>CM070099.1:11929064-12249701 GCA_036178185.1 Liparis tanakae | reverse complement strand
TAGTCATGCACATGTGATCAAACTTGTAAGAATTGTGTCCTTTAGACACTTTCATTGGTTGAAAACCCAGAAAAAAGGTTTTGTTTAAGAAAATCCACTTTTGGACTGTCTGCGGGCTGAAAATCAGTTTAGGAGCATAAAGACAAGATGGTGCTGCTTTGAAGCAATAAAGTGATGAAAGCATCAGGTAGTCATGCACATGTGATCAAACTTGTAAGAATTGTGTCCTTTAGACACTTTTGGTTGAAAACCCACAAAAAAGGTTTTGTTTAAGAAAATCCACTTTTGGACTCTCTGCGGGCTGAAAATCAGTTTAAGAGCATAAAAACAATATGTTGCTGCTTTGGAGCAGTGTAGTGATGAAAGCATCAGGTAGTCATGCACATGTAATCAAACTTGTAAGAATTGTGTCCTCAGACACTTTCTTTGGTTGAAAACCCAGAAAAAAGGTTTTGTTTAAGAAAATCCACTTTTGGACTCTCTGCGGGCTGAAAATCAGTTTAAGAGCATAAAAAACAAGGTGTTGCTGCTTTGAAGCAATAAAGTGATGAAAGCATCAGGTATTCATGCAAATGTCATCAAACTTATAAGAATTATTTCCTCAGACACTTTCATTGGTTGAAAACCCAGAAAAAAGGTTTTGTTTAAGAAAATCCACTATTGGTCTCTCTGCGGGCTGAAAATCAGTTTAAGAGCATAAAAACAAGATGTTGCTGCTTTGAGGCAGTAAAATGATGAAAGCATCAGGTAGTCATGCACATGTGATCAAACTTGTAAGAATTGTGTCCTAAGACACTTTCATTGGTTGAAAACCCAGAAAAAAGGTTTTGTTTAGGAAAATCCACTATTGGTCTCTCTGCGGGCTGAAAATCAGTTTAAGAGCATAAAAACAAGATGTTGCTGCTTTGAGGCAGTAAAATGATGAAAGCATCAGGTAGTCATGCACATGTGATCAAACTTGTAAGAATTGTGTCCTTTAGACACTTTCTTTGGTTGAAAACCCAGAAAAAAGGTTTTATTTAGGAAAATCCACTATTGGTCTCTCTGCGGGCTGAAAATCAGTTTAAGAGCATAAAAACACAATGTTGCTGCTTTGAGTCAGTAAAGTGATGAAAGCATCAGATATTCATGCAAATGTCATCAAACTTGTAAGAATTGTGTCCTCAGATACTTTCTTTGGTTGAAAACCCAGAAACAAAGGATTTGTTCAAGAAAATCCACTTTTGGACTCTGCGGGCTGGAAATCAGTTTAAGAGCATAAAAACAAGATGTTGCTGCTTTGAGGCAGTAATGTGATGAAAGCATCAGGTATTCATGCAAATGTGATTAAACTTGTAAGAATTATTTCCTCAGACACTTTCATTGGTTGAAAACCCAGAAAAAAAGGTTTTGTTTAGGAAAATCCACTATTGGTCTCTCTGCGGGCTGAAAATCAGTTTTCGAGCATAAAAACAAGATGTTGCTGCTTTGAAGCAATAAAGTGATGAAAGCATCAGGTATTCATGCAAATGTCATCAAACTTATAAGAATTATTTCCTCAGACACTTTCATTGGTTGAAAACCCAGAAAAAAAGGTTTTGTTTAGGAAAATCCACTATTGGTCTCTCTGCGGGCTGAAAATCAGTTTTCGAGCATAAAAACAAGATGTTGCTGCTTTGAGGCAATAAAGTGATGAAAGCATCAGGTATTCATGCAAATGTGATTAAACTTGTAAGAATTATTTCCTCAGACACTTTCATTGGTTGAAAACCCAGAAAAAAAGGTTTTGTTTAGGAAAATCCACTATTGGTCTCTCTGCGGGCTGAAAATCAGTTTTCGAGCATAAAAACAAGATGTTGCTGCTTTGAGGCAGTAAAATGATGAAAGCATCAGGTAGTCATGCACATGTGATCAAACTTGTAAGAATTGTGTCCTAAGACACTTTCATTGGTTGAAAACCCAGAAAAAAGGTTTTGTTTAGGAAAATCCACTATTGGTCTCTCTGCGGGCTGAAAATCAGTTTAAGAGCATAAAAACAAGATGTTGCTGCTTTGAGGCAGTAAAATGATGAAAGCATCAGGTAGTCATGCACATGTGATCAAACTTGTAAGAATTGTGTCCTTTAGACACTTTCTTTGGTTGAAAACCCAGAAAAAAGGTTTTGTTTAAGAAAATCCACTTTTGGACTCTCTGCGGGCTGGAAATCAGTTTAAGAGCATAAAAAACAAGATGTTGCTGCTTTGAGGCAGTAAAATTATGAAAGCATCAGGTAGTCATGCACATGTGATCAAACTTGTAAGAATTGTGTCCTTTAGACACTTTCTTTGGTTGAAAACCCAGAAAAAAGGTTTTGTTTAAGAAAATCCACTTTTGGACTCTCTGCGGGCTGAAAATCAGTTTAAGAGCATAAAAAACAAGGTGTTGCTTTGAAGCAATAAAGTGATGAACATCAGGTAGTCATGCACATGTGATCAAACTTGTAAGAATTGTGTCCTTTAGACACTTTCTTTGGTTGAGAACCCAGAGAAAGGGTTTTGTTTAAGAAAATCCACTTTTGGACTCTCTGCGGGCTGGAAATCAGTTTAAGAGCATAAAAAACAAGGTGTTGCTGCTTTGAAGCAATAAAGTGATGAAAGCATCAGGTAGTCATGCACATGTGATCAAACTAGTAAGAATTGTGTCCTTTAGAGACACTTTCTTTGGTTGAAAACCCAGAAAAAAGGTTTTGTTTAAGAAAATCCACTTTTGGACTCTCTGCGGGCTGAAAATCAGTTTAAGAGCATAAAAAACAAGGTGTTGCTGCTTTGAAGCAATAAAGTGATGAAAGCATCAGGTATTCATGCAAATGTCATCAAACTTATAAGAATTATTTCCTCAGACACTTTCATTGGTTGAAAACCCAGAAAAAAAGGTTTTGTTTAGGAAAATCCACTATTGGTCTCTCTGCGGGCTGAAAATCAGTTTTCGAGCATAAAAACAAGATGTTGCTGCTTTGAGGCAGTAAAATGATGAAAGCATCAGGTAGTCATGCACATGTGATCAAACTTGTAAGAATTGTGTCCTAAGACACTTTCATTGGTTGAAAACCCAGAAAAAAGGTTTTGTTTAGGAAAATCCACTATTGGTCTCTCTGCGGGCTGAAAATCAGTTTAAGAGCATAAAAACAAGATGTTGCTGCTTTGAGGCAGTAAAATGATGAAAGCATCAGGTAGTCATGCACATGTGATCAAACTTGTAAGAATTGTGTCCTTTAGACACTTTCTTTGGTTGAAAACCCAGAAAAAAGGTTTTATTTAGGAAAATCCACTATTGGTCTCTCTGCGGGCTGAAAATCAGTTTAAGAGCATAAAAACACAATGTTGCTGCTTTGAGTCAGTAAAGTGATGAAATGAAAGCATATTCATGCAAATGTCATCAAACTTGTAAGAATTGTGTCCTCAGATACTTTCTTTTGGTTGAAAACCAGAAACAAAGGATTTGTTCAAGAAAATCCACTTTTGGACTCTGCGGGCTGGAAATCAGTTTAAGAGCATAAAAACAAGATGTTGCTGCTTTGAGGCAGTAATGTGATGAAAGCATCAGGTATTCATGCAAATGTGATTAAACTTGTAAGAATTATTTCCTCAGACACTTTCATTGGTTGAAAACCCAGAAAAAAAGGTTTTGTTTAGGAAAATCCACTATTGGTCTCTCTGCGGGCTGAAAATCAGTTTTCGAGCATAAAAACAAGATGTTGCTGCTTTGAAGCAATAAAGTGATGAAAGCATCAGGTATTCATGCAAATGTCATCAAACTTATAAGAATTATTTCCTCAGACACTTTCATTGGTTGAAAACCCAGAAAAAAAGGTTTTGTTTAGGAAAATCCACTATTGGTTGGTCTCTGAAAAATCAGTTTAAGAGCATAAAAACAAGATGTTGCTGCTTTGAGGCAGTAAAATGATGAAAGCATCAGGTAGTCATGCACATGTGATCAAACTTGTAAGAATTGTGTCCTAAGACACTTTCATTGGTTGAAAACCCAGAAAAAAGGTTTTGTTTAGGAAAATCCACTATTGGACTCTCTCTCTGCGGCTGCTGAAAATCAGTTTAAGAGCATAAAAACAAGATGTTGCTGCTTTGAGGCAGTAAAATGATGAAAGCATCAGGTAGTCATGCACATGTGATCAAACTTGTAAGAATTGTGTCCTTTAGACACTTTCTTTGGTTGAAAACCCAGAAAAAAGGTTTTGTTTAAGAAAATCCACTTTTGGACTCTCTGCGGGCTGAAAATCAGTTTAAGAGCATAAAAAACAAGGTGTTGCTGCTTTGAAGCAGTATAAAGTGATGAAAGCATCAGGTAGTCATGCACATGTGATCAAACTTAAGAATTGTGTCCTTTAGACACTTTCTTTGGTTGAAAACCCAGAAAAAAGGTTTTGTTTAAGAAAATCCACTTTTGGACACTCTGCGGGCTGAAAATCAGTTTAAGAGCATAAAAAACAAGGTGTTGCTGCTTTGAAGCAATAAAGTGATGAAAGCATCAGGTATTCATGCAAATGTCATCAAACTTATAAGAATTATTTCCTCAGACACTTTCTTTGGTTGAAAACCCAGAAAAAAGGTTTTGTTTAGGAAAATCCACTATTGGTCTCTTTGCGAGCTGGAAATCAGTTTAAGAGCATAAAACACAATGCTGCTTTGAGTCAGTAAAGTGATGAAAGCATCAGATATTCATGCAAATGTCATCAAACTTGTAAGAATTGTGTCCTCAGATACTTTCTTTGGTTGAAAACCCAGAAACAAAGGATTTGTTCAAGAAAATCCACTTTTGGACTCTGCGGGCTGGAAATCAGTTTAAGAGCATAAAAACAAGATGTTGCTGCTTTGAGGCAGTAATGTGATGAAAGCATCAGGTATTCATGCAAATGTGATTAAACTTGTAAGAATTATTTCCTCAGACACTTTCATTGGTTGAAAACCCAGAAAAAAAGGTTTTGTTTAGGAAAATCCACTATTGGTCTCTCTGCGGGCTGAAAATCAGTTTTCGAGCATAAAAACAAGATGTTGCTGCTTTGAGGCAGTAAAATGATGAAAGCATCAGGTAGTCATGCACATGTGATCAAACTTGTAAGAATTGTGTCCTAAGACACTTTCATTGGTTGAAAACCCAGAAAAAAGGTTTTGTTTAGGAAAATCCACTATTGGTCTCTCTGCGGGCTGAAAATCATTTTAAGAGCATAAAAACAAGATGTTGCTGCTTTGAGGCAGTAAAATGATGAAAGCATCAGGTAGTCATGCACATGTGATCAAACTTGTAAGAATTGTGTCCTTTAGACACTTTCTTTGGTTGAAAACCCAGAAAAAAGGTTTTGTTTAAGAAAATCCACTTTTGGACTCTCTGCGGGCTGAAAATCAGTTTAAGAGCATAAAAAACAAGGTGTTGCTGCTTTGAAGCAGTAAAATGATGAAAGCATCAGGTAGTCATGCACATGTGATCAAACTTGTAAGAATTGTGTCCTAAGACACTTTCATTGGTTGAAAACCCAGAAAAAAGGTTTTGTTTAGGAAAATCCACTATTGGTCTCTCTGCGGGCTGAAAATCAGTTTAAGAGCATAAAAACAAGATGTTGCTGCTTTGAGGCAGTAAAATGATGAAAGCATCAGGTAGTCATGCACATGTGATCAAACTTGTAAGAATTGTGTCCTTTAGACACTTTCTTTGGTTGAAAACCCAGAAAAAAGGTTTTGTTTAGGAAAATCCACTATTGGTCTCTCTGCGGGCTGAAAATCAGTTTAAGAGCATAAAAACAAGATGTTGCTGCTTTGAGGCAGTAAAATGATGAAAAGCAGGTAGTCATGCACATGTGATCAAACTTGTAAGAATTGTGTCCTTTAGACACTTTTGGTGAAAACCCAGAAAAAAGGTTTTGTTTAAGAAAATCCACTTTTGGACTCTCTCTGGCTGAAAATCAGTTTAAGAGCATAAAAAACAAGGTGTTGCTGCTTTGAAGCAATAAAGTGATGAAAGCATCAGGTAGTCATGCACATGTGATCAAACTTGTAAGAATTGTGTCCTTTAGACACTTTCTTTGGTTGAAAACCCAGAAAAAAGGTTTTGTTTAAGAAAATCCACTTTTGGACACTCTGCGGGCTGAAAATCAGTTTAAGAGCATAAAAAACAAGGTGTTGCTGCTTTGAAGCAATAAAGTGATGAAAGCATCAGGTATTCATGCAAATGTCATCAAACTTATAAGAATTATTTCCTCAGACACTTTCTTTGGTTGAAAACCCAGGAAAAAAGGTTTTGTTTAGGAAAATCCACTATTGGTCTCTCTGCGGGCTGAAAATCAGTTTAAGAGCATAAAAACACAATGTTGCTGCTTTGAGTCAGTAAAGTGATGAAAGCATCAGATATTCATGCAAATGTCATCAAACTTGTAAGAATTGTGTCCTCAGATACTTTCTTTGGTTGAAAACCCAGAAAAAAAGGATTTGTTCAAGAAAATCCACTTTTGGACTCTCTGCGGGCTGGAAATCAGTTTAAGAGCATAAAAACAAGATGTTGCTACTTTGAGGCAGTAATGTGATGAAAGCATCAGGTAGTCATGCACATGTGATCAAACTTGTAATAATTGTGTCCTTTAGACACTTTCTTTGGTTGAAAACCCAGAAAAAGGTTTTGTTTAGTAAAATCCACTATTGGTCTCTCTGCGGGCTGAAAATCAGTTTAAGAGCATAAAAAACAAGATGTTGGTGCTTTGAAGCAGTAAAGTGATGAAAGCATCAGGTATTCATGCAAATGTCATCAAACTTGTAAGAATTGTGTCCTTTAGACACTTTCATTGGTTGAAAACCCAGAAAAAAAGGTTTTGTTTAGGAAAATCCACTATTGGTCTCTCTGCGGGCTGAAAATCAGTTTAAGAGCATAAAAACACGATGTTGCTGCTTTGAGTCAGTAAAGTGATGAAAGCATCAGATATTCATGCAAATGTCATCAAACTTGTAAGAATTGTGTCCTCAGATACTTTCTTTGGTTGAAAACCCAGAAAAAAGGTTTTGTTTAGGAAAATCCACTATTGGTCTCTCTGCGGGCTGAAAATCAGTTTAAGAGCATAAAAAACAAGATGTTGGTGCTTTGAAGCAGTAAAGTGATGAAAGCATCAGGTATTCATGCAAATGTCATCAAACTTGTAAGAATTTTGTCCTTTAGACACTTTCATTGGTTGAAAACCCAGAAAAAAAGGTTTTGTTTAGGAAAATCCACTATTGGTCTCTCTGGGGGCTGAAAATCAGTTTAAGAGCATAAAAACACCATGTTGCTGCTTTGAGTCAGTAAAGTGATGAAAGCATCAGGTAGTCATGCACATGTGATCAAACTTGTAAGAATTGTGTCCTTTAGACACTTTCTTTGGTTGAAAACCCAGAAAAAAGGTTTTGTTTAAGAAAATCCACTTTTGGACTCTCTGCGGGCTGAAAATCAGTTTAAGAGCATAAAAAACAAGGTGTTGCTGCTTTGAAGCAATAAAGTGATGAACGCATCAGGTAGTCATGCACATGTGATCAAACTTGTAAGAATTGTGTCCTTTAGACACTTTCTTTGGTTGAAAACCCACAAAAAAGGTTTTGTTTAAGAAAATCCACTTTTGGACTCTCTGCGGGCTGGAAATCAGTTTAAGAGCATAAAAAACAAGGTGTTGCTGCTTTGAAGCAATAAAGTGATGAAAGCATCAGGTAGTCATGCACATGTGATCAAACTTGTAAGAATTGTGTCCTTTAGACACTTTCTTTGGTTGAAAACCCAGAAAAAAGGTTTTGTTTAAGAAAATCCACTTTTGGACTCTCTGCGGGCTGAAAATCAGTTTAAGAGCATAAAAAACAAGGTGTTGCTGCTTTGAAGCAATAAAGTGATGAAAGCATCAGGTATTCATGCAAATGTCATCAAACTTATAAGAATTATTTCCTCAGACACTTTCATTGGTTGAAAACCCAGAAAAAAAGGTTTTGTTTAGGAAAATCCACTATTGGTCTCTCTGCGGGCTGAAAATCAGTTTTCGAGCATAAAAACAAGATGTTGCTGCTTTGAGGCAGTAAAATGATGAAAGCATCAGGTAGTCATGCACATGTGATCAAACTTGTAAGAATTGTGTCCTAAGACACTTTCATTGGTTGAAAACCCAGAAAAAAGGTTTTGTTTAGGAAAATCCACTATTGGTCTCTCTGCGGGCTGAAAATCAGTTTAAGAGCATAAAAACAAGATGTTGCTGCTTTGAGGCAGTAAAATGATGAAAGCATCAGGTAGTCATGCACATGTGATCAAACTTGTAAGAATTGTGTCCTTTAGACACTTTCTTTGGTTGAAAACCCAGAAAAAAGGTTTTGTTTAAGAAAATCCACTATTGGTCTCTCTGCGGGCTGAAAATCAGTTTAAGAGCATAAAAACACCATGTTGCTGCTTTGAGTCAGTAAAGTGATGAAAGCATCAGGTAGTCATACACATGTGATCAAACTTGTAAGAATTGTGTCCTTTAGACACTTTCTTTGGTTGAAAACCCAGAAAAAAGGTTTTGTTTAAGAAAATCCACTTTTGGACTCTCTGCGGGCTGGAAATCAGTTTAAGAGCATAAAAAACAAGATGTTGCTGCTTTAAGGCAGTAAAATGATGAAAGCATCAGATATTCATGCAAATGTCATCAAACTTGTAAGAATTGTGTCCTCAGATACTTTCTTTGGTTGAAAACCCAGAAAAAAAGGATTTGTTCAAGAAAATCCACTTTTGGACTCTCTGCGGGCTGAAAATCAGTTTAAGAGCGTAAAAAACAAGGTGTTGCTGCTTTGAGGCAGTAAAATGATGAAAGCATCAGGTAGTCATGCACATGTGATCAAACTTGTAAGAATTGTGTCCTTTAGACACTTTCTTTGGTTGAAAACCCAGAAAAAAGGTTTTGTTTAAGAAAATCCACTTTTGGACTCTCTGCGGGCTGAAAATCAGTTTAAGAGCATAAAAAACAAGGTGTTGCTGCTTTGAAGCAATAAAGTGATGAAAGCATCAGGTAGTCATGCACATGTGATCAAACTTGTAAGAATTGTGTCCTTTAGACACTTTCTTTGGTTGAAAACCCACAAAAAAGGTTTTGTTTAAGAAAATCCACTTTTGGACTCTCTGCGGGCTGGAAATCAGTTTAAGAGCATAAAAACAAGATGTTGCTGCTTTGAGGCAGTAATGTGATGAAAGCATCATGTATTCATGCAAATGTCATCAAACTTGTAAGAATTGTGTCCTCAGACACTTTCTTTGGTTGAAAACCCAGAAAAAATGTTTTGTTTAAGAAAATCTACTTTTGGACTCTCTGCGGGCTGGAAATCAGTTTAAGAGCAAAAAAACAAGATGTTGCTACTTTAAGGCAGTAAAGTGATGAAAGCATCAGGTATTCATGCAAATGTCTTCATACTTGTAAGAATTGTGTCCTAAGACACTTTCTTTGGTTGAAAACCCAGAAAAAAGGTTTTGTTTAGGAAAATCCACTATTGGTCTCTCTGCGGGCTGGAAATCAGTTTAAGAGCATAAAAACAAGATGTTGCTGCTTTGAGGCAGAAATGTGATGAAAGCATCAGGTATTCATGCAAATGTCATCAAACTTGTAAGAATTGTGTCCTTTAGACACTTTCTTTGGTTGAAAACCCAGAAAAAAGGTTTTGTTTAAGAAAATCCACTTTTGGACTCTGCGGGCTAGAAATCAGTTTAAGAGCATAAAAACAAGATGTTGCTGCTTTAAGGCAGTAAAATGATGAAAGCATCAGGTAGTCATGCACATGTGATCAAACTTGTAAGAATTGTGTCCTAAGACACTTTCATTGGTTGAAAACCCAGAAAAAAGGTTTTGTTTAGGAAAATCCACTATTGGTTTCTCTGCGGGCTGAAAATCAGTTTAAGAGCATAAAAAACAAGATGTTGCTGCTTTGAGGCAGTAAAATGATGAAAGCATCAGGTAGTCATGCACATGTGATCAAACTTGTAAGAATTGTGTCCTAAGACACTTTCATTGGTTGAAAACCAGAAAAAAAGGTTTTGTTTAGGAAAATCCACTATTGGTCTCTTTGCGGGCTGAAAATCAGTTTAAGAGCATAAAAACAAGATGTTGCTGCTTTGAGTCAGTAAAGTGATGAAAGCATCAGGTATTCATGCAAATGTCATCAAACTTGTAAGAATTGTGTCCTAAGACACTTTCATTGGTTGAAAACCCAGAAAAAAGGTTTTGTTTAGGAAAATCCACTATTGGTCTCTCTGCAGGCTGAAAATCAGTTTAAGAGCATAAAAACAAGATGTTGCTGCTTTGAGGCAGTAAAGTTATGAAAGCATCAGGTATTCATGCAAATGTCATCAAACTTGTAAGAATTGTGTCCTAAGACACTTTCATTGGTTGAAAACCCAGAAAAAAGGTTTTGTTTAGGAAAATCCACTATTGGTCTCTCTGCAGGCTGAAAATCAGTTTAAGAGCATAAAAACAAGATGTTGCTGCTTTGAGGCAGTAAAGTTATGAAAGCATCAGGTATTCATGAAAATATCATCAAACCTGTTAGTCTTGTGTTCTGAGACACATAATACTGTGGAAAATCAAGAAACTATGTATTCTTTAGGAAAATCCACTTTTGGGCTCAGTGCAGACTGTAAATCAGTTTAAGCACATAAAAACATGAAGATTCAGCTTTGAGGCAGTAAAGTGAAGAAAGCATCAGTTATTCATGCAAATATCATCAATTCAATTCAATTCAATTCAGTTTATTTGTATAGCCCAGTTTCACAAATTACAAATTTGTCTCAGAGTGCTTTACAATCTGTACACATAGACATCCCTGACCCAAAACCTCACATCGGACCAGGAAAAACTCCCAAATAACCCTTCAGGGGGAGAAAAAGGGAAGAAACCTTCAGGAGAGCAACAGAGGAGGATCCCTCTCCAGGATGGACAGATGCAATAGATGTAATGTGTACAGAAGGACATATTTAGAGTTAAAATACTTTCAAGGAATCTGACAGAGTTTATCAATAGTTCATATTTAGGCATATTCCACGATGGAGAGTTTGGAGACCTCCCAAGTGGAGGAGTGGGCGGAGTCCCAGCAGGGCAGTGGCACAGCTGGCGACAGGAACTCACGATCCAACCATCGAAGGTCCATCAGCAGATGGGATCTATGCCGTCTCATAGGGTCCGATGACCCCGTGAGACGTGAAGTCAGAAGGACTCCGGGGAGAAAGCAGAGTTAGTCATGTGTGATGGAGAGATGAAGATTCATCCATAGGAGAAAGAAAAGAGGAGAGAGGTGCTCAGTGCATCCTAAACATCCCCAGCAGCTATAAGCCTATACCAGCATATCCAGGGGCTGGACCAGGGCAAACCTGATTCAGCCCTGACTATAAGCTCTGTCAAAGAGGAAAGTCTTAAGTCTACTCTTGAATGTGGTGACTGTGTCTTCCTTCCGGACTGAAATTGGAAGTTGATTCCATAAAAGAGGAGCTTGATAACTAAAGGCTCTGGCTCCCATTTTACATGTTAAGACTCTAGGAACTACAAGTAGCCCCGCATTTAGTGAGCGCAGCTCTCTGGTGGGGCGATACGGTACTACAAGCTCTTTAAGATATGATGGTGCATCACCAATTAAGGCTTTGTAGATTAAGAGAAGAATTTTAAAAGTGATTCTTGATTTTACAGGGAGCCAGTGCAGAGCAGCTAGTGCAGGAGTAATGTGATCTCTTTTCTTAGTTTTAGTGAGAATACGAGCTGCAGCATTCTGGATCAACTGGAGGGACCTAAGAGATTTATTAGTGCAGCCTGATAATAAGGAGTTGCAGTAATCCAGTCTCAAAGTAACGAACGCGTGAACCAATTTTTCTGCATCTTTTTGAGACAAGATGTGCCTGATTTTTGAAATATTACGTAGATGGAAGAATGTAGTCCTTGAGATTTGCTTTATGTGGGATTTAAAGGACAAGTCCCGATCAAAGATAACGCCGAGATTCTTTACAGTGGTGTTGGATGCTAGAGTAATGCCATCTACAGAAACCACATCACCAGATAATTGATCTCTGAGGTGTTTTCTAAATCCTGACTGAAACTCTTCAAATAAACTATTCTGATGTAGAAAGTCACACAACTGATTTCTTTCTCAAGGATCTTAGAGAGGTAGGGGAGGTTAGAGATCGGTCTGTAGTTAGCCAACACCTCTGAATGCAGAGTGGGCTTCTTCAGGATAGGTTTAATTACAGCTACTTTGAAGGAATGTGGTACGTGGCCTGTTAACAAAGACACATTGATAATATCCCAAAAAGAGCTGCCAATTAAAGGCAAAAAGTCTTTAAGCAGCCTCGTCTGGATCGGGTCCAAGAGACAGATAGACATGTTAGAAATAGAAACCGTTGAAAATAATTGGTCACGGTTGATGGGAGAAAAGCCATCTAAATATACACCAGGACATACAGCGGTTTCCTAGGCCATTCCACTTGAAGACAGATTGGCACTGGTTACGGGCAAGAGATTATTAATCTTGTCCCTAATAGTTAAAATCTTCTCATTAAAGAAGTTCATAAAGTCATTACTACTGGGGTCTATAGGAATACTCGGCTCCACAGAGCTGTGACTCTCTGTCAGCCTGGCTACAGTGCTAAACAGAAACCTGGGGTTGTTCTTATTTTTCTCTATTATTGATGAGTAATAGGTTGCTCTGGCATTATGGAGGGCCTTCTTATAAGTTTTAAGACTATCTTGCCAAACTAAGCGCGATTCTTCAAGATTAGTTGAACGCCATATGCTTTCAAGCTTTCGTGACGTTTGCTTTAGTTTGCGGGTCTGAGGGTTATACCAGGGAGTAAACCTTCTCACTGTCTTCTTCTTTAGAGGGGCTATCGAGTCCAGTGTCATTCTCAGTGAGCCTGTGGCACTATCAACAAGATGATCAATCTGGGACGGACTAAAGTTAGACCAGGAGTCCTCTGTTATATTGAGACGTGGTATTGAATCAAATGCAAATGGAATCGCTTCTTTAAATTTAGCTAAAGCAATGTCAGTTAGACATCAGCTGTAGAAACTTTTGACTAACGGTGAACACTCCGGTAGTATAAACTCAAAAGTTATAAGGTTGCGGTCTGACAGAAGAGGATTCTGTGGGAAGACCTTCAGATGCTCAATGTCAACGCCATATGTAAGAACAAGATCAAGCGTGTGGCCAAAGCTGTGAGTGGGTTTCTGTACTCTCTGACAGAAGCCAATCGAGTCCAACAATGAGATGAATGCAGCAGCTAGGCAATCATTATCACCATCCACATGAATATTAAAATCTCCTACAATAATAACTTTACCAGTTTTATGAACCAAACTTGATATAAATTCTGAAAATTCAGATATAAACTCAGAATATGGACCTGGTGGCCGGTACAGAATCACAAATATAATTGGCTGTAATGTTTTCCAGGTTGGATTTGAAAGACTAAGAACAAGGCTTTCAAATGAGTTGTAGTTTAATTTAAGTTTAGGATTTATTAAAAGGCTCGAGTCAAAGATGGCTGCTACTCCACCTCCTCGACCGGTGCCTCGAGGAATGTGAGTATTAATATGACCTGGAGGAGTCAATTCATTTAGGCAGACATATTCTTCATGGCGCAGCCAGGTTTCAGTTAGACAACAATGTGATTATCTGATATTAAATCATTTAGTAACACAGCTTTAGATGATAGAGATCTAATATTTAGGAAACCACATATAATAGTCTAAAAATAAGGTTAGCTACCGTTAGTTGTCATTTCAAATAAATCCTGCGGCTCCCTTCAAAGCTACTGGGCACCAAATCTCAATGAAAGACAGCGTTGGAGTGAAATCCAGCTGGAGAGGGCACTTCAACACGGAGCCACCCGCAAAGAGAGAAGAGGAGGCAATGTCATCAGAGACGAAGAGGACATGAGAAACGTTTTCCACGGATGATTAATGGAGATATCCAAATCAACATAAGTTAAAAACAGGCAAGCGTGACATTACATGACCAGCGATAGGAAAGTGACCCACGGCGAGCGTTGTCGACGTGGGTCTGAGCTGGATTTGTAAACGATGTATTTGTAAACGATGAAGCCTCAATGACCACCAACGTTAGTAACGGAGTTCCACAAGGTTCTGTGCTTGGACCAATTCTATTTACCTTATACATGCTTCCTTTGGGCAATATTATCAGGAAACACTCTATAAACTTTCATTGTTATGCAGATGATACTCAACTATATCTATCGATAAAACCAGAGGAGACTAACCAACTCACTAAAATTCAAGCATGTCTTAGTGACATAAAAACATGGATGACCGGCAACTTCTTGATGTTAAACTCAGACAAAACCGAAGTAATTCTACTCGGCCCTGAGCACCTCAGAGATCAATTATCTGGTGATGTGATTTCTGTAGATGGCATTACTCTAGCATCCAACACCACTGTAAAGAATCTCGGCGTTATCTTTGATCGGGACTTGTCCTTTAACTCCCACATAAAGCAAATCTCAAGGACTGCATTCTTCCATCTACGTAATATTTCAAAAATCAGGCACATCTTGTCTCAAAAAGATGCAGAGAAATTGGTTCACGCGTTCGTTACTTCGAGACTGGATTATTGCAACTCCTTATTATCAGGCTGCACTAATAAATCTCTTAGGTCCCTCCAGTTGATCCAGAATGCTGCAGCTCGTATTCTCACTAAAACTAAGAAAAGAGATCACATTACTCCTGCACTAGCTGCTCTGCACTGGCTCCCTGTAAAATCAAGAATCACTTTTAAAATTCTTCTCTTAACTTACAAAGCCTTAATTGGTGATGCACCATCATATCTTAAAGAGCTTGTAGTACTGTCGCCCCACCAGAGAGCTGCGCTCACTAAATGCGGGGCTACTTGTAGTTCCGAGAGTCTTAAAATGTAAAATGGGAGCCAGAGCCTTTAGTTATCAAGCTCCTCTTTTATGGAACCAGCTTCCACCTTCAGTCCGGGAGGCAGACACAGTCACCACATTCAAGAGTAGACTTAAGACTTTCCTCTTTGACAGAGCTTATAGTCAGGGCTTAATCAGGTTTGCCCTGGTCCAGCCCCTGGATATGCTGGTATAGGCTTATAGCTGCTGGGGATGTTTAGGATGCACTCAGCACCTCTCTCCTCTTTTCTTTCTCCTATGGATGAATCTTCATCTCTCCATCACACATGACTAACTCTGCTTTCTCCCGGAAGTCCTTCTGACTTCACGTCTCATGGGGTCATCGGACCCTATGAGACGGCATAGATTCCATCTGCTGATGGACCTTCGATGGTTGGATCGTGAGTTCCTGTCGCCAGCTGTGCCACTGCCCTGCTGGGACTCCGCCCACTCCTCCACTTGGGAGGTCTCCAAACTCTCCATCGTGGAATATGCCTAAATATGAACTATTGATAAACTCTGTCAGATTCCTTGAATGTATTTTAACTCTAAATATGTCCTTCTGTACACATTACATCTATTGCATCTGTCCATCCTGGAGAGGGATCCTCCTCTGTTGCTCTCCTGAAGGTTTCTTCCCTTTTTTTTCCCCCTGAAGGGTTATTTGGGAGTTTTTCCTGGTCCGATGTGAGGTTTTGGGTCAGGGATGTCTATGTGTACAGATTGTAAAGCACTCTGAGACAAATTTGTAATTTGTGAAACTGGGCTATAGAAATAAACTGAATTGAATTGAATTGAATTTGGGATGTGAGTCGGTCCGTGTGCTTTGTGTCGTAGTGGCGCTTCACATCGCTGATTTTAATATCGCTGAAGATGAGTCGTCCTGCTCTTGGACTGGTTGTGAATAATGAACATAAAACAGTCTCTCCATTCCTGGTTAAAGGCTCTGGGTAAGCGGTCCACGTCTCTCTTGTTGGAGCGCCAAGTGAAATAACTTCTCTGATTCATGTACTGTTTTCAACTATCTGATCTCTCTCCCGTCGCTCCGTGTGTGTGAATATGGCACAAGAGTCGAGGGCGGGGCTTAACGGAATGCACACATGTGATTGCTCGAGTGTGTGGACGCTGGACGAGAGCCGCGAAGGCAGGAAAAGCTGCGCCGGTGAAATAGAAGCGATCCATCAACAGTTAATAATTCGGAAATAATAATTGGATTTCGGTCCAGGATAAACAAACAACGGGACCGCGGTCCGCCTGTGAGTGACCCATGCATACTAAATAATGCGCACCAGGCACCAGCGGTGATTGAGAAGTGGGTATACGCAATGCTGACTGATAAATAAGAGGGTATATGCCGTATACCTGCGTATACCCTGGACTACACCACTGGATGTTAACCTCCACCCCATTTCTGAGGTTTCTGCTCGAAATAACATACCCAAACGAAAAAGGGTGTAGCTCTGCAACCAAAAAAGCTATTTGAATAAAGTTGGTGTTATATTAAAGGCAACCATGTGAGATTTTGTTCAGATGTGTAAATATTATTACATATGTTACTGGTTAAGAGTAAATAAAGATGAAACTTCTATGTAAATATAAGTTTCAGATTCCACTAGGAAAAAAGCATGAATATCTCCTAGATGGATGTACAGCAAAGGCTTCAAATCACCCATATAATAACACAACTTGTACAACAGTTTCTCTGCAAAGTATGACATCGAAAAAATTAACCTGAACAATAGGTGGAGAGTTTTTAGTAAAGAGATTATAGGCAAGGTTTCTAAAATGTGCATTTGGGCACATTTGAGTGCACATCTTTGCCATTTGACTTTTCTCATCGTACCAAACCATATATTTAACTTTCACTTTTACTGTTTGTGTTCAATACATCCTAATACATCATTCTGTGGCTTTGAAAAGAATTGCAGATAAAAAAAACGACAAGTCATTGGAATCCTTAGAGCGAATATAATCGATTGGTACCAAGAAAGGCAAGATTGACAGCACTTTGAGCCAATAGGAGACAGAAAGGCGTCACCAATTTTTAAATGTGAAATCTGATTCTCTGAAATTGAACTTCCTGACAGCTGGATTTGAAGTTTTAAAGGTACAGATTTCTTGTTCTTGTTCTTGTTCTTGTTCTTGCTCTTGTTCTTGTTCTTGTTCTTGTTCTTCTTCTTCTTCTTCTTCTTCTTCTTCTTCTTCTTCTTCTTCTTCTTCTTCTTCTTCTTCTTCTTCTTCTTCTTGCTATAAAGCTATAAAGCAATTAATGTGGCTGTGTTCTTTGGCTCATAGCTCCGTGATGCTTTGGTGCAGAAGGATTGCTGTATGTAAAGATATTTATACTCGGTGTGAAGTCATCTTGCTTTCTAACATCTCGTTTTTTACGATAGCCCGGAGCTACATGTCGCTAGTTCCGGAAACATTCTGAGTGGGCCGAATCCTAACCAAATTATGATTATGACATTTGAATTATTATTTCAGTTAAAGTTTGAGGTGTGTTGAAATAGCTGATTCTTGTAACCCAAGTTGTCTTCTCTAATTTGATGTACAGCATCAATATATTTGCTTATGTTTATTATAATGTTTTAAACAGTTTAACCACAATGTCCAAAAAGTCCCCCAAAATTGGTACATCAACAAGTAAGACACATCTCTGATTAATGTTTTTTTATGAACAATAATTTACATCTTACAAAATGCAAACACATATTTCATAATGATTTGCTCGAACATCAAATATTTGCATCACTGTACAAACAAGGCTTTACATGCTGATCCATAGTGCTGATATATTCTATACAGTTACGACAAATTTCAGTTATTTGCCGTTATAGTATTTATCCCTTGTTTGTGTGTGTACTCATGCATTGACACTTTTTAAGAGGTAATCCACACAAAGTTCATATTTTCACTCGACACTCTACACTGGAGGCTCGGAATTTGTTCGTTGAATAAAGACTGGTCAGTTTGGGCTCATGGTAGGTCTAAAATTGTGTTGGACTGTATATGACAGTGTGCTAATTGCGTTATTATGGCTGAGTATGTGTATTGCACAGGAATTTAAATTGTAAACTCACCAGTAGCTGCACTTGTAGTATATTATATATTTCCAAGTACATGTCACTAAAACTACAATCACACTTTCTGACATCTGTATAATATATGTACATAATGTAGGACTATAAATATAATGAGATATTTAATTATCTGTCCACATTGTTTTTGTTAAATATGCAGAGATAAATGGAATATACTCTTGTCCACTCACAAGCGTTGATTTTGTTATGTGACAGTCATGTTCTAACAAAATTACATAGATGGCAGAGAGAGATTCTTTTTTTGAACGGTTCTTCATTAGGAATTCAGAGCATATCTATTGTTTGAGCAGGAAACTTGCATGTTGACTACAGAAATGAACTACAGAGTGGGCGCTTCTACATTAATGCTGTTGGTTTGGAGTACATGACTGCCCCATGAAATCAATGCAGACAGGCAAAGAAAAAACTGGGATTACGCAGACAGCGGGAGAGTGACTTCATACTCGGCTCAGGTATATATTACTCATAGACAATAGTTGTTTAATGCTCTGAATATCGAATTTAGCACCTGTAAAATAAGAACAAATTTAAATAATCATGAGAACGCGGAAAGACCATCAGGGTTCTTAATGTTAACGACTCAAGACTATAAATAAATACATACAAATAAAATTATCATTTGAATTTTGTATCCCTCAACTTAAAATATCTAGAGAGAAAGAAAAACTAATTAACTGAAACTATATAGCCTGGTTAAAGTGAACATTAATTCATTTTTGTTGTGATTTGTGTAATTTTCTGTCTTTCATGACAATGAACTACAGAAATTAAACAGACATGACATTTTAGGAGACAAACAAAAATATTTTATAATATACTCTCTTATATTTTCTCTTCCAGGCCGATCCTAATTAAGTTATTAGATAACAAGAACATGGTTTAACAATTTTAGTAAATCAAATGCCATTTAATCAGGCTATTCAGTGTGGTAGCTAAAAACAAGCAACACTAATAACATTTAAACAATTAAAACTAAACACGCAAACACACTCTGAATAATATAAATAGACTGAAAGTCGAAAGTAAAACTAAATTAAAACTGAAAGTTAATACTAACTTTTACAGGAACACCAGAGTTTGATTTCAAGGACATCTTACCCACTTGACGCTTCTGTAAATTTTTTCTAAAATGCCGTTCTTTACCCAAAGTAAATTGAAAGCTGTTCTTGAACCATTTGGAATACATGCATGGTTTGGGTATCGTTTGAAAGGTACCACTTAAGTTTGTGTCCCCAGTAGTCAGAATCACTAAGTGCTTCTAGAATTGAGTAATAGAAGTTATAACCCACTGAAGTTGAAGGTTTATATTTCCCGCCTGAATATGCTTTTGCAAAAGGATGCTTGCAGATGAGTATATATAGCTGGGATTTATTAGCTGGAAACAATGGCCACAAATGGGAAGACAGCATAAGGCGTTACCTAGTCCAAGTTCAAATTTGATATGATAATATCACAGAAAAACAATATTTTACACATGTTTTTCTAAGGATACGTCTAAGTACCTTTTTCTTTAAAAAGCCTTCCAAAAGACCCTCGCTAACCATGATCACAAACCTAGGCTAAAAACACTTTAATCTAATGAAGAACACTTTGATCTCTACTGAGAGGTACTATCCAGATTTGTTATCACTATTCCTGATCGTGAGCAATTGAAGCATAAACACATTATAATGCTTACTACATTACTCAATTTTAAAGAAAATAATTTGAGTAGACTAGAGGTCTGTTCTGATAAACCGTCATGCCAACCTGTACATGCCAACCTGTACAGTCATATATATATATATATATATATATATATATATACACACACAGTCCGATTTATGTATCTAGAACACAGCATGCATTTATGCATTTTGTGGTACGTATACCAGTTTGGATATGGATGTACACCAAGCTAAGCAGATATGTATCCGTGGAGTGCAATATGTGTATCCGTGACTTTGTACACATTTCAAGCTGACACCACAGATGTTTGTACAGATTTCCTGTCACTTTTTTAGCAACTTGGACTGTTGGAATCCTCCGTCGTAATTGCTGTGACGATAAGCTGATTACTGCCGTTGTTCTCCAAGATGAACATTTTTCAGCCAGCAATCAACTCTGGCTGTTCTCAACAAGAGGTGGAGAATCACTTTAGCTAATTTCCTTGAATATTCATAGACACAAACTAATCATTGCTAATTTGGAGAAAATAGGATTGAACAGAGACACTTGAACAGAGGTCCTGAAAGCTAAATGCACTGCATGTATTTGTTGTGTTTTCAATCTTTGCAGCGTGTTTCTATATTTAATTTAGTTGTGTTTAATAATGAGGTGTCGAGGTTGGCGTACACTTCCATTTTTGTCTTATGGCTCTGTGGTATAATTCAGTGTTGAAAGGTATTTTACAATCAAATTAACACATTTACCTTTAAAAAATATGCCCATGCAGCTGAAGGATCCCTGTACAAGACCGTTTGAGTTCTTGCCATCCCCAAATACAGCTCTCAACCAAACAGATAGATTTGCTCCTTGCATTAGACACCACTGTTTGTGGTCCTACAAACTACCTTCAGCATACATTTATTTGAAACATGCAGCATTGCTTGTACGAAATAATTGACTTTGATTATTTTAATTTATAAAACCATCAACTGCAAATTGAAAATCAAAGAAAAATATATAATTATTTCGGATTTAAGTCACATGTATCCTGATCAGTTATTTTGGTGCATCTTTCCTGAATGTTGACATTCATCACTGTTACTGTTTCACTGCTCACTTGATTGCTCTCAAAATTTGATCAATTCAAGGATTGGAAAAGTTGAAGAACTTTGGAGTACGCCTCCCGACCCGTAAACCAATCCTGGCTCCAGTTTGCAAGACTCCTTCACTGTCCTGGGCGTGCTGGATCCTGAAAGCCTCTCTCAGGTTCTGAGCTCGGACCTCCTTGTTCAGGATCTCTTCTACTAATCGACTAGGGAACCAGCCCCTCTCGCCATCATGGAGCCTTTCACCCATCATCCAGCCTGGAACAAAGAAGACGGAGAGACCTCGGTGACATGAAGATGGAAAAGGGAAACGATCCACAAGACTGGATCATAAAAGCCTCTACACACCATCGTCTGTTCTTTCAAGGAGGTTTAACACATCGGCCATCTCGATGGAGAGTTCATCTGGCTCCTGAGATGAGTATGTCTTAATACATTGCACCTGTGGAGAGTCTGATAAATATCACAGTTAGTTTCACATCTCCATGCCTGTGTATTTCGAGGACTGTCCACAAACCTGTTCCAGGTCCACTGTTCATATTTTGTCTCACCTTGTTGATGGGCACTGGTAGACATAAAGCCTGTGCGCCGGTTAGGTGTGAGGGCACACATCCAGCGCAGCTTATCACTCCTGTTCACAGGATTTAATGATCAGTATCCAGATTTTTTATTTTTTTATTTTTAAACTTTGTTATTTTATGTATTTTCCCAAAATAGTATTAGTCTGTTCTCTTTCAAACAAACCTATCTACAGTTGAACCCCATCTCATTCACAATCGTTCAGTAGAACCCTATGTTGATCCTACTCACATATTGGATGTCTTGAGCATGTAGCTGACTGGACGCTCCTCTTGGTTATCCAGCAGTTTCAAATTAAAGACATTGGCCAGAATTTGGCCCTGGTCATCAAGATCTTCAGTTCTCAGCATGGCTCGTGTGCATGAGTCAATAACCTGGAACTTCTCTCCACTGACAACAAGTTGACTGAATTAACATTCTGAATGTAAACATATATGTACACATTTGTGGTGCTTTTTAATTGTATTGTGTTATACTGTTTACTTATTTTTGTCTAGTCTATTAATCTTCAATGAGTGTAGGCTAAACAACAAAAGACCTCTCTGTGTAAAGTAATACAGAGACACCGCACCACAAACTATATCCATCATAGTGATTAAACGGCTAAAACAGTTTCAACACAAACTGAACATTAGAAGTGTCTTGTAAGAAGGATTTAGAGTTTACTAGTAGTTCACAGTGAGCATACATTACCAAATGCTTACCTCGAGCTGCGCTTGGTAATCAACAGCAGGTTGTTAAAGAGGAACAAGTAGACAGGTTGGTAGAGCTTACGACTTCGCATGGTCCTAGTACTCTTAGGTCCAGCCATTTGCTGCACTTCACCCTTTTTCAGCAACCAGCGTGAGTGAGAAATGATGGGCACAGACTACAGGATGAAAGACAGAGGTTTTAAATAAGGGTTACTACAATGTTCCCTTATTTCTCAAACTAATGTAATTTCATAATTGCTGCACAGTGTCATTCTGATGTGTTAGTTTGTACATCATGTGGTCACTTGATTTGATGTGATATATATGATATGATATTCCTTTATTTGTCCCACAGTGGGGATATTTCAAAAATCACAGCAGCAGTGCACATCAGCATCAATGAAAATAAATATAAAACACAAAACCAAAAACTAAATACTAATACTAATACTAAATATACAGGGGGAAAATAAAGTAAAGTGCAGAGTTTGCCAGGATCTCCAGCGATCTACTGCAGTGTGTTGTGCAGCCTGACAGCAGCAGGAAGGAAGGACTGGTGGTACCTCTCCTTCAGACACCGGGGATGAATCAGCCGGTGTCTAAAAGAGCTGTGCAGAGCTGCGAGAGTGTCATGCATGAGGTGGGAGGTGTGGTTCATCAGGGACGATAGCTTTCCTCCTGTCCCCCACCACCTCTACAGTATCCAGGGGCCGGTATTTCAAAACTTGTAATCCAGATCAGAATGATCCGGATAACCAAATCCCCCTTTCCTCAGCCACGGATCAACCTGATCCATCCCGGTATTTCAAAACTTTTCAGGATTGGATCAGAGTGATCCTCATACCGGCAGATTGGTATTTCCAAATCCGGCCCCGCCCCCTGGATCACAGACAGGTAACAGGAAGTGGAACGAACATTTACGGAAAAAAGGAGAAGCTGGCACAACGATCATCTCTAATTCTAAGTATAATATTGGTCAGTGTTGACGCGTCCTCAGACGAGATGAGAGTCAATCACTATATTGAGCTAACACATTACGTGAATCCGCACAAAGTTGAAAGGAGAGCTCGGCGAAGTAAAATAAAGCCGAGTTTGCGCTAACGGGAGCTAACGCTGCTCCATTGACATTGTTAAGGAGCTAACAAGCTAGTAAAGAGGCTAGCGTCTGTACGTCGCGGTCCACATTGTAATGCATTTACTCGCAATGCATTGGGTGTAGATTTTAAAATGTGTTGTACATATATCTCCGATGAGAGGTCCTGGGACAGGGATGTCTATGTGTAGAGTTTGTAAAGCCCTCTGAGGCAAAATTGTCATTTGTGATGATGGGCTGTACAAAATAAACTCAATTAAGTTGCATTTGTAGGAAACAGTTGTCAACAAAAGAGATAAAACCTTAATATGTGTTCTCTTTAAAGATGTTTCTGGAAAGAGAAGACAGTCAGTTAACACAGAGCTGCTCCAAATGCCATAACCTTTTGAGCTTTGGCTATGAAAATTAAGTGTGTGCTGAATGCATGTTAATAAATACATTTGACTGACTTTCAACGAATAGTTGTATTTTTTTTTTTACTTCAATTTGTCACTGTTTTCTGAAAAAGAAAGGAACGTGCAAAGAAAATAAACATTTATCAAACAGCAGTCTAAGTATATCTGTATCCAACAATCAACTTTTGGAGCAGTTACACTTCGGCTGGCCCAACCTTTTCATGTAATCTCCCTCAAATCCACCTCTGAGGTGGGATCAGGGTAATCCTGATTTTTAGGATCAAATTGATCCGGATTTCCCACTAAAGTTTTGAAATACTCAACAGCAGTGTTTAATCCGGATAAAAGGCAGGATTGGATTACCAAATCCGAATCTGAATCTTTAGGATCAGATTTGCTTTGAAATACCCGTTTTTGGGATCTGATCAGGATTTAATCCAATCCAGGAGGATTAATCCTGGTGGATAATTTTGAAATACCGGCCCCAGAAGAAACCCCAGCATGCTGCTGGCCTTCTTTATCAGCTTGTTCAGCCTCTTCCTGTCATGATCTAGTACAGTAAGATACATTTGTAACTGTGTTTTGTGTGAACTCTGAGCATTAGTGGAGAACCTGCCCGTAATCATAATTACTTATCACTGATTATGATCTCTCGGCAAAGGTTTAAACACCCAGATAATAACACAATATGTGAAAAGTCTCTCTCAAAGTTTGACTTTGAAAAAAGTGAAGCAAAATAGTTAGAGTTTTAAAATGAACATTTGGGCACCATCCATGCCATTTGAATTTACTCAAGTACCAAACCATATATTTTACGTATATTACTTATGGTGTTCAATACAGCCAAATACAGCGGTCTTTGGTTTTACACCAGTAAACCAAAGATAAAAGAACGATAAAACAAAGTTGTGCTGTGCGTGATGATAATTTTCCTCTTCCTCACTGCAGAGTTTTACGCACAGAGATATCTCAGCCGGGGAAGGGCCGGTTTAAAAATAAAAATAAAACGTCTTTGGAATCGAAACTATTGGTACCACTGAGCAAATAGGATACAGAAAGGCGTCGCTATTTGTGAAACGTGAAATCTGATGCTGAAATTGAACTTCCTTACACCTGACTTTCATGTCATTGATGCATGTCCAGGATCATTTTAAAGATGCAGATACATACACGGAATATATATCAGTCTGATTCTATTGACAAAATCTTTTTTTCTTCTTCGAAACAACAAAGGTTAGCAGCATTTGCCTGTAAAGCAATGAAGCGATTCATGTTGCTGTATGGCTTATCTCTGTGATGCTTTGGTGCAGAAGGATTCTGTAAAGGTATTTAGAATCTGTGTGGAGCCCTCTTGCTTTCTAACATCTTTTTTTGATAGCACCGAGCTACTTGTTGCTAGTAACAGGGTGGCCGTTGTTATATGTTTTAATATGCATGTATAACTCAGTGAGGATCGCATTATCATGTATTCAGTCTTGACACGATACACTCTATGGTTCTATATCAAACAGCACTACAACCCGCAACACGGTCTCAACATGGAACAGCATGTCAGCAATCTCTTCACGTCTTTGGATAAAAGCATCAGCTAAATTATATGTAATGTAATTGTGACGCCCACCAACGTGTTTGCAAATGTGTGTAATGTTTTTATTTCATTTCCATTGACAAATTGTAGATTTATACTTTAGTTTTGTATCGACTGTACATTCCACCTTGCAGCCAGGAGGGGGCAGGGTGATACTCTATTTTGATTTAGGCAGGCTTTACGATGGGAGAACGGTTTACGAGCATAATTCTGCGGAGCGATGCACAATGACCACGTAAATGTTCTTGGTGTCATTTGTGTGTCCTGTTTCAAGGTGGGTGAGGAAAGAATGAGAAGTGAATATGTTTCTTTGGATGCAGTTACTGTTTTAGCAGCTATCTAGTAGGAGATGGATGTCTGAAGTGTAATCAATGGGAGTTATGTCCCCTTCCAGTCGTTGCAGCAGACACTACAACCAATCATGGCAGATGGGTAATAAACTATAGTCAGCAGGATAGGCGGAGCCAAAGCTGCTGCCCAGCTGAACAAGATAAAGCTGATTAACTGAAGAGAGAAGGCATGAGGAAGAACAAAGGAGAGGAGCAGAGGATATGAATGAAGAGACTACTTATGTTTGTGTTGTGTAAGCTTGTATGCCGGAGTTAAGTTTACCTTTTTAAATACAGAATCTTGAGTTGGAAACCACTGCTTGTCATCCTGATTTGTGCACCCACACAATCTGACCTAGATCCCTCAATAAATCACAAAAGTGTTTGCTAAAATGGCAACACAGCATCACGCCCGTCAAGAGTATTATTGGCTCAGTAAACTACGAATGTGTAATATTGTGGATATATTTAGGAAGATTGTTCAAAGATGGCTAACAATATGTTTTGCCCGTATGAATTTCAATATAGAAAATAAATGGGATTCTGCTTAGTGATGCGTAATGAGCCGACGTGAATGTGCTTGTTGTCCTTTGTCTGTCCTGTTTCCAGAATCACATCTTCAACTTGGTACAAATCCTGGTACCTGTAGCTTAATTATGTAATACATTCCTTCAATCAAAGAATTTATAAGTCAGTGTAGACACACCTGGCAGAGATTGTGCACTCTCCTGAGTGCACCTTCTAGCTATGTCACAATACTGTGAACTGCCGATCCTTTGATTGAAGGACGACACTGCTCACCACTGAGCCACAGTCGTCACCATATGTTTCCTTCTCAACATAATTGAGAATGCAGTTTAGTTGGAAAGTCATTTTGTAGGAGTTGTTCATAGTTGTTTTTTTATGTCTTCTAGGTGGAATTATTAATGTAACAATCATTAAGTTGCAAGGAAATCCAATTAATTTAGTTTTTAGAATGGGTAGTTGATAGTTTATACAAGGGGTGCTCAATACGTCGATCGCGGCGACCTACCAGTCGATCGCGGTGTAGTATTGGTAGATCGCATGACATAAAAAGAAATTGGCCCGTCCCCGTGTAACTTTCTCTCTATAACGTGATTACAGCAGAAGCATGGCATTTCTGTTTCTCGCTTCGCTTTGCGTGCACATCATCGGGGCGGAGCAGAGAAAAAGTCACTAGCACCTACTATTTTGTTACAACCACATCATCAAGGCTAGAAAAAGCTAGGTACAAACTGCCATCATGAAAACATGTTGCCTCTGTACCTGTACTCTAGCAATGACAATAAATTTTATCCAATCCAATCCAATCCAAAATTTACCTTGGATTTAAAATCCAGTGTTTTCTCAATGCTGATAAGCTCTTCAGTGCGACTCATTTTTCTCACCCCTTCGTTACACTCTTTCACGATCTGGGGAAGACACAAATACACAACATCAATCCATGATTGTAGAACATCTTGAATTTGGTTATTTTTTCAAAAGAAAAGCAAAATATTTCACCATTTGGCTGTAAATTCATGAAGTTACCCGGGAAAACTGTGGTTGCATCTAAGCTAAGTGACAGCTGATTGTGGTCTATGTGGTCCACTACAACCAGAAGCACGCAAATAAATCATGCATGTAATATTATAACAGCTGTACTATGTCAAACATTCATAAGACTCAATAATGTCAGTCTTTTTTACAGAAAATCATGATCTGAGTTTGACTCCACTGACATGGAAATTAGTTTGGGTAATTGTAATTAGACCCAGTGAATGTATGATGTTGTACAGTAGGTGTAAATAAGAAATATGATTACAAAAACTGTACATCTCTTAAGTCCTATCAAATCAAACTTGATTTTCTTGACATTGGTTTTCTCTGCAGCATCAAAAGCACTGAATATGGTAAGCTTTGTGGCGCCACTGTAAAAAAACAGATTGAACACAAGTTCTTGTAAACTAGTTGTGACTTGGATTGGGTGCAAAGTCATGGCAAGCTTACCAATCAGACCTGATTTAAATGTGTTGTAACTATGTAATGCTGTTCAGCTGTACACATAACATTTATTGCATCTGTCCATCCAGAGATATGGATCCTCCTCTGTTGCTCTCCTGAAGGTTTCTTCCCTTTTTTCCACACAAAAGGGTTTTTCCTGACCCAATCTGAGGTCCTGGGACAGGTATATCGTACATGTACAGCCCTCTGAGGAAAATTAGTAATTTGTGATATTGGGCTATAGCCAAAATAAACTGAATTTAATTGAATGTAATGGTGAGTGATTTCTAAATAACTAGCCTCACCCAATTTTAATTCTGGACCAAAGAAAAACCAGCAGGACATATGTTGTTTTAAAGGGTTTTAATGAGTTACGGTTGTTATTTTTTTATGATTTCTCATGGTTATTTATTGTTAGTGGAAGTGTATTGTGACAAGGGAGAAGCTATTCGTGGTTTTAGTTTGGCATATATATCAGGGGCCAAGTGTGTGGGGGCTTCATATTCATTATTTCAGGTACTGGTGAGACAATGAGATACAAACCAGGCAGCTTATCAGACAAAAAAAGACTGGGCTGCTGTGTTGGAAAGTCATTATGGCAACAATAATTGTATCGTTCATGTCAACAATCAATATAAATCCCGCTCATCTATACAGGGAATCCTGTGCTTGCTCGTACAGAAATATGCCAAGATAATGATTATTACATTTATGTAATGATAGTCATATCATTATGTTGACAGACTCCTTTGACCCCCATTGCCTTTCTCAACCCAATTTGAGCTCAACCTTGACTGATTCTCACCTGTTCCAGTTGCTGATGGGCTTTTATAGCATTCCCTTCCCTCTTTGAGTTTTCCTCTGCTTTTTTCAGGATATTCTGTTAAAGGAAAAGAAAGTGAAATGAAAAAAAATATCAACACCCCTAATTACGACTGCAACTTTGTTATGTTCAAATCATATCCAGACTCACTGTTGAATATTACCACTTCACTGTAAAGTATCTGTTTATGTGCATTTAGTTTTAACTCATGTTGGCACACTTACTTGTACGAGCAACTTGAGCCTTGTGATCCTCTGGAAGGGAAGGATGAGGAATGAGGTAAAGGACAGGCCCCTGACCGTTGGATCGTTCTCCAGTGAAGCCATAGCCTCCCGAAAAGCCTGGTTTCCCTCTCTGGACAGACATGATAGATACCACAATGCTTAGTTGATCCTACATTAACCCTTTGTGTGGTGTTTGGTTCTGTGGAACCCATATTCTTATTTTATTAAAAGAAAAATGATACGATTAATATTCTTTTCAGACTCATTGGCCCTGGCTCATTTTATGTGAAGAACATATGAGAACACATTTTCAATGACCACACACTGTGCTGTGTTTTTATCTACTTATTCTAAAAGAGTTGAGATTGAGATCATTAGATGATGCGTTCCATTAAGCCAGCAGGAACATTTAAAGAAATATAATCTGATAGATTGGGTTGATGAGGCACTTAAAATTAGCCCATACATTTTTCCAACATTTACGTATTTAACATGTCTGTGATATTTTGCAGCGTTGGCAGAGTTAGGGTACGTTCACACCAGACGCGTCAAAAAAATTCTCTGCGGTCCTGACTTCCAAGGCCCTCCGCCCCATGTTCACACTCGTCTCCCGCGGAGTACTACACGGGTCGAGGAACGACAGGACCGCAGAGAGCTTCCACTTTTTAGTGGACTGAGCTGCTCTCTCACTGCACTACTCGCTGCTATCTCTCTCTTCTCTCTATGATTCGTGTCTCTGAGACTTTTCCTCCTCCGGCGGCAGATCTCCGCTGCCATGAAACACATATGCCGGCGCTTGGTTCATAGTAAAGTACAACACACAGCGAGAATAAAAGCAAATGCACACATTCTAAATGTATCAGGTAGTCCCACGGCTTCTCCGACCTCATTCTAAGCTTCATCCTTCTCGCTACGGTTTCGGTAAGTAAAGAGTTGTGTCATAAAGTTCGGGCTGCCCACGAACGGGGGGGGGGGGGAGGCGCGCGCCTGCAACGGAGCTCTAGCGGCGCGAGCAGAGGAGAGTTGGAGACGGGGTGTGTGTGCTGGTGAGAGAGCTCACCCGTGTGCGTCCGTGTTTCAGCAGCGTTGCTGCTACGCTCCAACCACGACTTCATGATGTGAGTTTAAGAGCCGGTGTTCTGTCATTTTTTGCTGCCTTGTCAGAATTTGCTACCCGCTGCATAAACCGATAGGTGTGTATCGATTCATGCTACCCTATCTGATAGGATGTTATTGTACTATCAAAATATGCTTTTCTTTCAAAGTTCAATGTTGCACTTTTCACTGTTAAAGTGTTTATCTTCAACAATAAATACCCTAATAATAAACCAGTGCTTTATTATGATAATGTGAACAAACTCATGTTTACAATAATTCAATAATTTGTTGACACAAAATAAATAGCAACTGCTTATCACTCATTAATCTACATGTCATTACTACATATTATTACTACCTGTACAATATACATGCTGAATGTACTTTTAACTAGGGAAATAATCGGGATTTTGAGGATGTCACTCCCCGTCATCAGACGTGCATCGACAGGATGGAAAAACATTATGGGCGTGTCAAAAAAAACTCGGAAAATCGACTCGGCGCATGCGCAATACCACAAGGTATCGGTTCTTGACAAGTAGCATGAAATGACAGAACACCGGCAGTGAGAGACGGTCCGTTAGCATGTGCCACGTTGGGTCAAACCATCCTGATATGGTGGTGGGGGGGGGACTCTGGGTTTTTAGGTTAATTAAATTAAATTGCCTATTTAATATACAATTCAGTTTATGAACTTACACTTGTTTTATTGAATATTTATTAAATAACTATTTTTAAAGGATTTTTTAATGGATGCTAATTTTAAATAGATTTTTTAAAAATGTCACGTACCCCCTGGAGTGCCTTCACGTACCCCCAGGGGTACGCGGACCCCCATTTGAGAACCACTGGCTTAGTGGGTAGAAGCACATGTTTGGTGAAAACATCTTTTTTGAAAGAATCTACTTTTTTTTCAGAGGGGTGGCGCATTTTTTTTGCGCCCCCCTCTGAATTACGCCCTAGGCAGCCGCCTATACCGCCTGTAGGAAAATTTGCCCCTGCTCATATGCGTTCATATCGTCTCCTGCTCAGCGGGAAAAAAAAGAATTAACAAGATTCTTTGAGCCTTTGAGAAACTGAGATAGCCTGACTTCAATCATCGGGCTAATTTAAACTGGCTAAAAGGACATTTGAGCAACTTAGTTGAACCATATTCGAGGAATGGAGCCCTGGTGCCAGATAGTCTTTGTTATTCCTAATGTGTGCATCGCCTTCCAGCAATATTATCCATTTAGTTTTCTCTTGGTTTATGATTTGATTTTTAAACTTTATCTGATTTGTTTGCCTTTCTGAACTGAACCTCTTTGACTGAGTAAAAGACCTGGCCTTTGCCAGTGTCTTCCACTACTTCTGAGTCAGTTTGAAGAAGGAGCGTGCCTTACAACTGAGAGAAAAGGAAAGCAGCTCTTCTCTTTTTTAGTACCAACAATCTTTTCACCATGTTTTTTACAACCCTGTATCACAAAAATTACGTTCCCCCGGACCTAAAATGCAATTTACGGTTTTGTTCAACTGAAACGTATTTCTCTCCAAATTACGTTTGATTTGAAAGTACATTTTGTTTGATTTGAACGTATTTCTCTCCATATTACGTTTGTATTGGACGTATTTGTGTCGATTGTTGTCTCTCTTTTCTACAATGCTGTAATGAATAAGAAAAAAGCGTCCTCTAGTCTTATTTATTATTATGTTATATGTTGTTTCGCCTGCGTATTATGACAGCAATACGCGTTGTAACGGATCATATGAATGCGTGTAGATTTACTGCTGGTGACACTCCTTTATTTTCTTTCTTTAGGTGACAATACATTATTTAAAACTCGTAAATTATCACCACCTCATCACCGCCTTAACAGAGATAGCCTCATACGGGTCCAATCAACTATTGAACTTTTTATTAAATGCGCATTAGTCCGTAATCTATACCAGACACGTCTCTAGGATGTTGATACATCCGGGGCATAGCCCAGAAGAGTGAAGCAGATGAGTCAAGATGGGTCTTCGGTGCTCCCAAACAAAGTTGTTGACGGGGGGGCTAATAAGAGTGGGTTCACCCGACGTGTGCGCGGATATGTCTGCGCAGAGCACGGCCGAGCTGCAGTAATCAGCAGCTGGGCGCTCTGACAGTTAATCTATACCATAAAGTTCGCATTTTAACCTTAAAAAAATGTGCGCTTCCTTTTAACCTTTCAAAATAAAAGTCAGATGTATCTGTTAAGCGGAAGTAGTATAAAACGTCTATATTTATACAAACAATACAATATAAAAGGCATACATCAAAACCAATAAGGAAAATGCTAAACAGTCAAACAACTCAAAACAATAAACCCTTCATGGGGTTATTTACAGGTGTGTTTACTTCTCATTGTCAGGATCTGGAGTTTGTGTCTTGTTTTGAAGTCTGTGTGTCGTCTGTCTCCCTGTGATTGTCTGCCCTGCTCCTGATTGTTTCCTCCTGTGTGATTGCTAAGCCCCGCCCTCATTGTGTCCACCTGTGTCTCGTTCCCCCTTGTCCAATCACCTCTCACCTTGCCTGTGTATGTAAACCCTGTTCGTCTCATTCCCAGTCTGGCTTTGTATTGTTTGGTCTGCGTTTTTGTTGTCCTGTTTCATAGTTCATGATCATAGTTCAATATGTCGGCTTTTGGGTCCTCTCTCGTTGCGACATAGGAGACCGTTCGTGACAATCATCAAACAAAAAGAGCAGGTATCTGGAAAAAGCTGGGAAATAATTTGGGAATTGTTAATAGAACATGATTTACCCTTCAACTTCCACTGATATACATGCAAACTAATACATTGTTTCAGACACACACACACACACACACACACACGTTCACCCACATACTCACATACACACACACACACACATACGTTCACCCACATACTCACACACACAGACACACACTCGCACACACACAGAATGACAGATACAGGCACACACACAGACAGTCACATACATAAACACACTGGCAGAGACACACACACACACACAAATACACATGCACACACACGCATACTCTGCAGACTGACCCTTGACCTCCCAATTGTCTCTCAGATATAACCCTACTGCTTTATATTCAATATATAATATCTACCTACATATGATACTTTGAGGTCATGGGGGGGGAATCCCCTCCAAAACCTTCACAAGAGAAAATTGTCACCGTGCCAATAACCCTTGCACGATCCTTAAAACCAGTCTTTTAGTTAATTGTTCATACTTTCAATCAACTTAAAGATCTGGATTCTTTTCAGATTTAAAGAGGGGCATATGAATATGAATTCCTTCCATTTTTGGATCGATAGCTTTGAGTTAAGGGCCCCAAAAACAGGTCTAAAGGGTCAAATTGGGCCGTATTCTCTTAAATTTGCATATTTTCTTACAAGTGCAAAAATGGCCATAAACTCCTAAATATTAGTCCTGTAAATCCCTAATTGAACACAGACACTCAGGACAGTGCCTACAATGAGGTGATGGGGTGACATTTCCTCCAAAACACCCACAAGAGTTAATTGGCTGTCTGAAATCCAGGACTTGAAGAGGGTGTGTGGTTTAACAAATCTGAGACCCTGTTGAAAGCTTGGGCTGATTTTAGCTTTTTTTTCTTCTAAACATGTCAGAGCTTAGCTTTCATTTGCAGGTTGTAGCCTCCATTGGGAGGTCAAGGGTCAGTCTGCAGTGTGTGTGTGTGTGTGCGTGCGTGCGTGCGTGCGTGCGTGCGTGCGTGCGTGCGTGTGTGTGTGTAACAATGTATTAGTTTGCATGTATATCAGTGGAAGTTAAAGGGTAAATCATGTTCTATTAACAATTCCCAAATTATTTCCCAGCTTTTTCCAGATACCTGCTCTTTTTGTTTGATGAGTGTCACGAACGGTATGTCGCAACGAGAGAGGACCCAAAAGTCGACATGTTGCAAAAAACAATATTTAATCTTGAACTATGATCATGAACTATGAAACAGGACGACATGAACGCAGACCAAACAATACGAAGCCAGACTGGGAATGAGACGAACAGGGTTTACATACACAGGCAAGGTGAGAGGTGATTGGACAAGGGGGAACGAGACACAGGTGGACACAATGAGGGTGGGGCTTAGCAATCACACAGGAGGAAACAATCAGGAGCAGGGCAGACAATCACAGGGAGACAGACGACACACAGACTTCAAAACAAGACACAAACTCCAGATCCTGACAATGAGAAGTAAACACACCTGTAAATAACCCCATGAAGGGTTTATTGTTTTGAGTTGTTTGACTGTTTAGCATTTTCCTTATTGGTTTTGATGTATGCCTTTTATATTGTATTGTTTGTATAAATATAGACGTTTTATACTACTTCCGCTTAACAGATACATCTGACTTTTATTTTGAAAGGTTAAAAGGAAGCGCACATTTTTTTAAGGTTAAAATGCGAACTTTATGGTATAGATTAACTGTCATAGCGCCCAGCTGCTGATTACGGCAGCTCGGCGGTGCTCTGCGCAGACATATCCGCGCACACGTCGGGTGAACCCACTCTTATTAGCCCCCCCGTCAACAACTTTGTTTGGGAGCACCGAAGACCCATCTTGACTCATCTGCTTCACTCTTCTGGGCTAAGCCCCGGATGTATCAAAATCCTAGAGACGTGTCTGGTATAGATTACGGACCAATGCGCATTTAATAAAAAGTTCAATAGTTGATTGGACCCGTATGAGGCTAACTCTGTTAAGGCGGTGATGAGGTGGTGATAATTTACGAGTTTTAAATAATGTATTGTCACCTAAAGAAAGAAAATAAAGGAGCGTCACCAGCAGTAAATCTACACGCATTCATATGATCCGTTACAACGCGTATTGCTGTCATAATACGCAGGCGAAACAACATATAACATAATAATAAATAAGACTAGAGGACGCTTTTTTCTAATTCATTACAGCATTGTAGAAAAGAGAGACAACAATCGACACAAATACGTCCAATACAAACGTAATATGGAGAGATATACGTTCAAATCAAACAAAATGTACGTTCAAATCAAACGTAATTTGGAGAGAAATACGTTTCAGTTGAACAAAACCGCAAATTGCATTTTAGGTCCGGGGGAACGTAATTTTTGTGATACAGGGTTGGTTTTTTAACAGTTTTGTCATGTACATCCTCCGCTGATATAACTTATCCTTCTACATTTCAGCTTAGCCGCTGATGTTGTTGTTTGTGAAAAGTAATTAGGCTTGGCACACCCATATGAGTAGGATCAGACTGTATCACCATCATTTGACATCATGTACTGTGCATCTACAAAACAAATGGGTAATGGCATTTAATATATATTATTTCTTAATTTTGCATTTCAGTTAATACACCATTTGTAGGTTTTAAAATGTTCACATTTAGTTTTGAAACAACCAGCAGGTTTCAGCAGTTTTTCAGGTAGCTGGCAGAAATCCCATGGTAGAACTTCTGCCATCCGAGGAACCTGTCCTTTGCAGCGCGTGGGAACGCCACCCTCTCACTCTGGTATTTGTGGTTCATGAAGTGAGCCATACAAATTATGTTCAAACTCAACCACACCCTGCACATCACACTTGTTATGATCAAAAGCAAACCTGTTTTCTACTGAAAGGCCAGGCTGACAACATTCACATAAAAAATAGCAGCGAAAGATGACGCCTGTTATTTTTTTCTCCCTATTCCTCTCTCTCATCATCAGTAATCAAATAGGTTGCAGTGTTGTTCTGAGTAGCGTATAAAGATATAGTCACATTGAATTTAGACAATAGCTACTCACAAAATGCGTCTGTAGTTCTTCTCCTGGTAGACCTGGTTGATGACGTATTTAATGAAGACATCGAAGTGGTTCACAGCATGTAGGTAAACAATGTCACATACATCAGAAATCAAAATAGACTCCTCAATTCGGTGCTCAAGATCCATCAGGAACCTGAAAATATGAAGGGATCATTATCCAGGCATATAAAGAACAAGCTTGTTTGCTGGACTAGAATTTGATCAGACTTTCAATTATGAAGTGACTTATGTTAATCAAGAACTCGTCCTACCTTTCACTGGCCTTCATCACTTCCTCGATGTTAGAGAACAGAAAATGCACATCGGATTGGCTGAGTGTGTTGATTAAGTCAGGGTTACGTAGGAAGTGAGCCTCTAAAATCTCTAAACTCTTGTAGTACGATGCTTCTGAGGTAACAAGCTCGAACATGGCCTAAAAAGAAGCAAAAAATCACAATGCCACATTAATATCAACCGAAGAACCCTACACCCAGAACAGTTGATGTGATGACAATCTGATCTGGTGGCACAGTTGAATGAGGCTCATTGATTTTCTTTCACTGATTTTTACTAGAAAACCAGACCAGATGTACCCTTAATTTCCCTCGAGCACCACGAGTTTTAGATTTTAGTGTTACATTTTCTTTTAACATTTAACATTTGTGCTTTTAAGTGAATATCTTCACAACCATGATATGCAATATGGTTCAGACATGCATGTTAAGGATGGATTGCAATAATTATGCTGATCCCATAACAAACATCAGGTCAAATATTGAATGTGTCCAACACTTTGGTTTCTGCCTGAATATTTGCCAAAGTAATGGCATTCTTATTACAGCCTCAGCTGCACTGCACATATACACTTGAATTGAATATTGTATAACCAACTTCTGTATATCTATAGAAGCCTACACCAGCAGTAAATTGCTCACCTCCTGTATTATAATTTCAGTCTGTGGTAACTGACTTAGCAGGCCGCTGGCCTGCACAACTTCCAGGTTCTGCCACAAGCTCAGTGACCGAGCATTGTTCCTTAGCTGCAGCTGTAATACTGGTGGGGACATGACACCAGACCCTTCCACCACAGTCCCTGGTGAGACACCAGGAGAAAGGTTCTCACGCTGCCGCCTTTGCTCAATCTCCTGCTGCTTGGAGGTGTCCCGGTATTCTTGGTACAGGAAGGCTGGAGAGTCAAAGGATAATGATTCAGGCATGAGTACAGATATATACTTTCTTTTTTCTTCTTGCAAAGGTCTGGATTATGGAGGACTAAAAATGACTTAAGTATAAATAAATAAATTAATTAATAAATATAGGAATAAATAAATAAATGTATAAATAAATGTATAAATAAATGTATAAATGCTTAAATAAATATAGGAATGAATGAATATAAGTTATAAATCAACAGAACATCATTAAATAAATATATTTCTACATTTCTGTATTTCTTCATTTATTTATTTATCTATTTGTGTCCACACGTATTTCTTCATTCATTTATGTGTGACATTTACGTGTCCGTATATTCAAATGAGCTGGGCGGTCCGAACCTCTGTCTAAAGCCTGATTGGTCACAGGAGTGTGATGCACCTGGTGAGTTATGCTCCACTTCTTCTGCCTGGCACATGATGTTGCAGTTGGCTCGCTCAGCTCACTGTTAGCAGGAGTTAGCTGAGACAGCTTTTTTACTTCAGCCGTTTATCAATTCCAAATACACTGAGAACAGACTTGTGTTCTTTTGCAGTCTGGTCTTGGGGGTCTGGTCTTGGAGTCTGGACTTAGGAGTCCAGACTCTCGAGGACGCAGGACGGTCTGTCTGGTCTTGTGACGTCACCACATAAACTGCTGTTGCTCATGAATTTACTCCAATTATTCACTGTAACATACTTTACAGTGGAGTAGAATGTGTTGCGGTGTTCACTGTCGTTTAGCGTAGGCTACGAATAAACAGTAATATCTATACAACGTCTCGTAGCTTTCCTGACCCAGGGTCGCTACAATATGAAGTTATGAATCTTAACCCTCAGTCAAATTGACGCATCGTTATCTTTTAATAAATAATAAACTCTTTGTGCTCTTTAGATCCTCCCAAACCTATTTATATTTCATGTTTAGCCGCTATGGAGACATCAGAACTAGCGGAGCATTTCAAAAAGTCCTGCCGAGACCAGGCTGCTGTCGGCGGCCACGCAGCACGCTGAGCGCCCGGCGAGCGGAGCTCAGTGTCCCGCGAGCAGGACCTCAAATCTCCGTCGCAGATCCTTATCAGGCTGAATCTCGATAAACCGACCACAGATTTGATGCTTGAACTACTAACTTCTGGGTTGAAAACATCCTTAAATTACATTCCGTGACTCAACAGTAGTATTTAGAATGTACAGACAAGAACGCATAATAAACGCTGTTTGTCTACAGGTCCAAGTGCTAAGGATCGATTGCTTCTGTCTTGCTCCCCGACTTGACCAATCAGGCTTTAGACAGAGGTTCGGACCGCCCAGCTCATTTGAATATACGGACATGTAAATGTCACACATAAATAAATGAAGAAATACGAGTGGACACATAAATAGATAAATAAATAAATGAAGAAATACAGAAATGTAGAAATATATTTATTTAATGATGTCCTGTTGATTTATAACTTATATTCATTAATTCCTATATATTTTTATTTTATTTATATATTTATTTATTTATTTATACATTTATTTAAGCATTTATACATTTATGTATACATTTATTTACGGATTTATTTATTTAATCCTATATTTATTCATTTATTTATTTATTTATTTATACTTAAGTCATTTTTAGTCCTCCATACTGGATAGCATTTCAGTTGGAAAAAACACAACTACTATGGACATACTCAAAATAAGATAGACAATTTGACTCGTTGATAATGATGCGCTATTTCACATTTCCCACACAATTTTACACGAGTGATAATTCAACGACACACAACTAAATTTTTCTGTTCTACTGCTCCCTGCTTGTAGTAGTTTGTAGTAACACGTTTGGGTAGCTATTGCCCTGCTGCTTCCGTGTTTGATAATCCTCTCAGAAAGATACTTGAGATCCTAAAAGCCTGTTCTTAACCAGGTAATCAAATGCAAATAACATGCAATTTATTCCTGGTGAACCATTCCATGCTCAAATCAGGGAATCCAACATATAGTTTACTTAGTATAGCCCGTAATTAGAAATGTCCCTTTACAATCTGTACACATCATCAAGACATCCCTGTCCTAGGACCTCACAACGGATCTGGAAAAACTCCCTAAAAAACTGAAAAAAACCTTTCCCAGGAAATAAACGGAAGACACCTTCAGGTGAGCAACAGAGAAGTATCCCTCTCCACGGATCAACAGAAGGCTCTGTCATTCGTTCGGTTGGCTTCTCCTACCATAGCTATGGCGATGACACCCAACTGATCCTTTCGTTTCCACTGTCTGAAACACAGGTAGCGGCACAAATCTCTGCCTATCTAACCGACATCTCTCACCTGCGCACCACCTGAGAATCAACCCTGACAAGACCGAGCTACTAATCCTTCCAGGGAAAGGCTCCCCCACCCACGACCTGACTACCACCTTCAACAGCTCCGTGTTGGCCCCTACCCTGACTGCCAGGAACTTCGGGTTGACACTCGACAGTCAACTCTCCCTGACGGCCAACATCACTGCGACAGCGTGTTCCTGTAGGTACATGCTGCACAACATCAGGAGAATACGTCCTCTTCTTATTCAGAAGGCGGCACAGGTTCTGGTCCAGGCTCTGGTAATTTCACATCTCGATTACTGCAACTCCATCCTGGCAGATCTACCTGCTAAGGCCATCCGACCTCTGCAGCTCATCCAGAATGCAGCTGCTCGCCTGATCTTCAGCCTCCCTAAATTCACCCACACTCTGCTCCTCCACTCTCTTCACTGGTTACCGGTGGCTGCCCGCATCTGCTTCAAAACATTGATTCTTGTGTACGCTACATCCGGGATATGGCCAAACCTTACACGCCGGCACGTTCGCTCCGCTCGGCAGCAGCCAATCGACTTATGACTCCTGCACTTCAAGCTAATCACTCGAAATTCAGACTGTCCTTGCACCTCAGTGGTGGAATGAGCTCCCCACTGACATCAGGAGTGCAGAAAGTATCTTCATCTTCCGCCGGAAACTAAAAACACATCTTTTCCGACTATATCTGGACAAAAGCAAAGATTACCACTTCAGTGGCACTTAAATGGCTCTTACTTATGGTACTTTTGTTATTGCAATGGATGTCATGTGTACAGAATGAACAGCATTACAGTTGCAACACATTCAATGAATGTGACAGAAATGATGAATGATGAGTAGTGGGCATGGACCACGATCCAGATAACCACAATCCATGTAAACAGAAGAATATAGAGATAGCAGGGCCATGGCCCAGGAGGGAAGGAGGCAGGAGGCAAGGCCCAGAAGGCCAGGCCAAAGAGGCAGGAGGCAGAGCCCAGGAGGCAGGACCAGGTCCAGCTACATGCCCACAATTGTACACAACAAGTTATGGCGTTATCAAGGTAAAGCGAACTGTCGCAGCAAAGTGTGGTTCCATTCACATTCATAATACTTCAAGTTTTTGCAGCCTATCAGATCAAGCCAGGTGGCGTGAGTGTTTAAGGCCTTCTCTGTTCCTTGCGTTACCTTTGCCAATCAGCTTTCAGATTGCCATTATGTCTGCCCACCTGCGACTTGTTGACTGATTAGTTTATATATATATATATATATATGTGCTTTTGTCTGTTGGTTGTCAGTCAGTCTTAATTTGTGTTTGGAGTTCTGTCCCAGTCCTGGCCTACTGTTTCCTCCCTGTTCTGTAAGCCTTTTCAAATTAAATCATTGCATTGTCTGTTGCCTCATTGGTTTTGTCTATGTTTGGGTCCATCCCCTGCTGCATGCTCTCCAGTTGGTAACAAACTGCAGCAACTCAGTACCAATAAAAGCAAAGGGACTTTTTTCTGCTGCCAGCAGGGGCTTTGCCACTTTTCGTTCACGGCGAAGTGATATTTTTTATTATTTTTTATTTATGGTGGTTTTAGAGAGGTAGGTCCTGCCACACATGCTTCTGTTCAACTAGCATAGTATTTCTCTAAGTGAAATTGGCTGTGTCAAGTCTGAAACCCCATTTTTTTATTGTAGTGAAAAGCAGGCTCATTGCAGCAACTAATATGTGATGGCTCACACATCTGCACTAATTACGGTCCTTGTCGACTTCGGAGTAGAGGAACCTATTGTTTTTCAAAGGATTATTTTTCTCTCCAAACAAACGTCGACTGGCCGCACACCTCATTCCTCAAAAAAGTTAAATTTCACATGTAAATTAGAACTCGTGAAAAATTTGGGATTTTTAAGTTTTCGTTTTGGCAATAAAAAAATGTGTTCTAAAGTGTTCGTACCCACGCTTTGTTCCGCCAATGATGGATTGAGTTGACATTTTCCATATACGTCCGCTTGGTCTACAACATTGCCAATATCACTCCTAAGCTCCGCCAACATAGATTTTCCGCCATTAAGAATTTTGTCCAAAATAAAAATGTTTCACTTTTCTCCAAAACGCTTGGTCCGATTCATACGAAAAATGTTGAGGTCCATTATTGGATCAATTCCAACAAATTAACGTCACAGATTGTTGATATCTTATTGCGTTCAGAGGATATAGACCAATGCACATTTAAGGGGTGTGGCCTCATACTTGAAGTCACACAACTTCCAAAATATTTATCCTATTCTCACCAAATTGCTAGCCTATGTTAAGATGGCATTTCTTAACGTAACCTATTTTTTTCATAATATTTTAACCTTAGAGGGCGCTGCAATAATTCCCTTAATATCTGCATTTTGCGCCTTTTTTAAGCCTTTTTTCACTTTTTGGGCAGTTGTAAAACAGTTAACTCCTCCTAGAGCAGGGGTCGCCAACACGGTGCCCGCAGGCACCTGGTCGCCTGCAGGGACCAGGTGAGTCGCCCGCACGGCATGTTCTAAAAATAGTCAACATTGAGCTCCGTAAAAAAAAAAAAGGCCATAATCCCTGGGCACTAGGACCTGGGGGGAGGCTGCTCCTCTGGCCCGCCACCCTGTAATTTCCCCCGTCAACAACTCTCTGGCAGTGCTCGCCTTGCTCAGCTGTTATGCGCGCAGGTGAGCTCTCTCACTCACAAGAGCGCCCCCTAGACTGTATTTTATGTTCAAAGGCTACTTTATTTGCCCCCGATGAGCGATTACTTTGAAATTCATCATACATGTCCGCTTAGAGCTGCTCTAAAAAAAAAATATTATGACCATAAGCTCAGCCCACTTATTCTCCGCCATTTTAAATTATGTAAAAAGCACATTCTTTTCAACTCCTCCAAAACGATAGTGGTGATTCATACACAACTTGTTGTGGTTCATTATTGTTTCAATGCAATCAAAAATCTTTAAAAGATTGTTGATATCTCATTACGTTCAGAGAATATGGATCAATGAACATCCAAGGGGTGTGGGCTGATATTTAAAGAAACCTAACTTCCATATCACTTAGCCAATCCTCATCAAATTAATAGACTATGATCACATGATATCCATTAACGTGCCCTAATTTTCTCATAATATTTGAACCTTAGGGGGCGCTACAATCCATCCCTCAATAAATTGCCTTTTTGTATTATTTTCTCACATTTTGGGGGGTTGTTAAACAGTGAACTCCTCTTAGAGCTTAAAGCCCCACTATGTAACTTTTTCACCTTAAACCCCCACTATGTAACTTTTCCACCTTAAAATAACAACTTGAAAAAAATTGTGCCGCTACAATGGCTTTTAATATGTTAATTTGCAACTCCGCCACTGCCATCGGGGGTCTGTGGCCAGAAAACTGCTGAATGTAAGATGTTGGGAGCCGCCCGGTACTTCCGGCGGAAGTAGTTCAACTTGCTGTCTGGCAGCTTTACGCAACGTCTTATAGTGCCAGTCCACGCTCGCAGGTGACTTTTTATTTGCTCCGCTACACGACTCGTAGAGACGGAGTGACATGCTGCTGTGTTGAACACCGGGCTGCCGCTGATCAGCGGCAACGAGTCGCGTTCAGCGGCAGCCCGATCACGATCAGCTGGGAGCAGACGAGCCGGAAGAGCCATATATGGCTCGAGACCAGACGTTAAATACCTGAAGGGGGCGCTACAGAGGAAAAGTTACATAGTGTCGCTTTAAAATAACAGCTTGAAAAAAATTGTGCCGCTACAATGGCTTTTAATATGGCGATTTCCGCCTCCGCCACTGCCATCGGGGGTCTGTGGCCAGAAAACTGCTGAATGTAAGATGTTGGGACTGGCCCGTTACTTCCGGTTGGGACCGGCGGAAGTACTTCAACTTGCTGTCTGGCAGTGATTACGCAACGTCATATAGTGCCAGTCCACGCTCGCAAGTGACTTTTTATTTGCTCCGCTACGCGACTCGTAGAGACAGAATGACATGCTGCTGTGGAGAACACCGGGCCGGGTCTGAACGAGATGCGCTGCCACTGATCGAGGAAGCAGAGCCTCGATCAGCTGGGCGCTCACGTGCCGGAAGAGCCATATATGGCTCGAGAGCCAGACGTTAAATACCTGAAGGGGGCGCTACAGGGGAAGAGTTACATAGTGTCGCTTTAAACCCGATTCATTCCAAACCAGGCCAGTATAGTCTTGAGACCTTTGTGTTGAGAAATCTTTGAAAGATTTAAAAATTATTAAAGTTTGTACGTTTTCCGGACCGGCAAAGAAACGCCATTCGCCATTAAAATGTAAGTTGATGTAACTTGGCCTTACATTATCCAATCTGCTCCATATTCCTCTTATGTCATAACATACTGACCCTGAAGACATCCATATGCTAATTTTAAATTCTAGTCATCACGCCACCAAGTGGCCAAAGCAAATCAGCCTAAAAAACGATCACATTCACATGTAATTTACATGACAAGGTCTAGACTTCACGTGGATACACATGATGCATGTATATGTTCAAATTGTCATAGCGCCCCTGCTCGCGACACTACAATAGACTCGCTCAAATCTGCTCTAAACTTCTCATGCTTCATAGAATTCACGGTTTGAGGATATCAACAAGCCTTTTTACATCAGAGGCAAAGCGTCACCGACTAGCAAAGTAAAATCAGTGTCACGTGACAAATGGTAAAGCATCAGAATGGCGAGCCTGCGTTCTCGGTCGAGGGGGCCGGCGTCCGGCCGGCACCCCCGACGTGCGAAGGAGGAACGAGGACACGTTCATTGCTGCTTGCAGCTTTAATTTTGTTTTGTTTTGCACAGGTTGCACATTATTGTATTTGAACTTGCTTTGTTTAAATTTTCTGCAAGTTTCACTTTATTGTTATTATCTTGAAAAGATATTCAGTAGAAAACAGGTAAATTGCAACCCCAATAAGCTATTTCTATTGTCAAATATTATTTGCATTGTTTTAACAAAGTGATTCCACATTGTATTTGTATATGTCTAATGAAGCAATCTGGTTTACTTGCAAGTGAATGCAATTTTCTTTATTCTATTATTTGAAAAAGGCCATATGGAGGAGTCACAGACAGTTGATATTTCAATGAAAATTCAGCATAAAACATTTTGTTAGAATCTTGTTGGGGCAGAGTGGCATTTTTTCTCCAAAGTGGGGCGTAACAGAAGCAGTTTGAGAACCACTGTCATAGCCCATGTAAAGCATTGCCCTTCTGTGTTTCAGCAACAGGGAAGTGCTTCTTCTCCATAGTTCTGTCTTTTAACTTCCTGCTTACATCCCAAGTTATAATGTGTGCCATCCTGTAAATTGACATATGTTGCTTGTAATCACCTCACCCTTACATTTTGTCTGATCAGTCATGGAGACTCATCAGAATGTGTTGTTATTTGTCTTTTAATTTGTGCTTATAATAATGTATTAATACAAAAGTTAACTCATTTATAGTTGCACTATTACACACAGTCTAATTTTCCATATTATTTCAAAACAACAAAGCTGGTTCATTAATCATCTGTGTCACATCTTCGTGAAATAGTCATGAAATTGAAATCTAAGTTGTTTTTAATACATTTAGACGAAAAAAAGCCAATCCATGGCCCATTAGGATCCTTTTCTGTGGTGTTAAACGTATCCACACATGTTAAGGTAATGTACTGCTTTCATACACAACAAGTTTGTCAACCTCAGGTCACACAACCTCCTCATAAATGCAGAAGTGTGTACCCAGATTTGAAAAAGGGTAGTGGCTGTTTGATCCGATCAGATAGCAATAGCAACCAGAGGCTAGGAAACCAAAACCAGAAAAATCGATAATGTTGCAATGTACAAATATACCTGTCTACATGGAATGCAACTCAAACTAAAAGAGTTTGCTGATAAGAACAGCTGCTCTTTTCAGGGAATATTTGCTATGTGCATATCAAGAGGGAAGGTGACTTTGAACAGCAGGAGCCTATTGCATAATCGCCCTCATTCATATCCTGCATATTGCTTTGATGGGCGTAGAACTGGACTGAAACTTACATAAGAGAGAGTGAAATATGCATACTTAATGAATATTAAATTGTCCTTCGTGAATTGTTAACCATAGTCCTGCAAGTAAACTGCAGTGTTGAGTAAATTTGACAAATAACCATTATTTTATGTACACGCTGAACAATACTTTGAGTAGTCAGTCAACACAGCCGACTAACTTAGAGAGGCACTCAACCTTGATGGAGTCAGATATGCAAGTAACAGATACAGCTCAGTGGCTGCGTGAAGCCTTATCTCATCCACTGTTGGGTTAATACATTATTTATCAGAAATAAGTGTTTGTACGTGTGTTGCATATGTGAATGTGTGTGTCTTACTGCTGTTAAGTTTAGTCTTAATATATATTCACAAATAAGAGCTGATTTTGTCAGCAGTGGAATTGGTAACAGTGGGAGGGATATACATACGCTACCCCCAAGTAATGTTTTTCCTCACCAATGTTTTTGACGATGTTGAGGCTGTGGCAGATTGTCTGGGAGCTATCTCCATTGCTCGGCAATCTGTAAAGAAAGCAAATAGAAAGTGCAGGCAAGTATCTAAATATATTTACTTTGTTTCAATTTGTATCAACAAAGTAGTGGATGGTCCATTTCAGCACACAAGACACACACTATTCTTCCCAATCAAACCCAACATAGTGAACCAGAGCAGTGGGATTACTCATTACTCACATTATTTGCTGAAAATATTAAAACAATCCATCTGTGCCTCCTCACATTCACTCCATAGTCACACAATGAGTCACAACTCAATATTCAAATCCTTTCCTCAGCTATCTTCTCATAACTCATAACTCACAAGCAAAGGAAATACAAACAATAATACTTTATGTTGGCCTGTTTTATGTTTTATAGTGACTATTGGTAGAAACCCACAGGTTAAGCTTCATAAATATAATCCTTTTGCATTACTATCCTTTCCACCTCTCTGTTTCCACTATAATCAGATCTTACCTGAGGTTGCCGTTGTCCTGATCTGCTCCAAGAGGACTGAGCTGTTGATCACTCATGGCTTCCCTTCTGACCTCCTGTACAGTGCAATTTGCAGTTGTTTGCTTGGACAGATTTTGTACGTCTCCGCTTTGAAAGCTGTGAGTTCGGTAAGTGATCATGTCGGCTGTAGAATTTTGATGCTGACTGTCGGAGGCTGCAGATATGTCCACACTCCTCCCTCCTCCCACTCCTCCTCTTCTCCTATCGACAGCATCATTGTTGTACAGAGCATGTCTGCTACTGGCTGCACCATTGCTTGGCAACACAGCTCTGGAATGATGGAGCTGTGGTAAAAACTGAGGGCTGCATTTGACATCAAAAAACATTTTATGATCACATCTAAAGCAGGCATCATCATTTTCATCTTCACCTAGTAACAGTAAATATATAAACTGCCATGTAGTAAGGCCATGTACATTTGTTATGTGTTTATCTAGTTGTTTAAGTTCTAGTTGCATTCTTTTCTTTAGCAACAAACCCTTTTAGACATGAAGTGTGCTAATTCACAGGCTAAATGATCAAAAGACTGCATTTATACGTCAAATATTGTATATTTTCTGGAGAGATCAAGTCAATCTTCTTTTACCCAAATAACAAATATGTCCTCCATTGTTCTCAAAATCCCATAATCTATCGGTTTCAACATGGAGTCGGCTGTTCAAGGAGGACTTTTCAGAACCAAGCACTGAACAAAGAAATGGGTCCAGGAGAATCCACTAATTACTTCTGAGCCAGTCCCATTTACTGAACGAAGACTTCAGACCTTCGGTTTTGTGTACTTTTTTCACAAAGGTAAAACATGTTCCATAAATGTCACTAAATTGTTGTCTTAATTAATTTTCTTTTTGTCGTAAATATTGGAACACTTATATCAGATGACAGAATAAACTTATCATAATCGTAAAAGGAAGTGTGGGGTTTGGATTTATTCTTGGGAAGCCTGAACACCACCACAGCTGCAGGGGCAAATCTGAAAGCGAAGTTAAGATGGTGGCGAGCAAAGAAGGAAGCGAATCTAATCCAGCTAAGACCTAAGGCTATTCCACCATCCAGTCTGCTCCCGGCTAACGTCTAGTAAACTGCTTCCTCTTCTAGCTATACGAAGACTGACAAGTTAACCTTCAGAGAGACTGGAGTGGCTTGTGTTTATCACAGACATGATTTGCGTTAAGAGTGTAACAGTGGTGTGTGCGCAGTGTTTTAACAAGTACTCTGCATGTTTGTTTTCTGGGCGTGTTTGTGTTCCGTACTAGGGTTGGGCAGTGGTAGGCATGAGGACTCACCGTCTAGCCGCAGGCAACAAAGGTGATTTGTTGGGTAAGGGAGCAGAGGGGGAGGCGACTCCAGCTCTGCTCGGTGGACTGTGGTCCAAACCAAGACTGGCAGAAACTGGAAAGAGAGACAGCAGGGGAGAGAGAAAACCAATCAGAAAGAGATAGTCACAATCAGGCACAACAGTTCTCATCTCACTAACACACACCTACACCTACGCACCCACGCACACATGCACGCACGTACGCACTAACACACACACACACCCTACACTACACACACACACACACACACACAGCCTTCTTCAAGTGCTGAGTGTAGTACAGTAAGAAGCAACACCATGGTTAAGAAAGCAATACAACTATGTTAAGCAGAGACCAGCGCTTCACCACTTACCAGCAATCAGACTAAACTATTGTTTATTCATATCCATCCATTACCCAAACCATTCCATTATTCAAACCGCTAATCCTAATCCTATTTAGGGTCGCTGGAGCTGATTCCAGCTGTCATTGGGCAAAGGCACCCTGGACAGGTCTCCAGTTATTGCAGGGCACATATGGATAAAGACAACCATTCAGGCTCACATTAGACCATACTCTCCAATTAACCTAAACTAGTTGTCTTGGGACTGTGGTAGGAAGAGTGAGAACCTGGAGCCACAGGTAGAACATGCAAACTCCACACAGAAGGACTGCTCAGAAAGGGATTTAAACGTAAAAAACGTTTTGTTGTCGTGGTTGTTATTTTTTACCTGAGCACACCTACTACATAGACTTACACAGAGAACAACAATCCCTGCCACGTTATTTAGACTCATTAAATAGAGCTTAACTGTTTAATAGATTCATTAAAATATTAATAAGCATCTAACTTGAGTTATGTAGTTACAGCAATTGTGTGGTATTTTTCCCTATATTATTATACATGATGACGTTTAAGACAAACATTCAGCTGTACATAGACACAAAAGAAGCATTGTGATCAGATATAACAAATATAAAAATAATAAGGTTTGTTCAGTTAAGAAATAAAAATTGTTTCTGTATAGTCCCCGCTCCTCAGTTGGTGCACTGTATTGTATGAAATTGGGTGTCCTAACACACTCGCAAACAAATAGTGCACTTGAACTACTTGGATAAAGTTGATTGACAGATGTATGTTTAAAATATACAGTTGGATATTTTCCACCATTTCTACAAATGTCTCCTAATGTGGCTTGTTACAGAGCTTTCAACAATATCTCTGTGTTCATCATTGAAGGACGTTTTCTCAGTTGTCATCTGATGAAGACACCGTCACTGGGTTTAGACTCGAGAACAACCTTGACTGAGTCTAGATGATTTTGTCAACTATTCCAATGGTCAATAATTCCTGTTTATCATTCTGCATGACTAACTGCCTGTAATAAATCCATAATACAGCATAGTAGTATATACTGGGTTCCCAACCCCAGGACCAAGAAAACATGCCTTGAGGCCAAAAGGAAGCAATATGAATTGACAAGAATAAAATAACTTTACAGGACATTGGTGTGGTAATTAGCTTTAAACTCATTTGTAAAGTCAGTCTCTCCTAACTTCTTGGCACTGCTAGCAGTGCTCTACCTAAACCATCTCATCAAGCTTCAAGACACAGTGAACAAAATAAACTAAGATTCGATTTAAATTTCTCTCAGAATTACCCTGCTTACATAATATATTTCACTCAGAAATATGACACATGATACCATTTTTCATGGTGACTTAGCTCTGAAGATAATGTAAAGTATACACTGCCTGTCTGCACAGACATGTCAACATGAAATAAGATATGCAGGACTACATATCTTATAATATAATCTATATCATGTGGGTATAAACTGTGAGCCGGAATTATGAATCTTTGGTTATGAGAGTAGAAAGTAGAGGGAGATAATATTTGGGTTCATCCCCAGCAGCAGTAGCAGTTGTGGCAGCTTCTGCTAGAGTTCCGAAGCAGTTTCGCCAAAAGCGAGCATGCTGCAGGCGCGGACATCCTGCAGGCTGGTGTCATCAAACCTTCCGATAGCCCCTGCTCAGCCCGTAAAAGTGCCACTTTATGCAGGGAAAGGTCTCCTTCTTGGGTCATCAGGTAGGTGGAGAGGGCATCGGCACAATGCTAAAGAGGGTGCAGGCAGTCGCCGACTGGCCCACCCGAAACCAACCAAAAACAGTTGAAGAGTTTTTGGGGTCTTGCCTCGTACTACACAAGGTTTGTATGAGGGTTTGTGTGTACTGCTGTGCACTTGTTCAACTGTTGCAGAAGGACAGCAACTTTGCCTGGACAGAGCAGTGCCAGACAGCCTTCAGCAGCCTTCGGCGAGCCCTGATTAAGGCGCCAGCCCTAGCCGACCCTAGTCTACCTATCGCGCTGGATAAAGACGCTAACGGATTAGGCGTCAGAGGAGTACTTTCTCAGGCAAGACCCGACAGAGAGCGAGAGGTTGGTTACTTCAGCCGGGCGTTCAGCAAGGCTGAGCGGCACTACTGCGTCACCCGCAGAGAGCTCTTGGCAGTGGTGTTGTCAATCAGCCACTTCAAGTACTATCTCTGTGGCCAGACATTCACTGTGAGGATGAACCATCTTCTCTGCTGTGGCTCATGACCTTCAAAGAGCCGGAGTGCAAGTTCTGGACATTTTGGGGTTTCCAAAAATCTGCGGCTTCTCCATCAGGGCTTCTACTGAGGATAGTGCAGGAGGGGCATGGAAGACTTTTGCCGCTGTTGTATGGCAAAAAAGGGTCACCAGATCGCTCTCACGCTCCAATGCAGCAGTTCCAGTGGGGGTACCAATGGAAAGGGTGGCCGTGGATGTAGTGGTTTCGCTCATAGATGGAGGAAACCGGTAAGTTCTCATCGCCATAGACTACTTCACATAATGGCCAGAGGCGTATGCTCTCCCAGACGAGGAGGCAGAGACGGTCGTAGAGGCCCTGGTTGGAAGCATGTTCAGTCAGTTTGGAATACCAGAGACCATTCCCAGTGACCAAGGGAGGAACTTCGAGTTGCGGATGTTTGCCTCGAACACCTGGGCATGCACAAGACACACACCTCCCCCCTGCGTCCCTAGAGTGACAGATTGGTGGAAAGATTCCCACCATGGGCTAGCAGCTTGCCATTCTCACTTTGCAACACCAGCGCGATTTGGACAAGCCTGTACACCCGTGCTGCTCATGCTGTGGAGAGTACTTCGCACCTCTGCTGAATTGGCTTATGGACTGTCCCCTGATTCCCCATTATTGTTTTATAAGTGTGTTGCTCACAAGCTTTTATTTTGTAAAAGTCTGCTACTAATTGCTGTGTAACCGGAAAAGAAAGTCGCGGTTTAACAAACATGGAGAAGAGTGCGGAGATTTTAAAGTTTAAAGACAGAAACAAAGTCATATGTAACCACTGCCAAGATGAATCGTCTTATCACCGGAGTACTTCCTGTCTTAAATATAATTTAAATGCTAAACACACCGTTGATGCCTCAAATCATGCAACCAAACACACAGTGGAGCGAGTCTTCGGCAGACCGCTAGCTGCAGGGAGGAGTAGAGCTAAACCAAGAGAAGCTAACCATTAGCAAAGCGGATCGCTACAGACTGTGGACCAGTTAGTGTTGTGGTCACTTTCCTATCGCTGGTAATCTCACGCTTGCCTGTCTTCAAAACTTGAGAGCCCTGCGGCAGGTATGAGACGCCCTCAAGACACACCGTCACACGGAGAATACACAAGTTATATGAAAAGGAGAGGACTTCAAAGTGACAGCTTTACAACGTGTGCCCGCTGTGGCTCTCACTGGGGACGACTGGACATCGCTCGGTAACCACAGTTACCTCAGAGTTACTATTATAATGATGAGAAGTGGGCACTGCAGTCACATGTCATGACTGAAAACAAAGGAGAGACATGATGCTGAAACGTGCGCGGGACACTTTACTGAAGTTGCTAGTTAGTTATGTAGCTCTTTCTCTCTAAGGAGAGGGCTGATGTTTTCAGGATGAGGTCCTCAACGTAGTTTTCTCCATACAACGGGTTTCTGAATCATGGCATTGTTAATAGCTGGTTCGTTTACACATGAAACCCATGTTACCCTCCACGTTTGCTGTTGGTTGAGTTAATCTGATTGAACTGTAACTCTTGTTCATAGCCTACTGTAGGACTGTACAAAGGGAAGAGCTTTGTTAGAAAATATAAAATGTCTTTGCAATTAAATACACCTTGGCTAACTTCCTTCTATGTTTGTCATGTTCTGGTTTACGTAAATGTAATCGCATTGTTGGTGCTTCACCACTCTAACATTAATGCCCTGGCAGTGGCAATAAGCTTTAGTTTTGTGTTTGTTTTGATTCCATTGTTTAAGTTGAGATTCACACAAAATATGTATTTTATTTAACTGCTACTATATACAAATGTTGATGTTAAGTGTTTGTTTGCACAACAGATTTGATGGCACTTTAGTTAATATGGCAGTACATTTAAAATAAGTTCTAGGAATTGACAAAGTGCACTAAAAGGGTTTTCTGGTGTCTCACTCCAACAGGGACAACACATGTTATGGCACATTCATTCATATGGCACAACATTTAAAATAGAAGTGCGCTTTACACTACTTTTGAATTAATTATTGGATTTTGCGTATACAAATACGATTAATCGCGATTAATCAGGGAAATCATGCGATTAATCACAATTAAAATTTGTAATCGTTGCTCAGCCCTAATTATTGGTAATGTTATGTTGTTCCTTGGAAGCAAGGAATTTTGTATGGGGAGGGTAATGTAGCAACATTGTAAAGCAGTGGTGGACCGTGCATTTTCTACCTAGGCCTTCAATGCCGTCTTACTACAGCTGCACAAGGTAATGTAAGATATTAGTTCACCAGTGTTCCAGTGCAGGGCTTTTATTGTGAAAGAGGAGACAGAAAGAGGAGTTGTGGGTTGTTAGTCGTATTCACACGACACTGCAACAAGTGAAATAAAATTTTACGTGAAGCGCAACACCTACAAATACATAACTGCAGAGAGCAGATACATTAATATGCGCATGACGAGATGCTGCGTCATTAACAGACATTGCGTGCAGCCCACACCACCGTAATAAACACAATGACAAGAACACATTTACAAGAACCAGCCACATGTATACATAACAAAACATGACAACACAATCAGACAGAACTGTGGCACTAAAACGCCTCACACACATTAGAATCAGAAATAACCATATCATAAAAACAACAGAGACAAATTAACACAACAAGCGTCTCACTCACTTAAAGGGGACATATTATGCCCATTTTTCCACAAGTTGATATGGTTCCTTGGGGTCTTAATGTAATGTGTGTAACATATTTTGGTCAAAATACCACAAGAATCATTTCAAACAGCACCCTTTTTACCCTGTCAAAAACACCTCCCCACAGATTGAACTGTTTTGAGTGGGCGAGGTGCTCCATGTTGCCAGGTTGGAAATGGTGAAGTATCTAAACAAAGGCTCACAATGGTTGTATTATTTGGAGGGTAATTATCGTGCATCTGGCAACCCTGAGATCGGTTGACCAATGACTGTTCTCTATACCGTCAGACCTCCCGCCAGAGCTCAGGAGATACCATTTCCAAAACGTGTAAGGGGTAACTAGTTTGTGAAAACCCAGAGAAACACAAATATCCGACGAAGCAAAATCCCGGACGTTTTTGGAATCCCTGCCGGATGCAATTTTTTTTTAAACATGACATGTCCGGGGCAAACCGGACGTTTGGTCACCCTAACCACCCTAACTCTGGCGCCATGAGTTAGAGTGACCAGAGGGTCTTTTCTAAAGGGTTTTCACAAACTAGTATTTACCCCTTACACGTTTTGGAAATGGTATCTCCCCTAGGTTCCAACTTCTTGCGCGAGCTCTGCCGCACGAGAAAAAAAAAGTTCACCGTAATCAGCAGCCAACCCTGGTATTATGTGGTGGTGGGGAGCGTAGCCAGACTCCCTACATGGGTATGGTTAGAGAACTACGTAGAATTAGATCGTGATCCCATTCGACGCACTCAAGCATATCGTTTCTGAAATAGCGGAACCATAACAAGCCGCATGAGTTGTTTTTTTCCAGAGTTTGTGTATTGGGAGACATGCCAGATACCCAAATGAACGTATAGAAGCACTTAAATAAGTGGAATTTTCATTATATGTCCCCTTTAAAGTTAAAGTCCATCCCTCCTCTCTTTACCAACAAACAATTCAAACGTGGTCTTAAGAGTTTGTAGTTGAGCTTTAAGTCTAACAACACCCTTGAACACGTATTTTATTGACGTTAAAGTACTGCCTCTCGTCCCTTATTGCTTAAATAATATGGGTGGATGAAATCAAGCATTCTGATTGGTTGAGTGAGTAAACAATAGTGGTAGATTTTGCGCGATCGTTAGTTGTCAATTCGAGCATGACAGTTACCAAACCAGTTTTGTGTGACCTTTGATATTTTGGGAGGAATAGCTTTGGATGAGTGGTTAGCCAAAAAGGTCCTTCAGGTGGACGTCATGCCACCAGAGAGAACAAAGGAAAACCTATGAAATGTTGCGCAGCGAAAAAAAACACTGTCAGCCAAAAGAAGTTGGGAATTAACTAGGGTGACCAGACGTCCGGTTTTCCCCGGACATGTCCTCTTTTTGAGACCAAAAAAAAAGCGTCCGGCAGGGATTCCAAAAACGTCCGGGATTTTGCTTCGTCTGATATTTCCGTTTCTCTGGGTCTTTCACAAGTTTTTACCCCTTACAATTTTTGTAAATGGTATCTCCCACCTGAACAGTCATTGGTCGACTGATCTCAGTGTTGCCAGATAAACGAAATCCCCCTTTTAGGCTTGTATATCACAAAACACGCAGAATAAGAGAGATCCGTCTGCGTCTGAGTGCGCGCGCCTCGCTCTGTGATGTGCGCACATGGGTGGGCAGACTCACTAGCACCCCCCCCACGCCGCTCGCCATGGGAACCCTTTCCTATCTAAGGGGGGGCATCATGAAGGAGTTATGCCGAGGTGTCCTCTTTTTCACAAACTCAAATCTGGTCACCCTAAATTAACTACTTAACCAACTGGTGAAGAGAAAACTGTAGACCTGAATACCATAACCAGAGATGAATGCTGACGGATTGTTATGGCACTGTGCGTAATGTAAAGGAAGACCACTACAGGATCATCAGTTATGTCTGAACGCTGAGTCGGTGCTGGTGTCTGATGGAGCGCGTTCACATCTGTAAACAATGTTTTTGTTGCCATTGTAAAAACCTTTAGATGTCAGAGACACGACATAACAAAGTACAGTAAAGTTGGAAAGATAGTCACAGATTCTGACTACCCGGAGTTTAACAGACAAACTCACGGAGACTATTTTCTCTCGGCTACTGAAATGCAATAAGCTACATACCGTTTGGTGGCGACAACTATTTTGTGATTAACGGCAGCTTACTATTTACAATGTCGCAGGTAACCTATTATAAAAGCAATCAGGTACTCGAGGCGGTACTGTATCGTCAATAATGTCCTTTTCAAGGGTTTGCCAGTGTTACAGTTTAACCCTCTTAAAGCCCCACTATGTAACTTTTCCACCTTAAAATAACAGCTTGAAAAAAATTGTGCCGCTACAATGACTTTTAATATGGCGATTTGCGCCTCCGCCACTGCCATCGGGGGTCTGTGGCCAGAAAACTGCTAAATGTAAGATGTTGGGAGCCGCCCGGTACTTCCGGTTGGGCAACCGGAAGTTGGGCAACCGGAAGTACTTCAACTTGCTTTCTGGCAGTGATTACGCAACGTCATATAGTGCCAGTCCACGCTCGCAGGTGACTTTTTATTTCCTCCGCAGCACGCCTCGATCAGCTGTGAGCTCACTAGCCGGAAGAGCCATATATGGCTCGAGAGCCAGAGGTTTTACGACACCTGATAAACGTTAAATACCTGAAGGGGGCGCTACAGGGGAAAAGTTACATAGTGTCGCTTTAACTGGCGAATTCTGACCGAATGCGTCTGTTGTTGTCGTAGCTGATGAGAATAGCAAGAGAACATGTAACTATCCTTGTGAATGTCGTATTGTTAATTTATACAATTTAATGTCACACCTTTTCATATACAGTGTCTGGTCTAAACATAACGCACTACGTTGTAGAACAGAAAGTGTCCACTCTAGTTGAAACGTTGCGTGTTGTTTATGGGTTGAAACAGGAAGTTAGCAAATTGCCCTTACTATGAAATAAATTTGGTCAAATAAATAAACACATAATCAACAAAACATTGTGAGTAGTACAACAACAATATATAAGGATGTTCCGGGATTCAAACTCATACAAAAACAGTTGACTATCAGGAATCTTACCAGCATTGACCTACGCCAGGGTCGGCTCAATTTGCTCTGGTTGTACAATTAAATAACATACAATGCAGTCAGCAGTTGCCACGAAAGGCAACTTGTGACCTCACTGCTGACCAATGTTCCCTCTAAGCTGCGCGCCTGTGCAATCGCGCACTGCTTGCGCATTCTCAGCGCACAAGAAATCTATGCAGCGCATAAAATAAAATTCACCATAAACGTATTAATTAATATCTACTATCAGACCTAATCTGATCTAATTAATTAGACCAATAATGTGTTTTTTTTTGTACCATTTTTGTATGTAACACAGTGAGTGACAGCCTGACAGGTGTCTAGCCAATGGTACGATCCGGTTTACTTACGCAGCCAATCAGAGCACTGATAGCGCTTCACGTGAGCCCTGCCCGTACGCACCGGCAGGTTAGCTAGCTAACAACAATGCGGCGGAGCTAGGAGACGCAACCCGCTATCACGGCGGAGCGAGCGGGCAGCGCCGGAGACCCGGCCACTCAACAAGCCAAAGTGGAATGGCTGTCGGAGTACGTGCTGATGAAAGAACAAGCGGTGAAACTGGGGGAAATGTTTTTTTTTTTCGAGTGAGAAAGGTTAACTGCTAAACATGCAACGACGCCAAAGTAGCAAATGAGCTTTCAGCTCTAAAAATGTGGACTGAGTGGAAGTTGGACGACCTCGAGCGTCACGTTCAGCAGAAAAGTCATCTGAAAGCTGTTGGAATCGTACGAAGACTCGAGGTGGGACGGGGGGTCGGTTCATTACTGCGGGAGAGCGAGAAGACCGAGAGAAAAGCAACAAGCTGTCAATCAAAACACAATCTGACTCCAAGCAAGTTAAAGTTCTCATTGACAATAACAGCATCCAGAACTTGTCTTGAAGTGGCACATTTGGACCAGCTGATGCGCATAAAGTTAAAGCAAGAAGCAGAAGAAGCCATCGACCTGGACAAAGTGTACAACCATTGGAGAAGTGAGAAGGACAGACGTGAAAAATAAGGTACAATTAATGTCAACATTTTTGCATATTCTAGTGACATTTATTAAGATGTTCTATTAATGGATATCAATCATTAAATGTTGTTACTACTAGATACTGTATGGGTAGTGGACATGCTAATAAAAATCAGTATAATTAGATATTTTACAGACAAAGAGTTACAGGAATTTACACTGTATCACAAGCTACAGCACATGTCATTGAGCAACATGTTACATTACATTACATTACATGTCATTTAGCTGACGCTTTTATCCAAAGCGACTTACAATCATGTTACATTCATACACTGTAGACGCAGCTACAGGGAGCAACTCAGGGTTAAGTGTCTTGCTCAAGGACACATCGACTAGGGCGGGGATCGAACCTCCAACATGTGAATGTTTTAATGTGAACAAAATGTTATGTCTGAAAGGTGTATATGTCTCATTTCTTCCAGAACAGGACCCTCAGCCAGGCCACACCTGAACCACAGCCAGGCCAAACCTGGACTATTCCCATGGCCAAACCTGGTCTCTTACCATGGCCACAGCAGGACTCTCAAATATAACATATAACATACGATACATCTCATGAACAACACCATTTTTGTCTTTTTCATTTTAAGTGGGCCAAATTGCTTATATTAAAAGTAAACTAATGAAAATTGCTGCTGTAGTTTCATTCTTTTAGTAAGTGATGTAACTTGCTCTGATGAAGGTTTTGAACAGGTGTGATACAGGTATTTGGCCACAGCGTGCATATTTGATGCTGCTCACAGTGGTCCTCAGTGTGCTCGGAGAGCTTGTGTCTACGCTCAGACACATGAAAAATTAGAGGGAACATTGCTGCTGACTACCATGCAGCAACTTAATGTGATCTGGTGCCCATTGATTAGACATGCTATCAAATACCAATTAATTACATGCCTGATTAAACACAAAGTTATCAGTGTCTGTGCATATGAACTGCTGATAAGATAAAAATCATTTTAATCAATAATCAGAATTTTATAAACTGCTTCTAAAAAGGCACATTTTATTTTTAATTCAGGTCACATCATGATCAGGTGACTGGATTGTCTGACATTGTTTAACAGGCCTCCCTATTTTATAACCTCATTTATTTGTAAAGCTGAAGCCGTCTAGTTATGTACGAAGTAATCACTTTAATCCCTCCCTTTGAGGCCTATCTGAGATACCGGGCAAAGTCAAAGCTCAAATGCTTTATTGTTGCGTTTGGTGTGGTTCTACTGTAAGAATATGGTGCATTCCTATAGAGAAGAATGACTAATGTAGAGCATTTTTTTTTAAACACTACATTCTTTATCCCGTCATTTAGTTTCTGCGATTGTGCCTCTTACAGACTGTTGAGAACAAAGTAGAAATCCCACCAGACTCTAAGATCAACAGGATATCAGGGATAAATTGGTTATTTCATATAAATATACCAATGTCAGGCTGTTTTTACTTCAAATCACAAGGTCAGATGTTGACCTGTGGAATATTTACTGAGATCAATGTGCTTCATAAACAAAACTAGTTTCTCAGGTTGTACTCATATAAGATGAGACTACCAAGCCTTTGTTCCACTTTCAAAAACAACTGCATTAATGCCAACTGCCAGTGGGGCAACAATGCAGAACAACAATATACAGTGATTTCACTTACTCAACCATGCTGTTGCAGTGTGATGCTCTCTAATGTGTATTCAGTTGAATAAGTGTAAATCAGTTTGAATTTGGCTAATTACATGTTGCTTAAGGACCAAAAAGGTAAATTAAATGTTTGTGAGATAAATTTGAAGTTCAGTACAAAAGCAATGTTAAAAGGCAGGCAGAGAGGAGGCCTGATAAGTGCTTACTTTCAGGTTGCTCAGATGAGCCTGGCCTCTTCTTCCGCATTGACCGATAGAACCGGGAGTTCCTGCGGATAGGCACTCTGGTAACATCTTCATCATCGTCGCCCCCATGGCTGGGTTTAACCACAGCTGGTGGATGCTTCTCTGGGGATTCCTGTGACTTGTGCCCCCACTTGCTCCTGAACAGGGCAGTCACAGACATGGCAAATGATTCCCTTTGCTTTTCAAAAAAAGGGAGTTTGGAAGATTATAATTGACTTTGAGGAAACTGGGAGCAAGAAAGTAGTCATAATTAGCCAGAATCCAGGAGTAAATCCATGACTCAAAATGAAAAGCTCTGGTGAAAAATAAATCCTAAAACATAAAAACACCAGGTCCAAGAACAGAGAAGTGGCTCCTGGGCCGTCTTTCTCTCCTGTCAGTGGGACAGCAGTGTTGTTAGTTTCCCAAGCAGCCTTTGGAACCAGCAGAGTGCGTCACTTAGTTCTGCCTAAACTGTAATTATTGCATTTATGACTCTCTCTTTCCTGCTCTTTGCCCCTCCTCTGATAGGCTGCCTACCTCCAACCCTCTCTCTACACCACACCACCCTGTTACGTGCTGACATTCCTTAACTCAACCTGGCCTTACCGGCCTGCCTGCCTTACAGCTCTAAAGCGCTCCCTGTTGCGGAACCGGAAAAGCTGCCTACTGAGCGTTCAAATCACTCAACAAAACCTGTCCATGTTCTCGATTTTCTAGTCAGGAAAAGGTTAAATGATACACAAACAGAATATATTTAAAAAAAACAGCATGCATTTAGCAGAAGATAGCCGTCATTTATTTGAGCAGAACTACATGTTGTAGTGATGTCATGTTTCAGGTCCTGTTGAGCTCAGTACCTATACAGTAGATGTATCTGTAGTCACCTGACTAGAAGGGTTCACAGTTCACTGTTTCCTATTTTCCTCACAGCAAAGCCTGTGATGCTGAGTTATGAACTCCTTTCAATAACAAGAGTTATGAAATCAAAGTAACGAAGGAAATTATGTCATCAGACTCACAGCATTTATTTCACTTGTGTCCAGCGGGACATGTGTTAAAAATGCTAATGTTCTTCATTTTGGGGGGGGATTGCCCTCTAATGTATGATGACTTAGTTTGAGAAAAAGCTGTGTGTTGATAGTTGGATTTGGTTATATTACTGTGAAATCCTTTACACTTCATTGTTCACTCATTGTATTTCCTGTTGAAAGATATTCTGGCATTGTTTTTGTATTTTTCTTTATTCCATCTATCTATTTTCTGCAGCAGTCCACCAGAGCTCCCATCCGATTTTGAAGACAGCTTCTTTTTTTTAATCACAAATATATAGTTTCACTTTTTTTAGAAGGCTCACTACTTTTAGACATTCTGTCACTGTAGGATTTAGCATTTCTTGAGGACTTCTTTTTTACTGTGGATTAGTTTGCATCTGGTGTAGTAAGACAGCAGGACTGTTGTCTGTGGGATTGAGTCCAGCCCAGATGAACTGTTGATGGTGAGGAAGAAACATGTGAGCCAGTTCAATGCTGCTCATTGCTGTGTTTTAATCAGTGTTGGAAGTAACGCGTTACTGTAATTCAATTACTTTTAGCGGTAACCATTACCACTAAAAGTAGTGGAATTACAGTAACGAGCATGTAACAAAGTATTTTTTTTAATCAACTAACGCAGTTACAATTACTGAAATGTAAATTAGTTTGTTACTCGCGTTACTCTCTTTTGTGAAAAATGAACACTTGCAGACAAGAAGACAAGGGCCGTTTCTCAATCAGCGTACTTGTGCGTCCTTTCCTCTACTTGTGTCCTTGTGGACTCGTGAAACGTCATCAGTCTCAGCCCGAGTACATGTTCCAATTAAAAGTTTGCTTCTAGCAAAGCATGGTCAAAATGCCCGGATGTGACTTGATCCTCCCACTTTCCGGAGGATGCATCTCGGGAGACTTGTGCGTACTCTGGCCAGCATATATCCCAGAATGCATTTCACCAGCAACCGTAGCGGAAGAGAAAATAAACTACTGAAAGTTGACTTTTTATAAATACTACTGTTGTTGAGTCACGGAATGTCATTTTAGGATGTATTGTTTATTTGACTGTAAAAAAATAATTTACAGTGAATAATTAGAGTAAACACAGGAGCAAAAACAGCTGATGTGGTGACGTCATCAAGTCAGCTGCTTTTCCAATCGCAGAAAGACCGTCCTCCCGTTCTCCCGTCCTCCGTCCTAAGACCAGATTCCCAAGACCAGACTCCAAAAGAACACAAGTCTGCAGTCGTGTACTTTGAATTGAGAAACGGCCAAGAAGTCATGCTGCTGTGGCGGTCCGCCGTGTTGTTGTTGTTGTCATGAAGAGAGCCGCCGCGCATGCGCACCGTCGACGTGTTCTTCTTCTCGCTCACTGAAGAGCAGCAAGCAGCCTGTGGGGAGAATAGCGCCCTCTAGCGTCCGGGTTACGTGTTATATCTGCTGGTCCAACGATAACTATTTATATACTTCTGTTTAAATTTATATAAATCCTCCTTTATTTGGTACTTTGTCTTCATATAAATATAATAATAATAATGGTGTTATATATTTTATTTATTTGTATATAGGTATGTGTGTATTTATCAGTGTTGGGACTGGGAGTTAGGTGTGAATGTGAGAGTGAATGGTTGTATGTCCCTATATGTGTCCTCGATGGACTGGCGGCCTCTCCAGAGTGTCCCCTGCCTTCGCCCTATGTCAGCTGGGATAGGCTCCAGCGACTCCGCGACCCTAATGAGGATAAGCAGTATTGATAATGGATGGATGGATGGGACTGGGAGTAACGCGTTACAAAGTAACGCGTTGATTTGAAGGCCTGTTACCCTGTTGATTGCAATAAATAGGTCTAAAAAATATGTTTATTGTGTTTGACTGTTCAGTACTGTTCGTTACATTAAAAAAGCAGACATAAAAGTAACTTAGAAGTTAATTTCCCTAGTAACTAATTACTTTTGATATACAGTAACTGGAAAAGTAATTAAATTACTTTTAAAAGAAGTAACTAGTAACTGTAACTAATTACACATTTTCAGTAACTTGCCCAACACTGGTTTTAATGGAGTACTACAAGTTTTAAAATACAGTATCTCTAATCTAAACCCCTTGTTTGACAGATGGTTTAAAATGCTCTTAAAAAAAGTTGTATACACTAACTGTAGTCCTCTCTCTATTTATACAGTTATATATATTGGTCACAGTGCTTCCAAGCCTTTGGTGCCGGTCCAGATTTCCCCTAGGTCCGGTAGCCGGTAACAACAACGTGCAGTAAACTAGAACTTAGAGAAAACAGAAGAGAGGACACCATTTTATCCTCAAGGTTTGACCACACAGGATTAACTAAAACATTGTTTCACCTTGTTATCAGATGATTGCTCTCAATGTAAAATTGCAAAATATATCATCAGAAACATTCATATAAGAAAGGTTAAGACGAGCTCCAGCAGTAGAAAAAAGAAAATGTGAAGGTTTTGAAGTGTTTTGTTTATTAAAGCAATCCTTGATATATAATAATTAAGAATATATATATATATATATATATATGCACATACAGTCGTATGCAAAAGTTTAGGCACCCCTGATCATTTCCATTACTTTCATCTCTAAATTGTTGGGCGTTTGGATCAGGAACTTCTTTGTCATATATATAATACTTCATGGACATAGTGATATTTTAGCAGTGAAATAAGGCGTATCTGATAAACAGAAAATATACCATATGCATCATAAGAGAATTAGGCAGGTGCATAACTTTGGGCACCCCAACAGAAAAAAACACATTTATATTTAGTAGAGCCTCCTTTTGCAAAAATAACAGCCTCTAGAGTCTAGACGCTTTCTATAGCCTCTGATGAGTGTCTGGATTCTGGATGAAGGTATTTTGGACCATTCTTTCTTACAATACATCTCCAGTTCAGTCAGGTGTGATGGGTGCCGAGCGTGGACGGCCCGCTTCAAGTCACCCCATAGATTTTTAATGATATTCAAGTCTGGCGACTGGGATGCATTCCAGAACATTATAGTTGTTCCTCTGCATAAATGCATCGTGGATCTGGAGCGATGCTTCAGGTCGTTGTCTTGCTGGAACACCCAACGCCGCCCTAACTTCAGCTTTGGTACAGATTCTAGAACACTATTGTCAACAATTTGCTGGTACTGAGTTGAATCCATGCGACCCTCAACTTGAACTTGATTCCCAGTAGCTGCACTAGCCACACAGCCATACTCTCCCATCCAGACCTCCCGAGTGGAGGAGTGGGCGGAGTCCCAGCAGGGCAGTGGCACAGCTGGTGTCAGGAACTCACAATCAGAGAAATCAGAAACCATTTATTTGCCAAGAATGTTTTCACAGACGAGGAATTTGTTTTGGCGGAAGGTGCAACATTTTACATGACAAACAACAATCAACATAAACTCAAGTACAATGATAAACAATGATAAGAAAAAGATAAAGTTCAACAGAGAATGTTTAAAGTGTCTAAGTGTATGTTTCTAGTGTCAAGTGTGTTTAAGTTAAAGTGAATGTTACATGTGACGTGTGTTTAAGTTAAAGTGCATAGTGTGTGTGTGTAAAGGAGGAGGAGGAGAGAGGAAGGAGCAAGAAGAGGAGTTAGTCCTGGGGGTGACAGAGTCAGTCGGTGGTGGACCGGGCTCCATTTAAGAGCCCGACTGCCGACGGGAAAAAACTGTTTTTGTGGCGGGAGGTCTTGGTCCTAATGGACCGCAGCCTCCTACCGGAAGGGAGGGACTCGAACAGGGTGTGTCCAGGGTGGGAGGGGTCAGCCACAATCTTTTTGGCCCGGTTCAGTGACCTTGAGGTAAACAGGTCCTGGAGGGGTGGCAGGCTGCAGCCGATGACCCTCTCGACCCTCTCGGCCGAGCGGTGATGCGCTGCAGCCTGCACTGGTCTTTGGCCGTGGCTGCCGGGTGCCAGACGGCGATGGAGGAGCAGATGATGGACTCCACGATGGCAGTGTAGAACTGCACCATCATCTTTTTGGGCAGGTTGAATTTCTTCAGCTGCCTCAGGAAGAATATCCTCTGCTGGGCCTTCTTGACGATGGAGCTGATGCTCAGCTCCCACTTCAGGTCCTGGGTGATGATGGAGCCCAAGAAGCGGAAGAACTCCACAGCGTCGACGGGGGAGTCACACAGGAGGAGAGGGGCGGGTGGGGCTGCGTTCTTTCTGTAGTCCACAACCATCTCCACTGTCTTTAGAGCGTTGAGCTCCAGGTTGTTCTGGCTGCACCAGGTCACCAGGTGGTCCGTCTCCCACCTGTAGGCGGTCTCGTCCCCACCAGAGATGAGTCCGACAAGGGTGGTGTCATCCGCAAACTTCAGGAGCTTGACGGACTGGTGACTGGAGGTGCAGCTGTTCGTGTACAGGGAGAAGAGCAGGGGGGAAAGAACGCAGCCCTGGGGGGAACCTGTGCTGGTGGACCGGGAGCCTGAGACATGCTTCCCCAGCCTCACGCGCTGCTTCCTGTCGGTCAGGAAGTCTGTGATCCACCTGCAGGTGGAGTCGGGCACGTGCAGCTGGGAGAGCTTGTCCTGCAGCAGGGATGGGATGATAGTATTGAACGCAGAGCTGAAGTCCACAAACAGGATCCTGGCGTAGGTTCCTGGGGAGTCCAGATGCTGGAGGATGTAGTGGAGGGCCATGTTTACTGCGTCGTCTGCAGCCCTGTTGGCTCTGTAGGCGAACTGCAGGGGGTCCAGGAGGGGGTCGGTGATGGTCTTGAGGTGTGACAGGACCAAGCGTTCAAAGGACTTCATCACTACAGAGGTCAGGGCGACGGGTCTGTAGTCATTAAGTCCTGTGATCTTGGGCTTTTTGGGGACCGGGATGATGGTGGAGGCCTTGAAGCAGGCGGGAACGTGGCATGTCTCCAGGGAGGTGTTGAAGATGTCGGTGAACACCGGAGACAGCTGGTCAGCACAATACTTCAGGGTGGAGGGGGAGACGGAGTCCGGGCCCGCTGCTTTGTGGGGGTTCTTCTTTTTAAACAGCCTGTTAACGTCTCTCTCCAGAATGACGAGGGTCGTCGCAGGGGAGGTGGAGGGTGCCACAGAGGTGTGAGCCCCCGATGGGCTGGGGGAGGGAGGGCTGATGGTCTGTGACCTGTTGATGGGGCTGTGGGGGATGGCCTCAGGACTGCTCCATTGTCTTTCAAAGCGGCAGTAGAACTCATTCAGGTCCTCTGCTAGAAGCACGTTATTCATGGAGTGGGGTGATTTGGGCCTGTTGTTGGTGATCTGCCTGAGCCCTCTCCAGACAGAAGCAGAGTCGTTTGCTGAGAGCTGTTGTTGCAGCTTCTCAGAGTTGTTAATATTAAATCTGATTTATTGAAGGGACCGTAATGTCTAGGTTCCGGCAGAATATCAGAAGTGAAGGCACTTTGCCTGTGAGGACAGAGAGATATTGAGTCTGCAGCTCAAGGCTAGCTACACGCCTAACAGTATTCAACATTCACACACTTGTTATCGGTATTTACATATGCCAAGAGGGGCACGGACGACAGACAGCCCCCACCCGGGGGTTGGAGTAAATTCCCATGAGAAACTAGGATGTACCTATGACGAGATCTGTGTTTTTGGGGACTGAACCTTGTTTTGGGGATGCAGTGTGTTTTTGGTGCTCGACTTGCATGTTGAGGAGAGCTGACGGCGTGATTGCAATCGCGCGTGAGTATTTGTACTTTGCTTTTGATCAGTGAATAAACGTCTCCCTAAAGGAGAGAACATTAGCAGACTGTGAGTCTTATTATCGTAGAAGCTCTTCCAGGCTGTTCAATTCTGAAATACGTAACACATTGGTGACCCCGATGTGATTGGCTGACCTGGACAGTAACAAAGAGCTTTTGACCAGAGCGGTGACGTCCGTTTGCCCGGACTCCCGGTCAAGGGTCGGCGGCTGTTCGGCGGTTGACAACCAGTGGATCCACATAAGCAACAGGTAAAGACAACCTTTTTAATAAAATGTCTGTATTGAGTACACTAAATTAGGTTGTCAACAGCGGATACGCCTCTGCCCGTAAGTTTAAGAGATAAACAGTTAGAGATTGTAACTGATCACATGTAAAGTATAAACACATAATCACACTTTGGGAAACATAGGGAAGGTGAATGAGTGTCCATTGCTAGGATATAGTTAGGGAATCCATAGTGGTAGATGTTGTTAAGTTGTAATAATTCATTTTGACTTTGCACATGTACATAGTACGTTTGTGTTTTAATAATACATATAGCAAGATATGATTAGAGAAATATTAGGGAGAATATTGATATTGTTATTGTTGTGTTATGAGGCATGGAGGTAATGTTTACTCTATGCATATGTCAATGGCAGAAGTAATGTTTTTATGTGTTTATGAATATGTTTGTAATACTTGTATGTTTATGCTTATGAGTGTATGTAGGCCGTATGAGAATGAAAGTTAGTTTGTTTACATGTTGCCACATAAGTTGGAAGCTGGTGGAAATCCGTGATGTTGATTGGAGCAGGAGTGTCACGTGAGACTTCCGTCGCCCAGGTGACCGGAAGTAGCTTGGGTCGCGGGATCATGACGTTTGACCCGGCTCATTACCTGTTAGCTGGCCGTAAGCCAACGACAGCGTAGCATGCTGAACTGACCAATGGAGCTAACGTTTAGAGGAAAGGTGTGAAAGTGAAACTGATAAAACTTGTGCGTGAGGTGAGATTCAGTCTACTCTCGAGACGGTCGGAAGCTTACAAGACATCCCCTATCTGCAACGTTGCTTTTAGTCTGTGGCGTAACGCTCCGCTTGGCCCTACGATTGTAGCCCCAGTCTACTGCTTATGCTTCTGCCATTAAATATTGTTAAAACGTAATCATCGGATTCGGATTATATCGAGCACGGGACCGCAGTTTCGACCACACTTAACAATGTGTTGGCGGTAGGGAAGTTGGAGACTAGGGCCTTTAGGTAAATTGATAGAGTTTTGATAAGACTGAGGTCGACTCTTGGTCTGAGAAATCCATGCACAGTATTTTAGATACAATGATGCCGGTGGTCCTGACAACTAAGTGAGTCAGTGTAGCTGAGAAATCCATGCACAGTATTTTAGATACAATGATGCCGGTGGTCCTGACAACTAAGTGAGTCAGTGTAGCTGAGAAATCCATGCACAGTATTTTAGATACAATGATGCCGGTGGTCCTGACAACTAAGTGAGTCAGTGTAGCTGAGAAATCCATGCACAGTATTTTAGATACAATGATGCCGGTGGTCCTGACTACTAAGTGAGTCAGTGTAGATAGGGGATCTAGGCTCTGTTGGTTGAGTGTGGTATAGTAGATTTAAATACATCGAGGTCTCTGGTCCTGACTGGAGAGTATAGTTTAACGTGTGTGAATGACGAGAAATGCAATGGACACAGGGAGAGATTTTTTGTTTTCAATAAACTGTGTGGGTGGATTGCTGTAGCTCTTGGCGATTTGAACGAGACCTGAAGACCGAGCGTATCGGGACACGAGAGTGCCCTGAGAATTCCTCGGAAGAAGGTTCTCGGCCAGACTACGTCTCTGTGGGGCATTGGCGAGGAGTAAAACGGGAAATTCATTGACGAGGGTACTACGAAGTGAGGAGGAAATAAAACAATATTTGTGAACTGGTGTTATAAATCCTAGCGGACGAGCGCTGTATCCCTATGATACAGTAGAAGCTTCTCGCCCGAGTTCATGGTATTGGTTATTGCAACTTTTCTCCTGGCTTCAAAGGATACGTGTAAAAAATCACATTTCTGCTTGTTTGGGAAGCAGCTGCAGAGCGGATCATTCTGTGCATGTGTGTGTGGGTGTATGTGTGTGTGTGATTTGCTGTGACCTTGGAGTGCTCACACTCCTCAAGAGAGAGGGAAAGCGATTTTTTGGGAAAAACATATTGATACATATATGATGGTAAGATCAACATAATTTAATAAAGTATTAACGTTTAAAATCTTGAGCTCAAGTAGTAGATAAATAAAATTAGAAGCAAGTAATTAATTCAGTAAACGCGTGGTAGAGTTAAAATAGTTGTGGCATCTTGTGTGATACTGTGGAGAACTGTGTTTGGGCCTTTGTCAACAAGTGGGGATTGGGAACTTAAAACAAGTTGTGTAGTTTCCTCGTGGTCTGTGAGTAGGCCTTCGACTAAAATAATTCAGAGCTGTGCTGTGTCAGAGAACGAGGCAACTGTAATGACCATCCGTTTGTTTGAAAATCCGGTGAATTTGGTTGACAAATATCTGTAAAGGACAGTTGCATACACACGCGTTTTCTTAGTTGAGAATACAGGAGAAATAGTGACAGATAGCTTTGAGACAGGAAAGCTAACCTCCTGCTAACCCTCGTGGGCAGGAAGGACAAGACAGGAAATAGAGCAAGATCAGATAAGAGTGCCTTAAGGTACAGTAGAGTAGGGAGACACAGTGGTCAGGGGTGGTACTGCACCTACAATACCAGGTAGGGCCTGTAGAGGTAGGGAGACTCCCTCATACCCCAGTGGGCAGACAGGGCAGGACAGGGGATTAACCCTTGGACACCATCGTGTGGCCAAAGTTAGGGAGAATAACAAAAACATTGAGGTGCTCGCACAGACGTCATTAATCATACTGGGACACACAGTGACTAGAGAAGGACTTTGGACATTCATTGATTGGTATTGGTACTATTGATAAAGTTAACTTTATTGAAAATAATTTGAAAATAAATAAGTACTAAATAAAGATAAAAATAAAAATAAATTTTAGAGTACAGTCGTTTGGCATCTCTCACCGCTTTGCTAAACCTGTATTTTGACTCTGTATACAGGTCCTTGTCCCCACTCCTGAATGCTTGGTCCTTCTGCAGTCTTAGCTTCCTGAGCTCCGCTGTGAACCAGGGTTTGTCGTTGTTATAACATACCCTGGAGCTGGTTGGAATACAGCTGTCCTCACAGAAGCTGATGTAAGAAGTTACAGCCTCTGTGTGCTCATCCAGGCTGTTGGTAGCAGTCCTGAAGACATCCCAGTCAGTACAGTCCAAGCACACCCCCAGATCCCCCAGAGCCTCACTGGTCCACTTCTTGAACCTCCTCACCACAGGTTTGCAGAGCTTTAGTTTCTGCCTGTATGAGGGGATCAGATGGACCATGACGTGGTCTGAGTTTCCCAGTGCGGCACAAGGGACGGCGTGATAAGCCCTGCGAATTGTTGTGTAGCAGTGGTCCAGAATGCTCTTCTCTCTAGTAGGGCATTTAATTAACTGTCTGTATTTAGGAAGTTCATGACTGAGGCTTCCTTTGTTAAAATCTCCGAGTATGATAACCAAGGAGTCCGGGAAAGTCCGCTCCACACACCGTACCTGGTCGGCGAGGGTCCGCTGTGCCTCCTGCACATTTCCCTGCGGCGGCATGTAAACTCCGGCCAGGATGAATGAAGCGAACTCACGTGGGGAGTAGTAGGGTTTGCAGTGAATGATGAGGGATTCCAGGTCCGGCGAACAGTGCTGTAGAATCACTGTTACGTCGTTGCACCAGCCGTTGTTGAGGTAGAAACAGATTCCTCCACCCCTCGTTTTGCCGGAGAGCTCCGTGTCGCGGTCCGCTTGGAAAAGCTGGCAGCCAGCCATCAGGAGCGCAGCATCTGGTATGGATCCACTTAGCCAGGATTCCGTAAAACACAAAACGGAGGATGAAGAAAAGTCTCTGTCGCTCCTCACCAGCAGCTGGAGTTCGTCCAGTTTGTTGCACAGTGAGCGGACGTTGGAGAGAAATATGCCCGGCAGCGCTGTACGAGACCCCCGTTTCCGGAGTCGCACAAGCGCCCCCGAACGTTTCCCTCTCCGCCGGCGTCTCACCGCGTGAGCGCAGGTGAGCACACCTTTCACTAAAATGTCCAGTAACTCCACGGAAGTTAAAAACGTTGGAAATAAATCCGCTGAAGTTGTTCCTCTGATGTTCATGAGCTCTACTTTGGTGAAAGAACTCCGGGGATCGCAGCAGAAAACAGAGTTTAAGACGAAAACAAACAAAAAACAGAGAGCACCCGAGCGCCGAGGCAGCCATCTGCGGCGCCACGTTGATCCAACCATCGATGGTCCATCAGCAGATGGGATCTATGCCGTCTCATAGGGTCCGATGACCCCATGAGACGTGAAGTCAGAAGGACTCTGGGGAGAAGCAGAGTTAGTCATGTGTGATTGAGAGATGAAGATTCATCCATAGGAGAAAGAAAAGAGGAGAGAGGTGCTCAGTGCATCCTAAAACGTCCCCCAGCAGCTATAAGCCTATACCAGCATATCCAGGGGCTGGACTAGGGCAAACCTGATTCAGCCCTAACTATAAGCTCTGTCAAAAAGGAAAGTCTTAAGTCTACTCTTGAATTTGGTGACTGTGTCCGCCTTCCGGACTGAAATTGGAAGTTGGTTCCATAAAAGAGGAGCTTGATAACTAAAGGCTCTGGCTCCCATTTTACATTTTAAGACCCTAGGAACTACAAGTAGCCCCGCATTTAGTTTGCGCAGCTCTCTGTTGGGGCGATACGGTACTACAAGCTCCTTAAGATATGATGATGCATCACCAATTAAGGCTTTGTATGTTAAGACAAGAATTTTAAAAGTGATTCTTGATTTTACAGGGAGCCAGTGCAGAGCAGCTAGTGCAGGAGTAATGTGATCTCTTTTTTTAGTTTTAGTGAGAATACGAGCTGCAGCATTCTGGATCAACTGGAGGGACCTAAGAGACTTATTAGTGCAGCCTGATAATAAGGAGTTGCAGTAATCCAGTCTCGAAGTAACGAACGCGTGAACCAATTTTTCTGCATCTTTTTGAAACAAGATGTGCCTGATTTTTTAAATATTACGTAGATGGAAGAATGCAGTCCTTGAGATTTGCTTTACGTGGGAGTTAAAGGACAAGTTCCGATCAAAGATTACGCCGAGATTCTTTACAGTGGTGTTGGTTGCTAAAGTAATGCCATCTACAGAAATCACATCACCAGATAATTGATCTCTGAGGTGCTCAGGGCCGAGTAGAATTACTTCGGTTTTGTCTGAGTTTAACATCAAGAAGTTGTTTTTATGTCACTAAGACATGCTTGAATTTTAGTGAGTTGGTTAGTCTCCTCTGGTTTTATCGATAGATATAGTTGAGTATCATCTGCATAACAATGAAAGTTGAGTGTTTCCTGATAATATTGCCCAAAGGAAGCATGTATAAGGTAAATAGAATTGGTCCAAGCACAGATCCTTGTGGAACTCTGTGACTAACGTTGGTGGTCATAAAGGCTTCATCGTTTACAAATACAAACTGAGATCGACCTGATAAATAGGATTTAAACCAACTTAATGCGGTGCCTGAAATGCCAATCGACTGCTCCATTCTCTGTAATAGGATGTCATGGTCAATGGTGTCGAATGCAGCACTAAGGTCTAGGGGTGTCACGATACCAAAAATTCAGTAGTCGATACCGATACCAGTAAAATAACACGATTCTCGATACCAATTTCGATACCACGTTAAAAAAAATAAAAAAAACATGTACAATATATGTTAAAGATTTGAAAAATAGCAAGACATACAAAACATGTGCAACAGAGCATATCACAACATAATAAAGTGCAATTTGTTGGAAGCCTACACAAGGTGCCTTATGTATGGCTTCATTTAGCTGGGTTAGCACATCCTGAGTTAATATTTCACTTTTCTTTGTGGCAGATGATGCTGACATGGGTATTTGCTTTATCTGATCACAAAGCTCTTGTTTTGGTTTTCCATCAAGTAATGTTTCAGCAACGACACTCATGCATTTTTTGACAAGCCCTCCATCAGTAAATGGCTTTTTGTGTTGCCCCAAAATCCAAGGAACTCTGAGGGAACACTCATGAATTGTTAAGCAGTGAACGTGTGGCTCAGGATCCTGGTTGACTGTTCATATTGGGCTGTAAGGCCACTTATTTTCTGTGATCTCACTTCGGATTTGAGTGGGTTTGTTTGTTCAAAACCTTTATGTTTTGTCTCATAACGGCTTTTCACATTGCCACTGTTAATAAGTGCCAGGGTTTCTGAACATATAAGACACACTGGTGTTGTGCTCCCTGTGGGAAGTATGAACAGAAAAGAGTCTGTCCATTCCGGAATAAATGCTCTATTTTCTCTGTCAACTTTTCTTTTTTTGGAGAGCGACATTTGTTCCTTATGTGTCTCTCCCTTTCGCTGTCTCACTCGACTTGTTCTTAATTCAATTCAATTCAGTTTATTTGTATAGCCCAGTTTCACAAATTACAAATTTGTCTCAGAGTGCTTTACAATCTGTACACATAGACATCCCTGCCCCAAAACCTCACATCGGACCAGGAAAAACTCCCAAATAACCCTTCAGGGGGAAAAAAAGGGAAGAAACCTTCAGGAGAGCAACAAAGGAGGATCCCTCTCCAGGATGGACAGATGCAATAGATGTAATGTGTACAGAAGGACATATTTAGAGTTAAAATACATTCAAGGAATCTGACAGAGTTTATCAATAGTTCATATTTAGGCATATTCCACGATGGAGAGTTTGGAGACCTCCCAAGTGGAGGAGTGGGCGGAGTCCCAGCAGGGCAGTGGCACAGCTGGTGACTTTCTGATGACTTTCTGGTGCACAGCTGGTGACTTTCTCCGGCACAGTCGTCCGTTTCTCTCCCTTTATTTTCTAAATGTATCGCTATCTTTCTTTTTCTTTCTACCGTCTCAATGTTTAACCTGCCTCTAACTTTCTCATCTGTCTGCGGACTTGCGCAGCGCTGTCTGTCTATTGAGACGTAATGTTTACCGCCGAGAATGCATAGATTTGATTGGCTGAGTGATATCACGTGGGATGGCTTAACTCGCATGCAATTGGTCTGTGCGTTTCCACATCCGCTAAACCACTACCGTAAAGACTGAAAAGGCTGCGCCTCGCCGCCGGTTACAAAAATATATATATACCTCTCCACTTGACAGCTTGCTAGCTAACGTTAGCTTCCGAGGAGCGCAGCTCCAGAAGAGGCGCAGCGCCGATGCCAACAGCTGGCATCGGCGCGTGGCCTGTTAACAAAGACACATTGATAATATCCAAAAGAGAGCTGCCAATTAAAGGCAGAACGTCTTTAAGCAGCCTAGTCGGGATAGGGTCCAAGAGAAACCATTGAAGATAATTGGTCACGGTTGATGGGAGAAAAGCCATCTAATATACACCAGGACATACAGCGGTTTCCAAAGCCATTCCACTTGAGGACAAATTGGCACTGGTTAAGGGCAAGAGATTATTAATCGTGTCCCTAATAGTTAAAATCTTCTCATTAAAGAAGTTCATGAAGTCATTACTACTGAGGTCTATAGGAATACTGGGCTCCACAGAGCTGTGTCAGCCTGGCTACAGTGCTAAAGAGAAACCTAGGGTTGTTCTTATTCTTCTCTATTACTGATGAGTAATATTCTGCTCTGGCATTGCGGAGGGCCTTCTTATAAGTTTTAAGACTATCTCGCCAAACTAAGCGGGATTCTTCCCGATTAGTTGAACGCCAAATGCTTTCAAGCTTTCGTGACGTTTGCTTTAATGTGCGGGTCTGAGGGTTATACCAGGGAGCAAACCTTCTCTTCCTCACTGTCTTCTTCTTCAGAGGGGCTATCGAGTCCAGTGTCAGTCTCAGTGAGCCTGTGGCACTATCAACAAGATGATCAATCTGGGACGGACTAAAGTTAGACCAGGAGTCCTCTGTTATATTGAGACATGGTATTGAATCAAGTGCAGAAGGAATCGCTTCTTTAAATTTAGCTACACTGTCAGTTAGACATCTGGTGTAGAAACTTTTGACTAACGGTGAACACTCCGGTAGTATAAACTCAAAAGTTATAAGGTTGTGGTCTGACAGAAGAGGATTATGTGGGAAGACCTTCAAATGCTCAATGTCAACGCCATATGTACATACAAGATCAAGCGTGTGGCCAAAGCTGTGAGTGGGTTTCTGCACTCTCTGACAGAAGCCGATCGAGTCCAACAATGAGATGAATGCAGTACCTAGGCAATCATTATCAACATCCACATGAATATTAAAATCTCCTACAATAATAACTTTATCAGTTTTAAGAACCAAACTTGATATAAATTCTGAAAATTCTGATATAAACTCTGAATATGGACCCGGTGGCCGGTACAGAATCACTAATAGAATCGGCTATAATGTTTTCCAGGTTGGATGTGAAAGACTAAGAACAAGGCTTTCAAATGAGTCGTAGTTTAATTTAGGTTTAGGATTTATTAAAAGGCTCGAGTCAAAGATGGCTGCTACTCTACCTCCTCGACCGGTGCCTCGAGGAATGTGAGTATTAATATGACTTGGAGGAGTCGACTCATTTAGGCAGACATATTCTTCATGGCACAGCCAGGTTTCAGTTAGACAACATAAATCATTATTCATCATCATTGATTATCTGTTTTTAAATCATTTAGTAACACAGCTTTAGATGACAGAGATCTAATATTTAGGAGACCACATTTAATAGTCCTGTTTTGTTGCACTGCTGAAATAATGGTGTTAACTTGTATAAGGTTATTGTGTACGACTCCTCTTGTGTTTACTTTAGATTTATTTAATTTAAGTGGCCGTGGGACAAACACAGTCTTCACAGTCTCTATTCTAGAGTTGTGGATGGGTAACTGCTCGACAAGAAGAGCAGAGAAGGGTGTTAAACTACAACTCTGCTCCCGGTTCCTGATCTGAACCCCGGATTGTCATGGATTAGGTCCGGTGATCAAAGTGGTCATATTCGCAGAAATGAGACTCGCTCCTTCCAACGTGGGATGGACGCCGTCCCTCCTCATCAGATCAGGTTTTCCCCAGAAAGTCTTCCAGTTGTCTACGTAGCCCACCTTATTCGCTGGGCACCACTTCGACAGCCAGCAGTTGAAAGACGACATACGGCTATATAATTCGTCAGTTTGCAAATTTGGGAGAGGGCCAGAGAAAATGACGGTGTCCGACAACGTCTTAGCATAAGCACACACCGATTCCACATTAATTTTACTGACTTCCGACCTACGGGCTCGGGCGTCATTACCACCGGCATGTATTACAATCTGACTGTACCTACGCTCATCCTTCGCCAGCAGTTTCAAACAAGACTCCACGTCGCCCGCTCTGGCCCCGGGGAGGCACACTACCCTGGTATAAACTGCACTTGTTGCATGTGTAAGAGTCAATGGCATGATATATACTTAATTACATGTTGGAGTTATGACCACTAGTCAGGGCTGTTCAAGCGCCTGGGGTAGGGAGAGGTAGAAGGAGAGAAGAAGAGCTAGGGGGACTTGGCGGTACAGTTGGAAGTGGAGTGTGACTAAAGTTATGAGTAAAACCCAGAACGGCTTGGACTGAGTTATTCCTGCACACACCCACATCGCTTACACTGGTGGCAGCGGTGGGATTTGTGCCCTGATGGAATATCGTCCCTTGGTATTCTGCTCAACTTAGTGACGAATTGAAGCTAACGGCTAACGATAGCCGCGCTACCCGCTAGCTTAGCATAGCTTGAGATACAGTGAGTCAGCTAGTTTGTACCCCTCAGTGGTGACATTTTTTTTTCCTCCTCCGCCTAGTAGCTTCACGTGAGTTTAGAGATCATTATCGGTCAGCTAATTCCGTTCAAAAGCTCAGAGGAAGAGAGATCGACATGTCGGATGATGAGTCACCCTCCACTGGGGAGCCACGAGCTAGCACCACCTCACGTGGAGCTCCAGCAGCTGCGCCGCCACCCTGCGGAGCGTCGGGAGGGCCACGGGGCATTCCTTTGCCGCCGCCCTTCAACAACGATGGCCGTGAGTCCTTTCAACTGTGGGTTCGCCGCTACGAGGTAATTCAAGAAGCCCGTTACAAAGACAGTGGTGTGGACTTGAACACCGTGTTAGCAGCGGAGCTACCCACCAGACTACCAGCAGAACTGTTCATTGTCTGGGATAATCTGCCTCGGGAAACTCAGAGCTCCTATGCTGAAACAAAGAGACATTTGCATACAGCTTTTGGACAGAAAGATATAATTACATCGTTTCAAGCATTCCCTAATGCCCGTCCAAGATTGCCTCATGAAGCAATGGAGGTTTATGCTGCAGATGTTTGCAGGCTGTTCAAAGAAGCGTTCCCCGAGTTTGAGCACAATGCTTCTGAATATATGAAAATGTCTCGCTTCATTGCTGGTCTGGATCAAGAACTTCAAGTGAAATGTCATGAAAGAGGAGTGCAAACTTTCACAGAAGCTTGCAAAGTTGCTTCTCAAGCTGAGAGGGCTCGCCAAGCAGCAAGATTGGTAATGCCAGTGTCCCCAGCAAATGTCACTCGCGGAGATGTGGATCAAACACAGTCCGTAAATTCAGTACGTGAAAATGACTCTGAACTCAGAAAAGCTGTCCAGAATCTGACTACTACTGTTAAATATTTAAGTAATGATCTGGGTGCTCTGAAACTGAAGCTTGATGATCGGAGTAGTGGGCACTACCATGAAAGGAGCATGCAGGTGCGTCCTGGTCGATCTCCCTCACCTCATGGGAGGAGTCCAGATAGACCCACAAAGGCATGGAGCCCAGGTTATGGGCATTCCCCATCCAGATATTCACATTCCCATAATTTTTCTCCAGAAAGCTTCCCGCATGTGAAGCACCACCATCAGGAGTTCACCCACAGAGAATCTGACAGATACCGACAGCCTTACAGGGATAATCACTACTCAGCCCATGACTGGGATCCCCACGAAGAGAGAAGATGGAGACAACCTTCTCCCAGAAGACACCGCAATGATTCGTGTTACCAAAGCCCAAGTCCCAAACGTGTAATTCCAAGAGTATGAGGACAAAGGTCAGCGAAGCCCCACCAACGCTGAGTACAAAGATCAAGGCAGATTTGAACAGGGAAACGGACAATAGCTGATGATGCGGGGCAACCACCAGCTACTCCCCTGGAAGCCCCAGAGGTTAGCCTCACTGAAATACCAGACAACGTCCGACAACAAACAGCCCCTAGTGGTGTTACAGATATGAAAATTTCCCCAGCTGAAATGGAGAAAAATTACGCCACAGTAAGTAAAGATATCACCTCATATGTAAATGGTATTGTTGAGGGCACTGATATGCACATCATCAACGGGCCCCAATGCAGAACATAATCACATCCAGGCCTTTTGAGAAGATTGCAGCGGACTTGACTGAGTTGCCACTTACTCGCCGTAATAATCGCTATGTGTTTGTGGTTATGGACTATTTTACTAAGTACCTCAACTTGTATGCACTTCCTGATCAGCGAGCAACCACTGTAGCCAAGTGTTTGTTTGAAGATTACATCAGCTACCACGACCACCTGAGACAGGTTGAATTTGCATATAACACAAGTGTTCACTCGTCCACCAAACGCACACCGTTCTCCCTGGCACATGGTAGAGAAGCCCGTCTACCTGCTGATGTCCTTGGAGACTCCCCAATGGTTTCAAATGTCACTCAAGGTACGCCTAGTGAATATGCCAATTCTGTATTAAGGAGATTGTGTGGTGCATTTCACTCTGTTGCACAAAACATTGAAGCAGCAGGTGCTCGACAAAAGCACTACTACGATCGTTGGATGAAACACACAGCCTATGAGCCAGGTGACTTGGTGTGGGTTGACCTTCCAGCCCTAGCTCGACAAAAGTTGTCACCAAAGTGGTCGGGCCCGTTCAAAATACTGCAAAGCCTAAGGTCATTCACTACAACCGCCTGAAACCTTATCGCTCTGCCTGGTCAACTGGAAAAGACACGCCTTTACCTGTGGGAGGCGCTGCAACAGAAAACAGTCCAGCTGCCTCACAGCCTACTGCACTCTCAGGCTCCAGGCCATATGTTTACAGGAGTCCAGCCACACCAAGATGCTCTGTGCCTCCAGATAAGGGTCCGGCTAATGGTTGTCCTCCAACACAAGGGGCTACCTCTACCCTAACACCTGTGGGACACAGTGCTGCCACAGGATCTGCCGGTGAACTGTATCCAGTTTGTGATGGAGTAAGGACCAAGTTTGGCCGCTGTGTGCGTCCCCCAGTACGCTATGGAACTGATGTTTGAACTGATGTTGGAACTGTTTGAAATGTCTGAACTGTTGTTTATTCATTTTTCTTCTGTTGTATTAACGAGCATGTTAACATGAATGGGGAAAGTATGCTGTTTTACTACTTGTTATAATCCTCACTGTTACTCCTGTTTAGTACCTTCATCTGTTTATATTCATATTTAGTATAGGTTGGTATGTGTGCCTAAAGTATGCATTCAGCTATTTTGAAGCAAGGACGCTTCTTTTGTAAGGGGGGGGGAGATGTGTAAGAGTCAATGGCATGATATATACTTAATTACATGTTGGAGTTATGACCACTAGTCAGCGCTGTTCAGGCGCCTGGGGTAGGGAGAGGTAGAAGGAGAGAAGAAGAGCTAGGGGGACTTGGCGGTACAGTTGGAAGTGGAGTGTGACTAAAGTTATGAGTAAAACCCAGAACGGCTTGGACTGAGTTATTCCTGCACACACCCACATCGCTTACACATGTATCGTTATCATTAAGGGAGGCAGGGAGATAACTATACATGAGACACACTGAGCAAGAGGGAAAGAGAGGGAGAGAAGGAAGAGACATGCTGTAGCTGCACAGCTTACCGAGTGAGACGGTGTGTTGAGACAAATTGAATTGAATATACAAGTCAATGTTTTATGTACGTTGTAAAGTATATGAATAATGCAACAAAATAATTATTGAATGGATATAAATGAAATGATTATGTAAGTACATTATATATCCAAACACCATGTAGGAATTATAATAACATTGACAGATATCTTCTTCTTTTTAAGTGTCAGTACAATCATAACACAGATTAGTAACAGTGGTTTTCTTTTTAGTGGTACCGTGTAATCGATTGTATGACCCGTGTTATCAGGTTACCTGTCCGGCCATCAAAATCCCGTTTTGTGGGGAAGAAACAGAGTTCAATTGAGTTTATTTTGTGTGGCCCAAAATCTGAAATTTGCCTCACAGGGCTTTACAATCTGTACACATTCTCGGCCCCCGGACCTTACATCGCTATAGGAAAAACTTCCTAAAAAATACTTTAACGGTGAGTGAAACAAAAGAAGGACAATTTAACGTAATTACAACATATTCAATTCATATGTCCAAAATTATTCATATAATGAGAGTAGGCATGCTTAAAAAAAAATTACAACTGTTTTGTCCGGTCCAGTTTGTGAAGAGTCTGCACTGATGTTTCCAGTGTGTTGCTGAATTGGAGATCAGTGTCTGGAGGGCCGTCCGTGTACGTTTTGTTAGTTTGTTTTTTCGTTTCATTCCAAATACGGAATACGGAAATATCGTGTTTCTTTCGTTTTACGTTTCAAATCAAAAACGGAAAAACGGAATACCACCTCCGTATTTCGTTTCTGCCGTCTGAAACCAAAAACGTCAATACGGAAGTGCTTAAAATGAGAGTCAAAATAAAAGCCAGTGATACATATTCATATTAATGTTAGAAAAATATTAGTCAATATAAAGAATAAAGAATTAAATCGGGATATTTTACGATGCCAACACATAGCAAGGTAAATAATAAATAATTAAACCTGGATATGTTAGCGACAGTGGTGACTACGGGAAGTTTAATATTCATGTACACAGCAAGAATCACCTTCTCACTTAATCGTTGCATTGTTTAATGCAGCGATTCCCAAAGTGTGGTCTGGTGGTGGGCCACGAAGGTACTGCAGGTGGGCCGCGAGAGGTCATTTACAATAAATAAATAAATAAATAAAATGTTTTTAATTTTCAATTTTGAAAAATTTGAAATTAATATAAAAATATTTATGATTTAAATTACGTGTTATTCTTTTATCAGACCTATTTTTGATCCGTGACGTGTCTTGTATCCCGTCAATAGCGGGAAATTGCTGGAGCGATGAAGGGAGAGGCGGAAGTGACATCACTTGACATTATTGTTATGTTGGTAGACCTGTGATGAGACACGCTGGGGACCCGCTGGTCTCCGAGACAACACGACGGTTAACATCACCGCTGCCGCCCCGGACCGACACCGCCCTCAGCAGCAGCACCTCGCGCTGACCCGGTGTTTCACCCTACTGGTTTAAAACCTACTGGTTTAAAACTTCTGGTTTCCCTGCGCCGCGTTGTGTTCTCCTCAGTCTGCAGCTCTGTCTCGCTCACCAGACCGTCACACATTCACAAACATACTGCTGGAGGTCTTCAAGCCACAGTTCATCTCCATTTCGGGATTAAGATTGTATAAGTGAGCAGAACATCACAGCCACTATGAAGAAATACATTTTAGAAAAAATAAAAATAAAAATATCGCCCGACCTGGTTTCGATCCCTTTCACGCAAAATTAGACCACACTTCAGACGCGCACTGCGCCACCAGATATTAATCCAAATTCGAGTAATTTATGTATTTATCCATTAAGTCAAACTTCTTATGTTTTCATGGAAACAGTTTGATTGAAGGGATCTGAAACAACTGATTTAAATTGAGCGGATATTTACACTTTGAAACATGTTTAGCGATGCTTGTTCGCAACGTTTTTGCCACACAATACCGACGCACTTTGACAACACCCCCCCCTCTTTCGACGCAGCGGTACTGGGGAAGTGGTGGGCCGCAGAAGATTTTCAGATTTCAAATTGGGCCGCGGCATTCTTGAGTTTGGGAACCGCTGGTTTAATGCAACACAGCTCCTAATATAGATTAATCAAAGTAATTTGTCCGTGCAAAGTTGTTGCTGTTATTATATTTATATTTCCACCTAATTCTGCTGTTTCTTGGACAAACACGAACACCGTGTATGAAGACACGCAGAGTAAAGGGTTCACCTTTATACCGCTAGATGGCAGTATACCTGTTATTGATACGTATATATTTAATGCCGTTTATTTCCTCTGATATTTAATGTTCATGGTTAATTTCCAGCATAGTTGTATACGTCATGTCTTTACTTGTTTTATTTTGGTCATTTTGGAACTAAACATTCCTACATGGAAGAGTGAGGATATGATGACCACGAGGCAATTCATATTGACAATTGAAAAATATATAGACAGTTGATTTCTTCTTATTAAGCAGCCTTCAGTTAGCACCCAGTCACAACACCACCTGTAACCTTCATTACTACATCATCATTACATCAACTGTTAATGGGGACACGTTTTTTTTTAATGTTTATACGTGTGTGTGTGTGTGTATGTGTATGTGTATGTATGTATGTATGTATGTATGTATTTATGTATGTGTGTGTATATGTATGTATATTTATACGTATGTATGTGTGTGTGTGTGTGTGTATATATATATATATATATATATATATATGATTCTTTGAAATACGTTTTTTTGAGGAATCATAGGTTAGGGCTCTTATAAGCTGGTTCGCTTCAGCCTCGACCCTTTCGGTCCGCCACTTTCTTCTTTTGTTGAATTATGATTGTTGTATATTTTGCTGATCGGAATAAACTAAATCATCATCAACATGTAACCTGTTCTGTTGTGACTCTGCTGTCTTAGCCCTCACTACATCACATCATCATGTTGTACTTTGGTCTCCAGAAGGATGGAGCTCTTTGTTGTGTAAACATGTGTTGAGGAGTTGACTCCAAGAGTTATTGGATCAGACTGAAACATGGAGAGCACAGCTCCTCTCACATATCTAACATGTCTCACAACGTTTATAGTAGTGATTGTAAGGCGTTGTTGCCTGTGTTTAGCCGTATGGCTATATTTCTGCATGTACATTTAGAAAAGCCATATTCATTGTATTTGTACACACTTAAAGCTGATTATGGAGGGGGGGCTTTATGAGTCCTTATACACCGAAGAACAGAAAGCTACAAACAAATACTTGTAGACTATTATGGTTAACTAGTTTGGGGTCTCCAAACTAGTTAACCATAATATCATTTCCTCTACTCTTTTCCCCTAACATGTAATATTTCTCCAGAGCAGTCGGCCAACGCCCCTTGCTCTTTCACACCTCAGTGGTTTGGAATTAGATGTGGTGCTTATTGAGCTTCCAAGTCAATTAAGTAGTAACGGAAAAGCTAAGTTTGGTAGTGTAGCAGATGCATTGGCTTGTCAGACATGTTCATAAGAGTAACCACAAATATCACCCATACCTGAGGTAATTGATCTTGTTCTGACCAATACATTCAATAACACTGCAGTTGAGCAGCTGAGCGGCACACAGCAGATTTACATAATTGTTTTCAGAATCAGTCCTTCAACCAGTCAGTCAGAGCTGTGTGTGTTATAACAACCAACGTGTTACTCAGTCACAAGAATAAACAAATGACTATAAATGAAATGCAGGGCAAGTTATGGTCAAATAATAAACTGTTCAACACACATTTATTGAACATGTAACACAATAACACAAAGAACTCTAACGATAAAGAAAACAAACCAGAACCATTCATAAAATTACAAAAAATCAATTGGCGATGGTGTCCCGGAACACATCCACCACTTCCCCATCCCTGTGATGGCAAAATATTTTGAGGAAAATTCCTCATTCCTGCACTTGGGGCAGTGTGTGTTGGTGGCAGACCACCGGTCAACGCACACCCTGTACCCAATGAGGCTTCTGCAACATTGGGCGACCACAGGGTCGTCCATGACATCTGCAAGATGAACCATTTTAGTGAATTTATGGAATGAAAGTCGAAAGGACTCTGGCCCTGACGCCCTCAGTTTGGATGCCAATCTGATACCTATTGCTTCACTCAGAACACAGCTGATGTCTGAGCACTACAATCAAACAGCAGAAACAAACATCCATGATAAAGAATCTGAGCCAACCTAGTAAATCACATAATACGAAACCCCATTTTGACCGGAGCTTGTAGCCGGTAGGAAGCTTCAGTGAAGCTCAGTCAGGACGGTTCATACATCTGACATTCACTTTTCATTTGGAACAGCTCTTGGAAGGCAAAACATTGATGATGTAAATCATGCGAGCAGATTAACTGCAGATGGAAGAATCAGAGGAATTGAAAAACAGGAATACAATTCAAATACAGGAATGTAATCCTTATGCAATGCTACCACTAATTCTGAAGGCTTCCTCTTTTAGGGGAGTAGTTAACTTGTGCTTGACATAAAGAATTAGAAAATACCAAAGATTGTCTTTCTTCAATAATCTAGAAGTGTGCAGATGTCATTGGATCAGATATAATTACATGTGAGCTGCTGCTCTGAGCTGAACAAGGCCATGTTGCTCTAAGCTAAACAAGGTCATGACTTGTTGCTCCAAGCTAAACAAGGTCATGACCTGTTGCTCTAAGCTAAACAAGGTCATGACTTGCTGCTCTAAACTAAAGAAGGCCATGACCTGTTGCTCTAAACTAAAGAAGGTTCAAAGCTGAATATGGCTTATCTAAATGTACATGCAGAGATATAGCCATAGGGCTAAAACAGGCTACAATGCCTAACAATCACTCTACATAAACTATGTGAGACATCTCAGAGATGTAAGAGGAGCTGTGCTCTCTATGTTTCAGTCTGATACAATAACTCATGGAATCAATTCCTCATAACAGTGTTTAGACACAAGACAGAGCTCCATCCTTCTGGAGACCAGAGGACTACATGATGATGATGTGATGTAGTCAGAGGACTAAGACAGCAGAGTAACAATAGCACAGGTTACATGTTGATGATGATGTGATGTAGTCAGAGGAGTAAGACACTGACAGCAGTGTCACAACAGAACAGGTTACATGTTGATGATGATTTAGTTTATTCCGATCAGCAAAATATACAACAATCATAATTCAACAAAAGAAGAAAGTGGCGGACCGAAAGGGCTGAAGCGAACCAGCTTATTAGAGCCCTAACCTATGATTCTTCAAAAAAACTTATTTCAAAGAATCATATATATATATATATACACACACACACACACACACACACACACACACATACGTATAAATAGACATACATATACACACACATACATAAATACATACATATACACATACACACACACACACGTATAAACATTTTTAAAAAAACGTGTCCCCATTAACAGTTGATGTAATGATGATGTAGTAATGAAGGTTACAGGTGAAGCACAGGTGGTGTTGTGACTGGGTGCTAACTGAAGGCTGCTTAATAAGAAGAAATCAACTGTCTATATATTTTTCAATTGTCAATATGAATTGCCTCGTGGTCATCATATCCTCACTCTTCCATGTAGGAATGTTTAGTTCCAAAATGACCAAAATAAAACAAGTAAAGACATGACGTATACAACTATGCTGGAAATTAACCATGAACATTAAATATCAGAGGAAATAAACGGCATTAAATATATACGTATCAATAACAGGTATACTGCCATCTAGCGGTATAAAGGTGAACCCTTTACTCTGCGTGTCTTCATACACGGTGTTCGTGTTCGTCCAAGAAACAGCAGAATGAGGTGGAAATATAAATATAATAACAGCAACAACTCTGCACGAATAAATTACTTTGATTAATCTATATTAGGAGCTGTGTTGCATTAAACCAGCGGTTACCAAACTCAAGAATGCCGCGGCCCAATTTGAAATCTGAAAATCTTCTGCGGCCCACCACTTCCCCAGTACCGCTGCGTCGAAAGAGGGGGGGGTGTTGTCAAAGTGCGTCGGTATTGTGTGGCAAAAACGTTGCGAACAAGCATCGCTAAACATGTTCCAAATTGTAAATATCCGCTCAATTTAAATCAGTTGTTTCAGATCCCTTCAATCAAACTGTTCCCATGAAAACATAAGAAGTTTGACTTAATGGATAACTACATAAATTACTCGAATTTGGATTAATATTATTATATTAATCTATTTTAGGAGCTGTGTTGCATTAAACAATGCAACGATTAAGTGAGAAGGTGATTCTTGCTGTGTGCATGAATATTAAACTTCCCGTAGTCACCACTGTCGTTAACATATCCAGGTTTAATTATTTATTATTTACCTTGCTATGTTTTTGCATCGTTAAAATATCCCGGTTTAATTCTTTATTCTTTATATTGACTCATATTCTAACATTAATATGACTATGTATCACTGGCTTTTATTTTGACTCTCATTTTAAGCACTTCCGTTTTGACGATTTTGGTTTCAGACGGCAGAAACGAAATACGGAGGTGGTATTCCGTTTTTCCGTTTTTGGTTTGAAACGGAAAACGAAAAAAAACACGATATTTCCGTATTCCGTATTTGGAATGAAACGAAAAAACAAACTATCAAAACGTACACGGACCCACAATGAAAGCCTGCTGCACCTGACATAGAACACATTCAGGATTTAGGGAGCTGTCCTTCAATTGTCAGCTACGACAAGCTTTTAGAATTGTATTATTGATTTGTATGTAGAATTTTACAAATAGCTAATAAGACGTGTTTTTTTGTTGTTGAAATAGACACAGTCTGAACTGGAACACATTTCTGACCTGAAGGAGGCAGACATGTGCCGCAATGCATCTGGTCTGCCGGAAATCCTTTAAAGAAGAAGAAGGCGCTCCCACCGGATGTGGCTGATATGTAAAGCACAAGACTCGTTCATGAGCTGTGGATGATACAATAGCAATGGCTGGCAGCAGACTGGAGAGGTTCGGGACTGTATTCACTCGGTAAGAGAGCAGCGTGTGTTAGCAAAACAGCTAACACACGCTATTAGCCACGTCCTTGACCTGTTCTAAGTTTAATTATAGTATTCAAATGTGTTGTTTAGCACATATTACCGTCACGTGCTGGTTAGTGGGAATAGATCATGCTGTTGAATAACTGAAAATAGCAGAAATCGGTTAACCGTTGACCTTATCAAATACGCTGTCCCGCAGCAGTAGTAACATCGTTAGCTGAGCCTCACTTATGTCATCGCACGTTAACGATTCTCTGGCTTGCAGAAATGACTTGTGCTCTTGACAGCCCAAAATACATTTTGCACCAGTGAACTGCGGTCAACTCAGCCGACACTGAATTTGTTGTGCACCTTTATACTAATGTTCACGGTAAACGCATTCATACGACCCAGATCGGGAACGCGCAAGGGTTTAATTAAACATATTTAGCGGAAAGATCCACGTGAAACAACATCCGTTTGTCAAAATAAGATGTCGACAAATCGTTCACTAGCATTTAAGAGTATAAACTGAACTGATGTTGTGTCTTAATAGATTATTATATAGATAATTTGGAACGGTTAGCTTAAGTTATGCTACAATTAAAACTGTTTTACTGTACCAAAGAAGAGTTTTTCAAAGTAAATGTATTTCCTTATTATCAGGCAATGACTGATGTAGATGTGTTCAGGACTTCCCTAAAGTAACTTTACTAAATTTTTACGAGAAATCTGTAATTTCTTTAATGTTTGAGGTGCTCTAGATAAGTTTTTCCTCAGAGTCCCATGTAATGACTGATGCAGATGTGTTTAGGATGTCTTGGATTCTGAGGAAAAACATATATATTATTATATATTATTACTATTTATTATTTATTACTATTAGCATTGGAAATACACGTACTGTTTCTATTATCATTATTATTCTACTATATCCACTGCTGCTGGTATTTTTGGTAGTTGTAACTTATATTCAGTTTGTATATTCAGTTGTTGAATGGCGACTCGCCGTTCGCTTGCCACTGTTGAGCGGAGACTCGCCGCAGACACGCCGCAGACACGTCGCAACCTCGTCACGCCTGCACAGACACGCCGCACACGCCGCAGACACGTCGCAGTTTTCAGACAACTGTCGCACTCAAGATAGATGTGCATGTTTAGGTTTACCTGGTGGAAAGATTATTCCAGTGTTTAGCTTAGACCAACAGTGCCGTCTCCTCAAAGTAGTCTCATATAACAGTATGACATGATATGGTAAAATATATATATTTTTTATGAAAAAAGGCGGCTACATTATACATATTATGGTATATAAGTAATTTTGTTATGAAGTGAAATGTAGTAGCAAAACAATATTCAATATAGTACATCAGTATTGTACAGAAATATCTTAACTTATTGCATACTGTAAGTATTAAGTCTACAAAAAAACACACATTATCTATCTATCTATCTATTTATTTATTTATTTATTTGTACACTTAGGATTGACAAAAGAAAAAAAAAACGCAGCTCCTCCATTCAATGATCTTAAAACTGATTTACGGCAGATGACCGGTTGGAAATTGTGCTCCACCCACTCAGCTTGTCAGCTTCTCGACGAGTGCCGGCACTTGAGCGGTGCCTGCCGCTGACTCGCCGCTAACACGCCGCTGACTCGCCGCGGAGTCGCCGCTGTCCTGACGCCTGCCACACGCACGCCGCGGAGTCGCCGCTGTCCTGACGCCTGCCACACGCACGCCGCGGAGTCGCCACTGTCCTGACGCCTGCCACACGCACGCCGCGGACTCGCCGCTGCCAGGGATTGCACTCGCCCTCTCTCAGTCAGAGACCTCTTGAACACATCTGCATCGGTCATTACCTGGGACTCTGAGGAAAAACATATCTAGAGTGCCTCAAATATTAAAGAAATTACAATTTCTTTAAACATTTAGGACTTTTACTTTGAAAAATGTGCTGATTGATACATTCAAATTGTTTGATTGCCAGTGTAGGGAATTTCAGATATGTCTTGAATACAACTGCGGAAAATCTATATAGAGGACTTCAAATAATCAGAAAGTCTGACTTATTTTTATAAACTTTTCCTTGGTACAGTACTTTTAAAAAAAAATGTTAGCATAATTTAAGCTAAATCTTAGAAACAATCTATCTATATATCTATAAAGATACAAAATCAATTCATTGTTTATTTTTATAGCTAGTGTACGATTTGTCGACATCTTATTTTGAAAAACAGATGTTGTTTCATGTGGTTCTTTCCGTTACTTTGCAAAACAAGATATTATGTCACGCAAATCTTTCCGCTAACTTTGTCAAAACCCTCGTGCACTCCCGATCGAATGCCTTTACCGTGAACATCAGATGCACAAACATTTAAGTGCAGGGTTTTTCCTGCATAGACACAATTTGGGGGCGCGCCTAAGCCGATTTCCCGAGCACCTATGACAAATCCCGAGCGCCTGCGATGGGGAAAAAACAAAAACTTTGAGGTGCAATGGCGGAGGAGAAAATACACAACTGAAAGTTGACTTTGTCTAAATACTTATATTATTCAATCACAGAATGTAATTTATGGATGTTTTTTACGGAGGTAGATTTGTGGCTTTTATTATGTAAACAAACAAAAAGGTTTTGAGAACAAATTTGTCGTCTGTGAGTTAATTCGTAGTTATGCCGGTGAAACTAGAATGTGTTGCTGTACATCAAAGATATTTTCTCTCAAATTAAAAACAGTTTGTGCAACAATAAAAAACTTGCACTCACAAAAAACAAAACTTCACTCTAAAAAAACAACAACCTGCTTTCTCAAGACGAAAGTCTTCGAGTTGAGTTTGGTCGTAGTGGGCGAGGCTTACGCTGCTTCTGAGTGAGTAAGGAGGTTCTATTGGTGGGTTTGACTTGCTTACTGGAGGAGAGAGGGCGAGGTCCATTCTATGGCACCATTTCCAAAACGATGCCAAGTTGGAGCAGCTGCAACAACAACTAAACTAGTAAATATATGTATGGGGTGTATATCTGGGATTGTTTATCTGTGGTTTTATAATAGCTGCAATGACAGAGATCAAGCTTCATGTTCTCCATATTGCCTCCCCTAAACTACTGTCCTGTTCGAGACGGAACAGAAAAGGCAGTTATATAAAGTGTAAATAACCCCATAGAAAGTTTATTGTTTTGTGTTGCTTACCTGTTTTTGTATCTGCCTTATTGGTTAACAGTACTTTTCAACCCTTCGATGAGCCACTCGCTGTGAGCGCTGCGCGTGCAGGCAGCATTTAACAGAGCGGAGCTCTGATCGTGCGCTCTTGTCGACATCTGAACACTGATTGGCCGAGACTCGACACCTCCCATCAAAGATCTTCTATTGCGAATAAGAGCACCACTTCACATTTTCTCCGTCTCACTGCAATCTTAACCGTCTCAATCAGTGGGCCAGGTGAAAAAAATAGTAAATCGGACCGCATCTCTGGTATTGTTCAGGTGGCCGGTCCACATGTGGAGGCGGGCCGTAGTTTGGGGACCACTGGTCTATAGGGTTGAGATCTGGAGGCTGGCTAGGCCACTCCAGGACCTTGAGATGCTTCTTACGTAGCCACACCTTCGCTGCCCGGGCGGTGTGTTTGGGATCACTGTCCTGCTGACAGACCCAGCCACGGTTCATCTTCTGTGCCCTTGCTGATCGAAGGAGGGTTTCACTCAAAATCTCACGATACACGGCCCCATTCATTCTTTCGGATCAGTCGTCCTGGTCCCCTTGCAGGAGAACAGCCCAAAGCATGATGTCTCCACCCCCATGCTTCACTGTAGGCAGGATTTTTCCTGCACAGAGAAAATGTTGGCGCGCGCCTAAGCCTTTTTCCCGAACGCCTATGACAAATCATGAGCGCCTAAGGCAAAAAAAAGTCTGCGATTGGACAGAGCGGCCATCTGCTGATACGGCGATGCAAGCACTGACATAGGAGCTCAGCCGTGCTGCACGCACAAGGATGAGTTCACGCTCACTAGCCCCCCCCCCCCCATTTTGACCCAGGAAAAACCCTGGTAGGTATGGTGTTCTTTGGATGCAGCATCCTTTCTCCTCCAAACACGAGTTTTACCAAAAAGATCTATTTTGGTTTCATCGGACCATCCAATCCTCTTCTGGATCATCCAAAAGCTCTCTAGCAAACTTCAGATGGGCCTGGATACGTACTGGCTTAAGCAGGGGGACATGTTGTCTGGCACTGCAGGGTGTTTGAGTCCCTGGTGGCGTAGTGTGTAACTGATGGTAGCCGTGGTTACGGTGGTCCCAGCTCTCTGCAGGTCATCCACTAGGTCCCCCGTGTGCTTCTGGGATTGGTGTTCCCCGTTCTTGTGATCATTCTGACCCCATGGGGGGAGATCTTGCGTAGAGCACCAGATCGAGGGAGACTATCAGTGGTCTTGTATGTCTTCTATTTTCTAATAATTGCTCCTACAGTTGATTTCTTCACACCAAGCTGCTGACCTATTGCAGATTCAGTCTTCCCAGCCTGGTGCAGGTCTACAATTTTGTTTCTGGTGTCCTTTGACAGCTCGTTGGTCTTGGCCATAGTGGATATTGGAGTGTGACTGTTTGAGGTTGTTGACCGGCGTCTTTTATACTGATATCGAGTTCTAACCACATTAATGCAGGTAACGAATGGAGAATAGAGGAGCCTCTCAAAGAAGAAGTTACAGGTCTGTGAGAGCCATACATCGTGCTTGTTTGTTATTGACCAAATACTTATTGTACCCAGGAACTTACCAATTAATTCTTTAAAAATCAGACGTGACTTTCTGGATTGATTATTTATTTTTTTCTCATTTTGACTTTCATAGTTGTCTTTCTACATATGATGTAAATTACAAGCCTCTCATCTTTTTAAGTGGGAGAACTTGCACAATTGGTGGCTGACTAAATACTTTTTTTCCCCACTGTATATATACAAATATCTAAAGATTACATTCTGTGAGTCAACAAAAGTACTATTTTGAAAATGTCCAGTTTCAGTTATTTATTTTCTCCTTCAACATTGTTTCAATTGTTCCAACATCAGAAAGGGGTGTTCTTGCTCCAAAACTGACTGAGTTCAACAGATCAATTAAAAAGGACTGAAGAGCTCAGCATCAGAAAGCGATCAGTTCTGGCTGCTGATATGATTATGATACACTTATAGAGTATGTGACGCTTATTATTGCTCATTCTAAGAATTCTGAAACACAAGAGGTCAACATCATACTGTAATACAGCTTCATACATACATTTGAGTTCAAGCCAGCAGTATTATTAATCTGTGTAAGTCTCTGTTTTACAATAATTCATATTTCTGTTAAAGGTAATTTTAATTAATTGTGTGACACTATGAACAGGGTTCGAGATCTGATGCGAACTGGGGTCATAAAGCCGTCTGAGAAACCCATCTGGTATGATGTATTTGAGGCTTTTCCACCCAAGAAGGCCCCCCTCTATGTGAAGCCACATACTAGACCCTGCACCAAGAAACAGGAAGCTGTACCGGAGATCTTCTACAGAGAGGATGAAGTTAGAGCGTAAGTTGAGTGTTCACAGTAGTGACTACATATTCTGCCATATCTCACATGCTCTCTGTAAATTATGTGTTAATATTTGTCCATGGTATTCAATTTAGTGGAACATTACCTCTTTACCACGGCTGTCTCTACATTATTGTGTGGTTGTTTGTATGATGTTTTTTTAGGAATCAGCTACTTCATGTGTCGTTTACCAGAACACTCAGGAGTTGTTAGCCTGAATACATTAGTGTTTGTGGATACACTACAGTGTGTCCGAGCCTTTCATTCTTACTTCATTAGTTTTATCACTATATATTTATAGTTTTTTTACTAATAATTCATTTATTCATTAAATAGCATCTCACTTACCCCGTACGCAAGTGAGCATCCTTATTGTTGAGCCCTCTAGGATGTATTCACAGGCCCTACTCACCCAAAGGTGTCTTCTTTTCAGGAAGTTCTATGTGCAGTATGGGACTGGTCCACGGCCTTTAGATCTGTCCAGGACAAAATCTGTTTCGACGTGTCAGAGGTATGTTTTCCCCTCCTAGTTAAAAAATATATATTTATATATTGATTTGTCAGTGTGATTTATGGAGAGATATGACATGAATGCATACATTGTTAAAAAGTCAAATAAAAGACATTATTTACATGACGGTGTTACAAAATGTTTCACTTCGCTCCTGCAGGTTTGTAGACAAGTACACAGAGTTGAGGGGCCACAATGTGCTGGAGGAGTCTGCTCTGTTTGAGGAGACGGGGAAGGCGTTACTCACCGAGGGCATCGTGCTAAGGCGGAGAGGAGCACTTCCTGTAAGAGTCTTGGGATATAATTACATACGTTCATGTTGAAAACCGTGTATTTAAAACCAAAATGCATTTCAACACCGTTTTAGAAATGATTCCTGTCCATACTTGCAGACATGAAAACAAATATCACATGACTATATAATACTGAATATCACACTAGTCACGTAGACTGGGCATGGGTGTTGGTGTAAACAGGAAATAGGTTGTTTGCTTCATTAGAGAAAATACACCAGTATAATAGTAGTCTTCAATAATAAAAGGTAGTGCTTGATACTTAAGATCTTATTCTAAAAACTCGGATACATTGAGTGGACATTTGTATAAGTTTGTTACAAAGCTACAGGTCTTGCTCTATCTCTCTGAAACGAAACAATTATCAAATTTACTTTCAAATGAATACTTACAAATCAAAGTTTATTTGATTATAGGTCAACCCATCTCACTCGTCTCCTCTGTTTCCTTGTTGTCTGCTGTCAAATCTATAGCTCTATTGGTGGCTTAAGTTGTACTAGAGAGCATTCATGTTTTGGTTCCTTTGCAATTTATTTGTTAACTTAACAAAAGTTAGGTCAAACAAAATACGCATTAAAAAGAAAATCCCCTACTTTGTGTCCATCGTCCCCAGTGACTTCAAATGTCCGCTTAGTAGCGTTTCTGAACTCTTAATTAGCTTCTCTGGGAGTAGTATGGATTAAGCATAGCAAAAGGTGTGTTTTAAAATGGACAAATTGATTTGTAGTGACGGGCTGACATTTGTATTTGTGGTTTAAGATCTCAGAAAAATTAATCTCATATTTACTTGAGAAGGAAAACATCCATGTTGTGTGAAGGCCTTTCCATTTGAATAAAGTAGAAGCTATATAGACAGTTCAACTGTCTTGAGAGCTCAAAATACAGAACGTTGTGGCGATAAAACACAGTACTGCTTTTGTCCTGCAGATGTCAGCAGAGTCCAGGGATCCAGTGCTTGAGCTGAAGCTAACGGACATGTTGGCAGAGCAGCAGTCTGTTGGTGATGACAGTGAGGAGAGGAGAGAAACCTCAACATAGACCTCAGCTGCTCAAGGCCTGCTTGATGAGCTGCAGATCCTCTTGAAGCCACTGTCGTTTTCTCGCTGCGCTGTGTGCTTTCCTGATACCAGCTTTCCTCACTTATTTATATATATATATATGCGCGTGTGTGTTGATTGCCATATAGAACTTGGAGTTTGAATATGTGTTGGTGGATCTGTATGTATAATTCATAATCAGAAATTCAATCAATTGAAGCAGTGAAAAGAAATTGTCTTGTGTGATTCTCGCTATTCTTCTGATGAGTCTGCCGAAAAAATTGTTTCTATATTTTGGAGCCATTTGGCCTCATTCATCGTTATGACGAGCTCAATGTTTTGAGTGGTTATAACAATTAATTGTTTTCAATCTCGGGCTGTACTGCAGCCACAGATAATGACTATATCACTTTACCTGAAACAGTAACTTTTTGTGCTGAAGTTCCTGTACTTCGATGAATTTCAGATCAGGCTGGTATGGTTAACTCCCCATGTCCAGGACACTGCTACACTCACTTCCTTGACGGTAACTGACTGTTCCCTAAAGAGCAAAGAAAACTTTGCTTTGTCTGTACATGAATGTTTTAACGTCATATTAATTCACTTAAAACGGGTAGACAATGTTTACACTATCAGCCATGATAATACACTTTGACACAGAATCAATGTAAGACCTCATCTGAAGCCCTGCTGGTCCAGCTGCTGCTTAGTCAATCCGATTTCCTGAATGCATTTCAAAATATTCCATGTTTGCACTGTGTGGGTAGTATGTTTCAATCTTCTGGGTGACAAACATAGTATAGATAATAATACATTGATTATATCTAATAGAGAGGTACTAACTAAAGGTAGTACTTTGAAGGACTGTGGTACATGACCTTTTTAGTAAAGACACATTGAAAAGATCTAGTTGAGAGGTGGTAACTAAAGGTAAAACCTCTTGAAGCAGCCTCATCAGGATCGGGTCTAAGAGTCCGGGTGAAGATTTAGAAGTAGAAACCCTTTGGTCATGATGATAGGAGAAAAGACATCGAAATAAATATCAGGGTTTACAGCTGTTTCTAAGGCTACTTTATTTGTGTATAGATCAGTACTGGTTGAGGGAAGGGCATTATAAATGTTGCCTCTAATAGTTAGAATCTTATTGAAGAAGTTCATGAATTTATTTCTACTGAGGTCTATAAATACACAGGTCCACAGAGCTGTGACTGTCAGCCTGGCTACAGTGCTAAAGATGGGGTTTTGATGAGTAATATCCCGATGTTTATGGTTCATAAATACATAGCCGCAAGTTACCAGGTTTGATACCAGTCCTCCACACAGTAAGCATATCAAAGTGTCCTTTAGCAAGACACTTAACTCCCAGTTGCTCCCTGGGTGTTTCAAAGCAGCCCACTGCTCTTAGAATGCTTAGTATCAGTGTCTCCCCCACCATTATACCAGGGTGGCGGCCCGCCCCACTAAAATCTCCGCCCGCCACCCTGTAATTTTCTCTATAGAGCCATATTACAGCAGAAGTAATTTAAGGTCCCTTTTCTTAAAGACCACATCTTTGTTCTTTTATTAAACAAACTAAACAGCTGTCTGTTATTGATCTTATACACACAACAGCATGTTATTTCTGTACGTGTCGCGTTAACACTTCTCGGGTCTCCGTCTCGCGTGCCTGAGAGCTCCGATGCCGGCGTGCGCGCAGACATGTGAGCACACTCCCATAATTTGGCAGAGAGCGTTTAATATGTCGCGTGAAAAAGAAACCGCTATGTCTGCATTTTTTTAAACGCTCCCACGGTGGAGAAGATGGAACAAGTCGCTCACCCTACAACCAACTAGCCTGGCTGCCATTGTCCTCACAGTCCCAGTCAGCAGTGTAAACTGTGAGAGGGACTTCTCCACCATGAACAGAGTAATATATACTTCTCACGATGGGATTTGCTGTGTAAGCTATCACTATTTTAAGGTATCAGCTTTCACTTTTAAAGCCTAACAATGTATGTATTTGCAGGTCAAGATAAACATCCGCAACAGGCTGCAAGGAGACCATCTTGCTACCTGCCTTCAATTAATGGGCCAGATTTTTCTAACTTTCCTTATCAAGAGGCTCTGGAACTCTTCTTTGAAAAGCCCTGAAGAAATCCACTGCATTGACCACATGCACCCTTTGTGGTCGTCATGAAAAGAAATGAACACCAACATGTTTCAAGTGTTTGGGTCGGTCGGTTGACCAAGTTAATGGTGATCTTCCAATCTCACAATACCACTTCTATGTCTGGCAATCTCATCAGCCAACATTACATGGCCCAGATATTTCAACTGTCTCTAAGAAATGAAATTTAGAACTTTTGACCTTGAGCTCCAGTCATAATTGTGAGATACTAAGCTATAATTATAATATAAATCATAATTATGAGGAACTAAGTCATAATAAAGTACAGAGAGAGACACATAAATCAAATGGCTTGTGGATGAGGGGGTCCTAGAGAAACCCTGCATTTTTCCATTTACTCTCTCCTCAGTGCCAGAGCATGTATTGCAGCATTACACATTACGAGTGTCCGCGCAGCATGTAACTATTCCCCATCAGGGCAACACACAGGATTTTACTGTTAACGTTTTTTATTATATATATTTTGTGCTGGTGGGGTTTCTGCTTCCCGAACGCTCCGGTTCGCTGCTCCGGCAGCATCTGCTCCCTGCCTTCCAATTCCTCAGTCACTACAGTTTTTATCGGGAAGAGACAAACCCATTCTTCTTGACAACAAGAACAATGGGGCTACACCCGACATTGTTAGACTCTATTATCCCCATATCCAGCATGGCAGCCAATTCCCTTTGAAACACTTTTCTCTTGCGTTCAGGTAACCTTCACGCCCAGAGTGGTCTCAATCTGTTGCTTGATGAGGTTTGGGTGTCCTGGCAGGAGAGAGAGCGCGTAAGCAAACTGCTCTTGCAACTATTCTCTGGGTCCCAGAGAGATGGTCTTCAAAGGAGCGAGGCTGGATTTGAAGATTTTGCCTACACGACATTCCTTTAATGGACCGTGGCTCTTAGTAAGGTGCAAGGAGAGGTGGAAATAGCTAGGATTTAAGTTCAAAGGGTCTGTTTAGTGGACTAATAACTAGAATCAGATCTATATATTAAGTGCACAGTAGTTGTTAACTTGTACCAACAACCACTTCAATAATCCCATAAAATAAACTCTTAAGGACCACTTGCTGATTATATATGTATTGCAGGAGTGTGAACAGGGGCACAGCAATAGCTTAAGGATCTACTTAATGTAATTACATTTACCAATTGATCAGAACATACTTACTGGGCCGAGACAGGGTGAAAGTCCTTTTTTGTGAAATTAATCCTTTGAGGATTTACAGACAAAAGTAGTCAAATAATTGTTCATTGCAGCAAAACAAAAAAAGATTATATATATATATATATATATATATATAATAAATTTATGAAATATTCAAACTTAACATAATAACATATGAACACTATCACATATTAACTTTATCTTTCATAAACAAATATGACAACTAAAGCCTTCTTACCTATATACCTGTTCCTAGAGTCTAGGCCGGGAGTGCCCGCTGTTTACTCTTGTTTGAAGGAGAATCCTGATTGGTGTTTTAAAAACATTAGTTTTTCTTAAGACGAAATGTAGTTTTATTAATACTCCTATATTATTGTCCATAACACTACTATCGTGAGCTTACAATTTATTTATTTTTAATTCAGTATTTTACGAGACGATATAATGTATGTTTAATGTATAATGAACGCTTACGTCAGTTATTAAATGCATCTGCATCTAAAGAGAATTGCGTGTTAATCGTGGAACATTATTTGTCTCTAATGAAAGGGATTTGTAATGGAATTGAAAATATTTGAAAATGCTTTGATCGTAAAATCTAGACGTACAAAAAAAGTCCAGAGGAATTGGTTCAGTCCTGGGGGGTACAGGAAGTTGTAGCTGCCATGTTAAGCTGCTTTGTTGTAATTCCCTTGTAGGTTTCCTGCAGAATTTAGCCTAAGTGTTGCAATGGAACCGAGCTGGAGTACGTTTTTATTCCAAGTAAGTAGTACGATATAACAATAGTCTGAGAAACTGCATATGCGTTTTTGAAATGCTGTAAATGTGGTTGCCAGATATTTAAATGAAACTTTTAAAAATACATTGGTTAGCCAAGCAAAACAAAGGTACCAGCGATAGCCTGTTAGCTAGCTTCGATGTGAGTGTTGCTGTAGCAAACTGCTAACTACCTTACCCAAGACCTCCGACTGCATCAGGTCTACGGAGAATCCCAACAGCCTCTGTGGTTTCGATTGAATGTCCTGCACTCTAGATCGCAGCACAGTGCGATGTTGGTCTTTATTCACTCAAACTCAACCTGAAGCTAATGTATGCTGTTGATGCGCGCGCGTTAGCAAGTCAGCTACGTCGAGCTACTGCTGTTGCATTTCGGTTTGCTAAGCTAATTTGCTAACTCTGTCACTTTTCTTGTTTGCATTACAGCATACGGCACTTCAAAGATATTGACTTATTGTAAGTCCTAAATGTCATTATGGAGATGAAGTCGGGTAGCTGCAGAGGTTTTAATGGCGTTAACGTTCCCACCATAACCACAACCGCCTGTTAACTATAAATTGGCTAAAGCTAACACTGAATTGGAGTCTTCCTAGCACGCGGACAGTAGCCACTATAAACCATACCAAAACTACACCGTTTTGAGGAAGGTTATAACTCAAACAAGAAGGAAAATGCCGTTTCTGTTTAAGTCACCGTTGACCCGACCCATTTTTACGGCATCCACCATTTGAACTTAGTCGTTTAATATGGCCTTTTGTTTTTAACATTGTAAAGTATGTGAAACATATTTTTAGAACTTTTCACAATCACGGGAAGTCACCAATTTGTTTGACACGCATTTTGACGTTAACTTGGAGATTACACTCATATCTTCGCATTACGATTGCTGTGCAAATAACGACACGCTGTGTAAAGTATGAAAGGAGCGGAAGCTTTATGAAAATATAGAGCTGCAAAGTAGTTAACGTCAGATACCAAACTAGGTGGCCTTTACTCGACCTCCTGAACGCATTTGGCAAGTAAGTCAGTCTTTAATTTGTATTTGTGTTTTACAGTAACGTAAGCTGTTCTGCATATTGACAATATAATACAACGTATGCTATTTATTGGATATATTGTATATATCGTATCATATCCGAGGCGGTGGTGCAATTCAAGAGTCACATTTAAAATGGTCTTTACGACCACATCATTTGATATAGTGATAACAGCATGTGGCAGTTGTGTTTCAGTTCTCTGGAAGGCATTCACATCGCAGTGGTAATAATTGTGTCCCGGTGTTAAAGCTTTTAGATCAGAGTTCTAGCATCTTTTACAATGTGTCTATGTTTCATTGGGGTACTGACCTATTAGTGTTGACATTATGAGAAATAATAGGCTGATGTATTTTTGTATACAGTTATGTTCCTCTTTTGTTTGCTGAAGTAATAATTTGTTATAAGGTAAAGTACAGGAAGATTGAAATGGGCTCCTTTATTTTGAGATGTAGAAATACCAACATTGTATACCCTTTTAAGACATATGTTGTCTTAACATTAATAATTTGACTGTCACGATTGTTACAAATATCATGTTCGTTATTCTTAAATGCTGATGGCTTGTGTGACCTTTTTTACACTGACAGCAAGACTCGGTAAACAGAAATGTTATTAAACTGGTTTCTTCTAAGTATTCCCGTAACCTAGAGTTTATTGATCCACTGGCCTATACAAAAATAGGACTGTTCATATGGATTATAAACCATTCCCCCGTAACCAAAAAATATTATTCCAGTAACATTCTGAAATGTATAAACATACCTGCAAAACTGCAAAGATGTTGACAGCGTTTGGTTGACTTAAAGTCTTCAGCTTAAAAGAAAAAAGATGCCAGAAGTGAAATGTTTCAGTACTTTGCCTCAAATGCAGAAAGTCAGTAAAGTGATGTAACTCTACAGCTGCTCATCTTGATGAACTCTGTAGTCATCTGGTCAGATACAGATAAAAGGTCACATAGTGTATAATCAATGCTATGATGGCAACATGTAGTTTCATTAATATCTTACTGCAGGCTAATACTAATATTACTGCCATTTGTTAAGTGTTGAAAAAGTTGATTAAAAAGTGAACCATACAGATATTTTACTTATTATTATTATTATTATTATTATTATTATTATTATTATTATAGATAAATATACCAGTCTCGTATTTATGATATCAAATTGTTTTTATGGTATTGAATTCTGGTATGGGGTATCATGATATTTATGGCATTGAAGTTATAATGTTAGTATTGTGACAAATCGGTAGAGACGGAACAGACTCAAGCAAAAGTCTTTGAAGACTTGTTCAGGCCCCAAAAAAAGCAATTTGTCTCATGAATGACTTGTATAATATAATAACCATATTATATATAATGACAATTAGGGCTGCAACTAACGATTATTTTTAGAATCTGTTGATTTATTTTTTCAATTAATCGGATAAAAAACAACTTATTTTCAACCCTTTATTCAAAACAGGGTTCATACGGTCATGGGAAACCTGGAAAAGTCATGGAATTCTCAAATGAATATTCTCAGGCCTGGAAAAGTAATTAAAAAAAATTTAAAACCAAATTTTCGGGAAAGTTATGCAAATTTGTTATTAGGGATGCACCGATCTGATCGGCGCCGATCCATATCGGCCGATATTGCCATTATCGGTTTTGATCGGCAGTCTCAAAACGGCCGATCAGATGACGTCACATCTTCGAGAAATACTATCAGGGCCCTTTCAATCGCAGCGCGTCGCAACGGAGACGATGCGCCGGAGCCGGCAGAGTGAGAGGTCCACGAGGGGATCCTCACACACCGAGCGACTAAGACGTCGACAAATCATACACTAAACAATGAACTGATTTTGTATCTTTATAGATCGTTTCTGAGATTTAGCTTAAACATTTTAACATTAAAACATTTTTACTGTACCAAGGAAGAGTTTATAAAAATAAGTCGGACGTTAAAACAAGTTCTGTATATAGATTTCCCCAAGAGTTCCAGGAAATGAATAATGCAGATGTGTTCCATACATATCTGAAATCAATCCCCTACAATAGCAATCAATCAATTTTAATGTATCAATTAGGACAGTTTTCAAAGTAAAAGTCCTAAATGTTTAAAGAAATCTGTAGTTTCTTTAATATTTGAGGTGCTTTATATATGTACCTCCTCATAGTCCTAGGCAATAATGCTACACAATAAATAGAATGCTTCAATCGACACCGTGATCGGTATTATGGGATCGGCAGATACTATTTCAGTGATCGGTGATCGGTATTATCGGAGATCGGCTGACACTGATTTCAGTGATCGGTGATCGGCCCAAAAAACCTTATCGGTGCATCTCTATTTGTTATATTCAAATGTTAAATTACATGGTATACAGGACTGTCTCAGAAAATTAGAATATTGTAATAAAGTTCTTTATTTTCTGTAATGCAATTAAAAAACAAATGTCATGCATTCTGGATTCATTACAAATCAACTGAAATATTGCAAGCCTTTTATTCTTTTAATATTGCTAATTATGGCTTACAGCTTAAGAAAACTCAAACTCTAAATATTAGAATATCATGAAAAAGTATACTAGTCGGGTATTCAACTAATCACTTGAATCGTTTAATTTACTCGAAACACCTGCAAGGGTTTCCTGAGCCTTGAAAAACACGAGACAGTTGCAGAGTGGTCCAAAGTCCTCTTTTCAGACGAAAGCAAGTGTTGTATTTCATTTGTAAGTCAAGGCGCCAGAGTCTGGAGAAAGGCTGGAGAGGAGCAAAATCAAAGTTGCTTGAAATCCAGTGTGAAGTTCCCACAGTCAGTGATGGTTTGGGGAGCCATGTCAGCTGCTGGTGTTGGTCCACTGTGTTTCATCAGGTCCAGAGTAAATGCAGCTGTGTACCAAGAGATTTTAGAGCACTACATGCTTCCGTCTGCTGAAAAGTTCTATGGAGATGAGGATTTCATTTTCCAGCATGATCTGGCACCTGCCCACAGTGCCAGAACCACCAGTAACTGGTGTACTGACCATGGCATTACTGTCCTCGATTGGCCTGCCAATTCCCCTGACCTGAACCCCATAGAGAATTTGTGGGGTATTGTGAAGAGGAAGCTGAAAGACACCAGACCCAACAATGCAAATGAGTAAAGGCCGCTCTTGAAGCATCCTGGGCATCCATAACACCTCAGCAATGCCACAGGCTGATTGCCTCCATGCCACGCCGCATTGATGCAGTAATCCGTGCAAAAGGATTCCTAACCAAGTACTGAGTGCATTAATGGACATTTTCAAATGTTTGATTTTGTTTTGCCGTTATAAATCTTTTTTTTACTTGGTCTGAGGAAATATTCTAATATTTAGAGATAGGATATTTGAGTTTTCTTAAGCTGTAAGCCATAATCAGCAATATTAAAAGAATAAAAGGCTTGCAATATTTCAGTTGATTTGTAATGAATCCAGAATGAATGATATTTTTGTTTTTTTAATTGCATTACAGAAAATAAAGAACTTTATCACAATATTCTAATTTTCTGAGACAGTCCTGTATATACGGTATGCTTTGGAATGCTCATTGTTAGATTAAATACTACATCTTCTCACTTTGTCATGTATACACAGAGTTTTCAGAAATTTGGTTTAAAGTCATGTAAAGGTCCTGGAGATCCACTGGTCAAGCATGTGGATAAACCTTGTCACAAACGGAACTGACGGCGTTTTACTCGCCTGACTATTATAGTGGATGTGGTGTGGTGACAAAAAAAGTCACCTGCACCCCTGAGTTTGCAGAGTTTGCAGGTATGTAAAAAGAACATGTGATTTGCACTTCAGACTGTTAAGTCTCAGTTGCCGTGTTATTTGTGATACTTGTAGAACAACACTAACAATATGTGTAGGCTACTACTTACAGTTTTGCATTGGGACTGTTTGGTTTAACAGCAGACACCGCCATAGTACATAGAGTTGGTGTTTAAGAGACAAGGAGACTAGTAGGAGATTTATTATGAAAGGTCCACTTGGTTCTCCTTATGTGATGAAGCATCAAACGAGGCAGCACTTGTTATTCTCTACACATTGTAATGATTTTGGCAGTTTGAAGGGATTGGAGTTTCTGTCATGCTGCTCTCTCTGAGTAAAGCCCAGTTTATATCCTAACTCCTGCCATATTTATCAGATTATTCCTGTTTTGTTCCCTTATTATATACATAACAAACATATTTGGCAGCACAATAATAGCTAAGCAATAAAGAAATCCCATAAAGCAAGAAACCTGAAGCAAATGTAGTTTAATTTAGTGGTGTCATCTGAGATTTGTAAGGAGACGATTGAAAGGCAGTGCACTATTGCAGTGTATTATGTAATTATATCAAATGAGACTTTGTCATGGTAATCAACCCCCCTTTCAGTGGGTAAAAAACAAAATGACTAGTTTACTATTTCTTTTTAATTGCCATTTATCTCACTCTTTTTCAGTACTTCTTATTTTTTATCTTAGAAGCGACCTCACCCTTCGAAACAGATTTGTATCAAAATTGTCAGAGCAGCGTGATAGAACAGCAGGCAGCTCTTGCTTAAAAAGAGAGAGCATTTGGCTGTTTTTTACTTGCAGACACATATGGTAGGAAAGATGCTAATGGAAGTAATGATTGTAGTCAAGGTGCTCCTACAGTGTGGTGGATATAAAAGCCAGTTGACACCCTGTGACCGCCCCCAGCTCTCAACCATGCTAAAACGCATAGCGTGGCCACCTGCACTAAAGATAGGATCCCCCTCCCCCTTTCACTTCCTCCTCCAAAAGTGCACCAGTGCTTGGATGTTTGTCATTCATAAAACAGTGGGGGAAATGGCACTGGGATTCTGGCTTCCTCAGACCACATCCCCCTTACTGGTGGACCGTTGGGATGCTTGGCTGAACCTGCAAAGCCATGGGTCAGGTCTTTAACCCTGCTCAATGGTGATTACAGAGAAGAACAAGGTTGTCTAAATCACCACATCTCTGGGTTGACCTGTCGTGAAGTTGGTAGTTACAATGTGAATTTCTGCTTTCTCCCTGGCCAAAATATTCATGCGAGCCCCCACCTTCTGTTCGTCCTATCGAATTGGGGATATGCCATGACCAATTGGACAATGCCTGCCAGAAACTGCAGACTTAAGATGTCCTCCCTACACTTGTATTGTGTACTGCTCCTGATTACATTGCTTTATTTGATTGTTAAATAATGTAATGTCTTCAATGTTTTTGTTATTTTGTCATTTCAAACTTTCAGATGCACAATTTTCTAATTGTATGTATCCTTCTGCAGAACACCTGCACCACCATCCTTCACCAAACACATTTAGTTGCGATTTGGAGGTAATTGCACAAGTTGAAGCACTCTGAATCCAATGCTGAACGTAGGGCTGCCATTATTGTAATAATCGATAAGTCCGTAGATTTTTTTAGATGAATCGTATAAAAAAAATAATTTTCAACCCTTTATTAAAAAACAGAACTGTGAGTTTACTTGCCCGACTATTTGTGGTATATTGCCGTCAGAGGGTGCAAGGCTTATCTCTGTTGCTTTGTTCCGTGGAAACTGTTATCAATTCTCCCGCATGGAAGAATTACCACTATTTCTACTTTCTACTTGTTGTGGATATCCCACAAACGTTGGAACATCAAATTGTTACTGGGTTTATAACATCAGCGCTTCTGGCATGGCATTGCAGCTGCCAGTTAGGTTCACCAACGACACAACGTTAGTGATAACGAGTGGACAATCTAAACACTGATTGCATTTCTCCTACCATATGTGTATGTATTATATTATGGTGTTTCATCTACCTCCGCTCTGCTTTAATTTTTGTTGCTATGCTCTGCGCTCAACTCTGAACTTTTTTTCATACTCGAACATCTCCGAGACTTATTGAGTGGCGTAATAATCATGTGACGCAACGACTTGTTAATAATTTATCTCTGTGGATAAATATTTTCCGGCATGGAATAAATAACCACTTTTTCTGTGTTACTTCTTGTGGAAATTCCACACGTCGTAACATGTAACGCCCTGGTGTCTGGGTTCATAAGGTCACCCGTAGGCGCACACAGCTCCATGAATGTCACTCCGACTACGTGAATGACTTCCGCATCTTGCGCCACGAGCGCAGCAGTAGCCAGTTAGATTCATCAACAGCGGAGCAGCTCAGCGCTGATTGGCTCTCTCGTTCCGTCCTCTTCCTCCGCTCTGGTTTCTCCTGCGCGGCTCTGCGCTCAACTCAGCTTTTTTTATTCTCCGCGACTTATTCAGCCTCACAACAAATCGATAATGAAATTCGTTGCCAACTATTTTATTAATCGATTTTTATCGATTAGTTTTTGCAGCCCTAGTCATAATTCCCTCTTAAATATCTATTTTTGTATTCCTGTGAACACACGTGTTTGCCTAGCCTGGATACCAGACCGAACTTCCCTCAACATCTTTGGTCGGGAAGTTGGGTCTGGCATTGCTCCATTGGGGAGAAATTATCTCCGGTCAGAAATTGACCGGACCAATCAAATTGTCAGGGCGGGCTTTATACGACGACGGACATATGATCAAGAGTAACGTAACCAACCACGTCATAAAAAGGCGCTTGTTTGTATTTGTTTACAACAAACACGGCTGCCGCTGGAGAGCTAAGATGTGTAGATTCTGCCATTGAGTCTGTTTTAAAAGACCTCGACAGCGCATTCATTTTGAAAGAGGAACAGAGAAACGCAATCAAGGCATTTGTAGATCGAAAACTATGCGTCGCTTAAAATACGTTGCATACTACGTTGCTCTGATTGGTTGTAGCTCTATCCAATTGAGTGAAGAGGCATTTTCTTTCCTGGTTCGGTTGAAACACGCCCCATAATCATAGCCCAACGGAGCGGGATCAGACTCACATTCTGACTAGAATTATGAGAATAACATCGTCAGGCTAGTGTTTGCCATTATTACAGAGACTTTTGGCAAGTTTATTTTGTCCTGTCATGGTTTCATAATGAAAAATATATATTTCTACACTCACACAACAGATAGACTAGTATGTCTCTCCCCATTTCTTCACAGTGGTGGACATCCCCCAAGCCGGTTTAGCTGGAAAATTAAATTGGCTCCGGAAAATTAAATTGGCTCCGGTTGCATCAGCTTTAGCACCCTCTCTCCCTGCTGAGAGTGACAGAATTTCTGAGTACTTAGTGGGAATGTTAACCGGGGACAACAGACCCGTCTTAAAACATGTAACCTGTCTCATTTACAGTGCTTTGTGAGTCAAACTTCTTTGCTGTGTCATCATCATTCAGAATCATACACTTGGAATAATACAACTAATGTGTTTATGATTACAATAGTTACTAGAGCTCAGGGTACAAATACAAAAAAGTGAAAGTTCACAGTAAACTTTTTGTGCTGATTATCGAGTGATAACATTGTGTACGCCTTGATTGAACAACTGCATGAATACGGTTTACTTGCCTCGAGTGTTAATATTGAGTCTGCATCTTTTTAATGTGTTGCGTTTCTATATTGGTTGTGTTTTTGTGGAGCTTTCTGTAACAAAATCAATTATTTGACTGTAATAATAGATTTGATTGAATTGACTAAAAAAATGTGTTTCTTGGAAATAAGTAATTCGTAATAAAGCATAAAGAACAAGACCAAAAGACCAAAACAACGTATTAGTCGACGAATTGACAAAGTGGGTCCCCCGAACGAACGTAGGATTTTGTGGAAAGCTAGATACTTAAATGTATATATGCTTTTGTTAGCCAATATTTTACACTCTGGAGCAGAAACACTACCCCTTTACCACTCTATTGGTCCTTCAGCTGCTGTATGTGGTTTAAGGATCTGTATTAACATAATTTTACATGGCTCTGTCTTTCTCATTACAGCAGGCCAATGAGGCTCTGCATCACCAGCACCAAATAACCGGGAACAGCCTCTTGCCATTGCTCAGTTCTGGAACTGAACCACCTGATCAGAAACCGGTGCTGCCCATTCCTTTGGACCAGAAACCCCCTGTTAGTGCTGCAGAACTGCTTAAAGACAATGTGGCTAGTGGGACTGGGGGAGGAGGAGGAGGTCCGCAAGTTGCTGTAGTAAAAAAGGAGCCTAAATCAAAGACGCCCTTCATCTGTGGTTACTGCAACAAGGCTTTCCGTGACAGCTACCACCTCCGGCGGCACGAGTCTTGCCACACTGGCATTAAGATGGTTTCGCGGCCTAAGAAGACACAAACAGCCCCCACTATGGTGCCACTCATATCTACTGTACCACGTCAAAATAGTGGAAATCCTTCATACATTACTACTGTAGCTGGTATCCTGACTACAGCCACCACGTCCACGTCCACAGGCACCAGCATTATGACCCCAATGCAACACCAACAGCAGCAGAGCATTCCTAAGAAACCCCCTAAACTAGTGAAAAAGAATCACGGTTGCGATATGTGTGGTAAGGCCTTCAGAGATGTGTACCACCTCAACCGCCACAAGCTGTCGCACTCTGATGAGAAGCCGTTTGAGTGTCCCATCTGCCAGCAGAGGTTTAAGAGGAAGGATCGCATGACATACCATGTCCGCTCCCATGATGGTGGAGTTCACAAGCCTTACATCTGTTCTGTCTGTGGAAAGGGCTTTTCCAGGTATGTAGACATCATTTATAATGAATGCAGAGAGCATTTTAACCAGATCTATCATCTTTGCTCATGGAAAAGGAGACGTGTAGCAATCCAGTGAACTAGTTTTAGTAAAGATAACTACAACTACGCTCGTAACTGCGATTAAATGTTTGCGACTAAAAAGTCTAATTCATCAATAAACATGAAAACAATTATTTTTTTCAATCACGGGCTGTGTATTATCAAGCACCTTGCATATTGCAATATATTTCAATACTGATGAACTGAAAAAATTGCTGTTTGCTAACTGGATAGACTAATATGTACATAACATTATATTGATAACTAATTGCATCAACTTGACTTTAATGAATTAAAAATGTTAAAGTGTTTTGCGTTGTACATAGGAGTGCACTTGCCATAAATATACAATGAAAATAAAGTGCATATTGTATTCTTTTTTTAATGTGTAACTGAACTCTCTAACTGCCATGTAGATGCTATTAACAACACATTCAATTAAGTGAATAACATTATAAAAACTGAAATGGACACTTTTTTTTTTGTCCTATTCCTCCAGTGCAATTTTCAGTAACTCTGAAATGTTGCTGCCAGTAACGTCAGTACATTGTGTATTGCCCGTGTCTGCAAAACACATGAAACTAGTTCCCGATCCTCAGAGATGTGGTGTGCTAATCCGGATCATGCTACAGGCCGGGAGGTCACTGGCCTAGAACCATATCGATGGAGAACTGTACCGATAAGGAGCAACAATATTAGTACTATTAGTAACAATACCCATCCTTATTTACCATCAGCTGTAACGTATTTGCAGAACAGTTAACCATTTACCTTTCAATTCAATTCAGTTGCCCAATTTCACAAATTACTAATTTGTTGCGGGAGTGCTTCACAATCTGTACACATAGACATCCCTGCCCCAAAACCTCACATGGAAGAAACTTTCAGGAGAGCAACAGAGGAGGATCCCTCTCCAGGATGGACAGGTGTGATAGATGTAATGTGTACAGAAGGACATATTTAGAGTTAAAATGCATTCAATGAAAATGACAGTTTATGAATAGTTCATATTAGGCATATTCCACAATGGAGACCTCCACAATTTTAGGGTGTGTTGGGAGCTTAGTGAAGTCCCCAGTGATGTTCTAGCTGTGAACGTTAGCTGTACAGTGTGTCTACAGGGGGTTAGCCCTGAAATTAGCCATAACTAGCCAATTAAATTTTTTTTTTTGCCATGTTTGGTTCTAACACAGAATAATGATTATAACATTCTTTCATCCTTTGTCTTAGATTTGCCCTTAGTGTTTCAGATTGGCCTTGAAGATTCAGATAGATTTCAAATAATATATGGCATTTTTAACCATTTTCAACGATGGAATATATTAATGTGGTAAGAACTGTCAATATAAGTGCATTTAGCTAGTTACTCTTAAATGATTAACATCCCTTCCCTTTAACAAGCATGTTTTAAAAAAAAAAGGATTAAAAAATGTTGCCGGGTAATCAAACTACGACTAGGTTTGTCATGATACCAAAATTATAACTTTGATACATTACCTGTCATAAATATCACGATAACCGATACTTACGATACCTGGATTTTATTTAATACAACAAATATGTTACTGATATATTTATCTATATTAGTAATAAATAAAATATCTGCATGGTTACCTATTTACCAGCTTGTTCCTGCCCATCTTTTCACACTTAACAAATTGCATTAATATTTAGTATTAGCCTACAGCAGGATATTAATGAAAACTACATGGTGACATCATAGTATTGATTATACACGTCTATGTAGTCCTTTTGTCTGTATCTGACCGGATGACGACATAGTTCCTTCCATAAGTATGAGCTATTGTAGAGTTCATATTTGATCTTAATTCATGGAATAATTTTTTTCTTAATTAAAAATTAAAAGAATTAGCTGAGATCCACCCTCAGGCTCCACCAGCATGTAGCCATTTTGCATAAATTTTGTTTCATTTAGCACACGTGTGTGCATTATGACCCCATGATCATATATGTTTGTCGTCAAACTCTGCTACGGCTGCTCGTGTTAGTCTGTATAAGGGTGAGCTTGGGGTGTGCATCATGTTTTATAATCACATTTGTTGAACTGTCGTTCTTTGAACTCTTTGAAAAGTGCGGGTCTGAAAGTTGCTTTGCCATTTATGACGTGTTGGTCTAAGTGGCTTTGAAACACATTTTGCAGACTAATCTCTATTTCAGTGGGCTTTCCCTCACTGTCTGCAATGTGGCCAAAGTATTTCCAGATTTCATTTCTGGCATCTTTATTTTTTACAAAAAGCCGAGGACGGTCTGCAAAAGCTCCGACACTTGACGCCATATTGTCTCTCCAGCAATCACTCGCTGTGAGTGAGCACTTTCTGTTAGTGTGTGAGTGCTGGACAGCCTCCTCATCTTGCAGTCAATGCATGCAAGCAGCATGACAGAGCGGAGCAGTGAGTGTGCTCTGATCGCGTGCTATTTTAATAAAGTATCAAGACTAAAAATATTGGAAACCATATGTTTTTTGTTTTTTTTAAACGTCCGTGTACCATGGTACCTTTTTAGTATCAGTAAACCGTGCAACCCTACCTACGGCACACTGCTGCTACCATCTGTACTGCTGATTGTGTCACATCTGTTAACCTAATCTCATGTTGTTAACACCATGACTGAAATGTGTCTCATGATGCCCTTTTCTGCTATATTCTATTCTTATGTCAATGAAATCATACTCCTTGTGAATCAAAAGCTAAAGAATTTCCATTTTATTTCTTGTCTTCATCTCTGCAGACCTGATCACCTAAGCTGTCATGTCAAGCATGTCCATTCCTCAGAGAGGCCATTTAAGTGCCAAGTAACGGTAAGTCAGGCAACTGTGGTTCAATCTTCAGTCTCTCAATCAGAGGATTGCCGGTTCAATCCCCAGATGTGCTAGCCCTAGTCGATGTGTCCTTGAGCAAGATACTTAACCCTGAATTGCTCCCGGTAGCTGTGTCTACAGCTGCGTATGGATGTAATTTGCTTTGGATAAAAGCATAAGCTAAATGTAATGCAAGTCATTATTTGGTCTGCTCTGAAAAAGTATTCAGGGTTAGACTTGTAATAATTAATACATGAGAATCAATATAATTGAGAAAGGCTAGATGGGATGTGACAGCTGCCACTCAGAAACTACTACTTGGACAGCCTACTCACCATTGGCCCAGGTATTATAGTTGCAGTGAAGTTTCCATTACACTACCTGCCAGTTTCACTGTACAGATCTCTGTGATCACAGTGTATTCGTGGCCAAGTTGGTCCAGAACTTTAGCAAAACCTATATTGCTGGTCACTCAAAATCCCCATGAACATGGCAGTTTGACTTGAATGTTCTGTTGTTGATGAAAGCATTCTAGTCACATGGATGTGTTTAGAGGAAAAACAATATTAATTGGTTTCTGTCCCAGGCCTGTACCTCCGCCTTCGCTACCAAAGATCGTCTGCGCTCCCACATGATCAGGCATGAAGGGAAAGTGACCTGCAACATCTGTGGCAAAATGCTAAGCGCTGCCTACATCACGAGTCATCTTAAGACACATGGCCAGGCCAGCTTCAGCAACCCATGTAACAATAAAGGTAGGGAAGAGTGTCCTTTTACTTCTCTTAAAGCTCCTCACCACTTAATCATTGGAAAAACAGTGACAACAGCACAGCCACACATATTGAAACTTCTCAAATCATACATAAATGTTTTGTCATAATACTGATCAATATCCCACTCATCCAGCTGTGATTTAATGTACAAAGGACCGAAGCTAGTTAGTGCTCTAATTGGCCTGCCAACATCAGCTTTCAAGTTGAAATGTATTTTTTATGTTTTAAATTTGGAAAAGCAATTTTTGGGTTTGTCATGGAACTGCGGTCTTCACCCCTTTTTATGAAGAGCAGGCTTTTCAAAAACCGACACACTAGTTGTCACTTTCTCAGTTGCCTGTCACTAAGTAAGAGCAACAGATCTCATGTAGCGTGTGTTGAGTTAACCTCTGTTGTCGTTGCAACCGTGGGGCTTGAGTCTGTGCATTTAAGTTGGGACACAAGCTGTCAAATCTACTAACTTTACTTCTGTTGTGCTTTACTTTGCTATTATTGTTGAATGAGAGATGTGGACAAAAAAGGGATTTCCAATTTTATTGAAATGATGATGGCCACAGAATGTTAGATTAGAGCTAACTTTAGTGTGTGTGTGTGTGTGTGTGTGTGTGTGTGTGTGTGTGTGTGTGTGTGTGTGTGTGTGTGTGTGTGTGTGTGTGTGTGTGTGTGTGTGTGTGTGTGTTTGTGTTTGTGTTTGTGTGTGTGTGTGTGTGTGTGTGTGTGTGTGTGTGTGTGTGTGTGTGTGTGTGTGTGTGTGTGTGTGTGTGTGTGTGTGTGTGTGTGTGTGTGTGTGTGTGTGTGTGTGTGTGTGTGTGTGTGTGTGTGTGTGTGTGTGTGTGTGTGCCTTGATAAACATACACCTTAACCATGCCAACTGTTGAAGCTGACTCCCAGATGGTGGCACTGCTGCCCTGAGCTCTTGTAACCCCATATGTGTCTGTATTTCTGAATAGGCATTAGTGACTGGCAGTGGAACCACTCAGGGCCACGAAAAGGTAATCCAGTAGCTAGTAGCAGAAACCCCAAAGCACTGAATTCTAACCTCTGCAAAACACAAGTGGCCAGTTTTTCTTCACGTACCATGCGTACAAGGACAGAAGCATTTCTTTTCTCTGAGGACTGTAGTAATTAAGGTTCTTGGTTTTTGCTAATATAAGGTTAAATTTCATGAAGCAGGATCAGTAGATCATTTAATGAACCACAAACTGGGCCATAACACTTAAGTTAGATGCACATTACCTGACCTGAGGTAATTTCTGTCCTGACTTTGATCAGATCAAATGTCATTTTATTTACCCACTCTTCAAATTAATCAATTACAAAAATGATATCCCAGTTGAGATAGGGTAATAACTGACCCAGCAGCAAGCTAGCCACCCCACAGCATAGGTGAGACATGTTGACAATGACCCTGTGATGTACTGGCCCCAAACTCAGCTGGGATGGTCAAATTGGCAGTTCTGCAGTGTAGTGTGTATCCAGCCTTAGGCATACACAGAGTTTAAGTTGTCCTTCATAATGTGTTACTGTTTCAAATGACAGTTAGCTGGTTAGTCTACTCATCCTGCTTTTTGAATTTACCCCCAGGTGAGTTGACGGTAGGAGAGATTTTAAATAACTCCTTTCAAGTCCTAATTGACAACTCTCACAAAGGTAGGTTTCTTTAACAATATTACCACAGTTGACATAATGCATTAATGGTGTATTGACATTTTCAGTGACCGAGCTTAACAGTCATGGAGCTGAGAGGGCTGTTGACTTTCCCTGTTTTGGAGGGGTAATATATTTCACAAGGTTGACCAGCCCTAACTCTACTCTTATCTGTTTTTTTTTTTAAAACAGATGCCAACACTGTGCACAACAACTCGGCCACTACGACGGCGGTGACCAACGCAGCAATAACTTCGGCCATGAACCGCGGTGGCATTTCCAGTAATCCCGTCACCATCGCTGCTCAGATGAACATCGGCACCAGTACAGTCAACATCACGTCACAAGTCAACCTGCAGCACCCCGTCACCATCACTGGCCCTGTGAACCTGGCCTCCATCAACATCCCTACAACGCCACACCTGAATATCACGACTCCCATGTCCATGAATATCACCGGGCCACTCAACATTGCCATGAGATCCATGGAGAGCATGCCTTTTCTATCCCAAGTTCTGCCTTCCTCCCCTCCTTGGTAGTGTTTCTATTAGTCTGTGTAAAAGCCGATAATGTTTTAACTGCCTAATAATAGATGAGTTGCTCGAATCTTAGTAAAACTGCCTGTTTGATGAGTTGACAGTGTGTTAAACTTGAAAAGGTGATAACATATGTAATTCAACCACATAGATAGTAACCAATGATTGTTACCTGCAGGAATAATTATTACTGCATATTTTGAATTTTTTTTAATATTTTGGTTGAATTTATAGGAAAACCAATTATTTCAGATATCTGTAATAAGTAGTAAGAAAAATTATAGTTTTGAGTGCTTGTAGCCACTCATTGCAGATAATTAGCTCTATATTACTGAGATAAAGTTCTGAGTCCGTCAGAATAATTCTTTAGGGATGGGTAACATGGATACATCTGTTTTATCATAGTATTAGTTTTATTTTATTTTAGATATTGTAATATAGGACATTTCTAAAAATGTATTAGAGAACGGTTTTATTGATATCAGATAACCCATTGAATTAATTACTTGACAAATTAAGGTACTTCATCACATTGATGCAACAATTCTGTAAATCAAATATTACCATAAAGAAGTCTTGCTCAGAGATATGCGATATTGCCCACAAATCAAAATGAAGAGATGCTGCAGTGTAAATAGTAAGGCAACATTTCTGGCACATGTCAAGTTATTGTCGTCTCAAAGTATATATCATAATGCTCAACCTATGTCCACTGTTCCTCAGCGCCTTAGTTTGTATTGTTTGTTCTGAGGGGCCATGTCATACAAAAAGAATCAACAGATAAACTGGTTTGAAAAAAATCATAAACTTCATTCATTTTTCTCCGTTTACAACCACATTTCAGTGTACATTAGATCTAGAGCTGTCGATGCATGGTCCGAGTACGGAAGTTTAGTCATATGATAAGATTTTGTGGGGGAGGTGAAGTTATACCTCTGTGTTCACAGATGGTCTTTAGTGCCACATGTGTGGCCTCAAATCTCCGCCGGCTGATAAAGACCATGAACTATAGTTGAAAGCTCCAGGAAAAAAAGATAGCAAATGGTCCTGAGGTCCATGTTACTTCAAGGTGAACAATTCTCTGGCTTAGGTAAATGGCATTTTGTGCAGATATTTCAAGTACATAATATTTTATGCCAAAGATTTTTTAAGTATCGTGTTGTCCCCTAAATGCTATATTTCAAAAGATAAGAGAAAAACCTTTAAACGGCATTTGGACCATCACACCCAGAGTATTGAAATTCTGGCCTCAGGTGGGGCTGCCTGACCCGTGTCGGTCTGCCTGACTAATCTTTCATCAAAAGCCAACAATACCCATTTTATTATTGCAATAATTACAATTTGTTTAATATGTATTGACGTGTATATTATTGTTGAATTGTTGGCCTTACACGGGAACAGGTTTCATTACACTTTCAAACAAAGAGTATTTGCTTCCACTTTAGTGTCAAATTATTGGGCAGTTAATACAATACCAGCTGCTGCATCGTCACCCATGTTTAAAAAATGTTTTTTCCCCATGCCTCCCCTTTTTTTAAACTAGGATAGGTTGTTTTATGACGACAGATCATTGGAGCGGTGTTGGCCTTAAACACATAATATGCTTTGGAGAGGCAAATCCTTTCAGAGCCCTATTCCAAAACTCTTTCATCTCCATTTAGCTGCTGAAGGACAGAGTTTATCTATTGCCAGTGGCCACTTCAACATTGTTTTCAACTAAGCATCTGATTTCAAATCTGGCTGTTATGTAAGACCTTATAGACCTTTAGGCTTTCTAAACGGCTCATTGATTTGAAGTGTATTGCCAGAATTCTCTTAACTGCTTCCTCTTTAGGCACATTTTGTTTCAATTTGTTTCTGTTATTTTAGGTGACTTGTCAGTATTTGATTGTTTATGTATTTTAAGGTTTTAATCGCAAAATACAAAGCTTCCATTTGGAAAGAGTGAGTGAGTACCCCCCCCCCCCCCCCCCATGTCTTTTTGTTTTAATGGCTGGAAACCAGTCAGTCAACACAAGTTTCTGTCACACCTGTTTGAGATTTTTTGTAATGTATTTTTATCATGAAATTTGAAGGTACAGCTAAGAGGAAATGTCTTATACTGAAAGCATGACCCTTAAGATTTGCCCTTAAGATATCAGTATTATTTAAAGGTCAAATAATCTAAAATGTTGATTACTGAGGAATGTTTAACTATAGAGGTCAAGAGAGCTGCCCAGTAGAATCTGTACTACAAACCAGTCTCAAAGTTAACCTGTGGTATGTTTAGTTGGTAAGATTGTTTACTTTAACAAGTATAATATCCCCATCACTGTCAGGCAAACTCAAGAGGGTTACTGAGAATCGTCTTTTAAAACCATGTTCAGCTATTCACACACTAGTCTTCATTTTCTAAATCTGAAACACTATGTTATTGCCTTGTACCTGGGGGAGAGGGAACATCTCTACTAACCATAGGCTAGCAATGCAAGAACTATACCACTACTGATGTGGCCGTTCATCTGAGACTAGTTAACAGATAATGCTTGTGTCGCGTTAAGTTATCAACTAATATCTGTAGCTAAAGTTTGACATATGCCTCCAATAACATAGAATTATATTGTTTTCCCCAACAAATTGAAAACACAATCAGGAGCCATACCATTGGATTGCCAAACTTGTTCTTGTCTTTGAGGGTTAACAGTGCTGCTGTTTTTCTCATTGAAGCAGCATGTCACCCAGTGCAGCGGCATGGCTCTTTTTTGTATTTTTATTAGCTTCTGAAAAACACTTGTTGGCAATATCCGATTATGTCCCAAGGTTCCCTGGTGGCGTGTATCTTAAGGAACACACGTTCATTAGTTTGTAGATGTGACAATTGTTTATAGTTAAGGGACTTTAGTCAGTGCAGGACCTCTAAAGCACTTGCAGCAGACTTTAGAATGTGCACACTACAGAAGAATGGTACTTAGAGGGGCTTTTCAATTTGGTGGAATGAGTCAATGATTGGTGTTTTTTACAGTTCACCTGGCCACATCTGCACTTTGGCAGCCCAAATGTTTGGCCCCTTAGTTTCATTGTATGCAACAAAGTCCACCAAAGGAAATGTTCTAATGTGTAATGGCATTATGATCTTGGAATTTGATTAATTTACCATCTGTACTTTTTTTAATGTTCCATTTAGTTGACTGAGCTTGTTCAGTGTAGGTTTTAGTTTAAAACCCATTATTAGAAGGCTAGTGACTTTTTATGAAAACAAAACACTAAAAGAAATTAGAATGAAATTAAGTGTGTAGTGTCATTTGTCCTTCTCCAGTTGCCGTAAACAAGTGTGCCTGAAACATTTTTGCAAGACTTTTCCACACGATGCTTCCTCCTCTAGATGTGCTGTGTGAGGGAACAGTTTGTGGGAAGCCTTCATCAGTTCGGAATGCCGTGGACCCCACGGGTCTGGCAACCAAACTATATTGTGATGAGTTCATTATTTTTTTAACCTGATGAGTGTGAAGTTATTTAACTTCAAGAACCTGTAACCTGAGTGGAGCTTTTTATTTGGGTCATGGTCGTGTAAACGTATCAATGACATTCAACCATGTGGATTAATCTTCTTTTATTTCTTTTTTTTACTCCAACCTAATGTGAAACACATTATTTGGCCAAATAATATAGAATATTTCTTTTTCCTGTGAAGTTTGTATGAAATTTGACAGATGTGAAGGCAAATGAATGTATATCTTTGTACAAACCATTTAGTTCGAGAATGTGTTAGTTATGACAGACACATGCAAGAAAATAACCTTTTATACATCTTTTTGTATTAGAACATTAACAATGGTAATTTTTGTATATACGAAGGCTAGGCTTTCTGATTAGCAGAAAGGTAAAACATTCCTACATTTTTTTTAAATGTATGTCCATTTAGAATAATTATGTAAAGATACGCGCAATGTTTTATGTGCCTTTTATTTGGGTTTGTCTAAATAAAAGAAAACGATAAAGCATGATTTTTCCAGTCCATGCTGAGTCCCACGAAGGAGAGTCAATCCTCTCCATCTCAGCTGAATCTCTGGACTGCTTCCCCTGCACTCAAAACACTCCTAGATCAGGAGATTACTCCTTTCTGGTTTTAGTTGCTTATCCTGGCTTTAGTCTAGGTTTCTGGGAGGCTGAGATGGTTGCTGATGTCCCCTCTCTTAATGGATGTTTCTGATCTACAGACTCCTCAGTGTCTTCACCGGCTCACTGGCTCACAGTTGGCCTGCTCATGATGAAAGTGCCTCTGTGACTTTGCTTATCGGAGTGGATTGTGGGGGATTTTGTGCCAAACCATGGTCTGTATGTGACGACAAAAACATTTCGGTGTTTTTTTCATTCTTTAACTATTAAACTTGGAAAACGTGATGGGCTGTGTGAAGTGTCTTGTTTGACATTCAGTGGTTAACTGACACCTAAATAAGCAAAGATGTGATTCTGTATTATATGAATCCAGTTGACTGACATCCTTTTGTAATGTCAGTCAACTGGATTAAAAAAATGCTTATTTCCTTCTTACCTGTCGTGCTGTTTATCGATCTCAGTTGTTTTGGAGTTACCAAAGTGATTCAAATTGTTATAGTGTACTGTAAATGCTGATTAAGCAGAATTATCATGAATGCTGATTCTTACTTTTTACTTTGCTCTTTTGGATTCGAACTACCACGGTTTACGGAACATTGAAATGTCAAAATGATTTTTGCACAAAAGTTTCCCACAAACGGTTATGAGCCTTCACTTCTCATACACAATATAATAAAACATTATTGTCCTTCATCAAATGGTGTAGTTATTTAATCACAAAAGTGATATTTCAGCAATACTTCTTTGACAAGACAAAATAATGCCTTTTCCTTGCTGGTGACCCACGGATTGATCTCGGCTTTCCATCTTGATATACTTCTCAATTTCTAAAATGCATCTGGAGGATCAAAGCCAGAAGACAAAGGAGAAAACACTATACTTTGAGGAAGTCTTTTTGGCACCTATAAACTAATTAAAACTGTAACTGGGTGACTGGATCAGTGGTGAACAGGGTCGTCCTTCAATCAGAGGATCGTTGGTTTGATCCCCTGCTACGCTAGCCCATGTTGATGTTTCCTTGGGCAAGACACTCAACCCCAAATTGCTCTTGTAGCTGTGCCTACGTTGTGTGAATGTGTCGTTAGTCCTGATGTTCAGGTGCATGGTAGCCCTTCCCATCAGTGTATCAATGGGTCTGATTGGGTGAATCATGTAATGTTAGAGGTTTGAGTGATCGGAAGACAGGTCCATTTACCATTTAAGAGTTGCTTTACCTAACTGCTGACAAACACAAAGAGCATAAATCACAAAAGACTGCTGTGGGCTAGAAGAGAGCTACCACTGGGTTGAGACAATGGTTGGCTTCTGGATTTGTGGTGTGTTTAGAAGCAAGAACCAACAATAAATCGATTTCAGATCTTTAAGGCCACGGCCACGACAGTTCCAAGATGCAAATTAGAATGTCAAGCTGTATTTCTAAATGATCCTTTCACAGTCATAATCACCATCCATGGAATGTAAATATATGATGTCATGTTTGTGGTTATACATAAAACATATATTACAATGAGTATATACTCATTGTAATATTTTTTTTTAATTATTCTTTTTTATAAAGCAGATTTGAACAGATGGGAAGGTATTGTCACCAGTTACCAGTTTTCCATCAGTAGGAAAGTCAAGTTGAGAAATAAAAAAGTTTGTATTGATATTTTAACTGTACATCATGTTGCCATGAATAAACATTACCTAATTTACATTACATCTGTTTTCTTTTCAACCTTTCTACACAAAGATAAAGATAAGATAAATACATAAAGATGTTTTTACTGTTATACAACGATGGCCAGCCAGTATCAGCAAACTACTACCACAATGATCTCTTTGGTTTTGTATTGTTAAGACCAGGTTATTGTCAGTACACCACTCAACCAGATGTAGTGTGCCTCCTCGTTGGATATCAGACCTACTATAGTGGTGTCATCAGTAATATATGAACAATTTCAATTGTATTCTAAACTATTTTGCAGTGGATACAACCTGGAAAAGAAAGCTAAGCTCTCACGTTTACACAATTTGACCCTTTAGACCTGTTTTTGGGGCCCTTAGCTCAAAGCTATCGGTCCAAAGCATTAGGGAATTCATATTCAGATGCCCCTCTTTGAATCTGAAAATAATCCACATCTTTAAGTTGATTTAAAGTATGAGAAAGTAACTAAAAGACTGGTTTTAAGGAAGGTGCAAGGATTATTGGCACGGTGACAATTTTCTCTTGTGAAGGTTTTGGAGGGGATTCCCCCCCCATGGCCTCAAAGTATTATATTTAGGTAGATATTATATATTGAATATAAAGCAGTAGGGTTATATCTGAGAGACAATTGGGAGGTCAAGGGTCAGTCTGCAGAGTATGCGTGTGTGTGCATGTGTATTTGTGTGTGTGTGTGTGTGTGTTTGTGTGCATGTGTCTGTGTGTGTGTGTCTCTTCCTGTGTGTGTATGTATGTGACTGTGTGTGGGTGTATCTGAGTGTGTGTCTGTGTGTGAGTGTGTGTGTCTGTGAGTGTGTGCCTGTGTGTGTATATGTCATTCTGTGTGTGTGTGTGTGTGTCTGTCTGTCTGTGTGTGTCTGTATGTCTGTGTGTGTGTGTGTGTGTGTGTGTGTGTGTGTGTAAGAGTGTGTGCATATGAGAGTTTGTGTCTGTGTGTGTGAGTATGTGGGTGAACGTATGTGAGTGTCTATGTGTTTCTGTCAGAGTGTGTGTGCGTGTGTGTGTGTGTGTGTGTGTGTGTGTGTGTGTGTTTGAAACAATGCATTAGTTTGCATGCATATCAGTGGAAGTTGAAGGGTAAATCATGTTCTATTAATAATTGCCAAATTATTTCCCAGATTTTTCCGGATACCTGCTCTTTTTGTTTGATGAGAAGTAAACACGCCTGTAAATAACCCCATGAAGGGTTTATTGTTTTGAGTTGTTTGAATGTTTAGCATTTTCCTTATTGGTTTTGATGTATGCCTTTTATATTGTATTGTTTGTATAAATATAGACGTTTTATACTACTTCCGCTTAACAGATACATCTGACTTTTATTTTGAAAGGTTAAAAGGAAGCGCACTTTTTTTTAAGGTTAAAATGCGAACTTTATGGTATAGATTACGGACCGATGCGCATTTAATAAAAAGTTCAATAGTTGATTGGACCCATATGAGGCTGACTCTGTTAAGGTGGTGATGAGGTGGTGATAATTTACTAGTTTTAAATAATGTACTGTCACCTAAAGAAAGAAAATAAAGGAGCGTCACTGCAGCAGTAAATCTACACGCCGATTCATATGATCCGTTACAATGGCGCTTATTGCTGTCATAATACGCAGGCGAAACAACATATACAATAATAATAAATAAGACTAGAGGACGCTTTTTCTAATTCATAACACCATTGTAGAAAAGAGAGACAAAAACGGCCAAGATACGTTGATCAGAGACGTATTTGTAATTATAATACGTCAAATACAAACGTAATCTGGAGAGAAATACGTTTCAATCAAACATAATTTGAAGAGAAATACGTTTCAGCCAAACGTCACTGCAAATTGCATTTTAGGTCCGGGGGAACGTATTTTTTGTGATACAGGGTTGGACCTTTACTTTGAAATAACTACCAATTGAAACAGTAAAATGGATTGATTGCCAGTGTAGGAGAAGTCAGAGACGTCCTGAACACATCTGCATCAGTCATTCCCTGGAACACCTGGGAAAATTATATTTACAGAGCCTCAAACATTCCAAAATGACGAATTTATCGCTAAAATGTATGACCTTTACTTTGAAATAACTACCAATTGAAACAGTAAAATGGATTGATTGCCAGTGTAGGAGAAGTCAGAGACATCCTGAACACATCTGGATCAGTCATTGCGTGGAACACCTGGGAAAATTATATTTACAGAGCCTCAAACATTCCAAAATGACTTGTTTATCGCAAAACATGTATGACCTTTACTTTGAAATAACTACCAATTGGTACAGTAAAATGGATTGATTGCCAGTGTAGGAGAAGTCAGAGACGTCCTGAACACATCTGCATCAGTCATTCCATGGAACACCTGTGAAAATTATATTTACATAGCCTCAAAAATGACTTGTTTTTCACAAAAAAATGATGACCCTCATTTTGAAATAACTACCAAATGGTACATGAAAAAAAAAACAATTATAACGCACCTCAAACTTGAAAGAAATTAAGATTTCTCGTAAACATGTAAGACTTTTACTTTGAAATATCTCCCAATTGGCACAGTGAATATGTCTGATTCCCAGGATAATGGTAGTCAGGATGGTATTTAACACAGCTATATCAGTCATTATTTGGTACTTTGGGGAAAAACATTTATAAAGCACCTCAAAATTGAAAGAAATTATGATTTCTCTTAGGGAAATCTATATACAGGACTTTTTTAACATACAAAAGTCTGACTTTTATTTTCATAAACTCTTCAATAAATAAATACATGTTTTAATGTTTTAATAAGTTAAGCTAAATTTCAGAAACAATCTTTTTATATATCTATAAATATACAACATCAGTTAATTGCTTACTTTTATATGCTAGTGTATGATTTGTCAACATCTTATTTTGAAAAACGGAAGTTATTTCCGCTAACTTTGTAAAACCGGATGGTGTGTCACGTGAATCCTTCCGCTAACTTTATCAAAACCCTCGCGCGCTCCCGATCGAACGTGTTTACCGTCAACATCAGTCTATAGGCGCACAGAAATGTAAGTGTCGGCTGAGTTGACTACGAAGATCCGAGTGTCGGCTGAGTTGACCGCAGTGTGACAACTTTGTTGCGCCCTAGCAGCATGTTGTTCAAGTTATTTAGGCGCTCTGTAACATCCATTAATTGGAGTGGTTTGCCATTTTTGTCCAAGAACTGCTCAATTTCCTCCCGTAATTCAAAGGAACGCCTCATCACAGCACTTTGGCTAAACCATCTTACCTCGGGGTGGTATGGCAGCTCATAGTTGTGGTCTTTCACTCTGAGAAGGCTGTCAAACTGGCGGCCAGTCAAGCTTCTGGATTGGATGAAATTAACAGTTTGGACGACCACATGTATTGCCATATGCAGGCGTTATAGGGTTAATTCAGTTACTGTTTAATGGACAAACAGCCAATGAGAGTTGACAAGTTGACATGTGACATCTTTTGGATGACAAGAGTTCCACTGAAACTAAGGGGTAGGACATATTCCTTTGTTATTATATTTAGGTTGACACCTAAGAGACATAATTTCATGGTCATACTTGTTCGCTGATCCCTGTCTATTGTGCACATTCTCTAATAAAGTATATTATAAAAAAAAAAAAAATCATGGTCATACTCATTTGGACACTAGCACTGAGATAAAGCTAGTTCAGTGTCAAATATGGAAAATATATTGTAATAATCAAAATCGATAGTTATTTCTTGTATTTAGAATTTGCTTATTCACACTCTCGCTCAATGGAACAGTTTCGCTTTCATTTGCCTCAAGTGTCTAAATATCTAAATGTAAGCAGGTAACACCCATTAACAACTACCGATATATTATATATATAGCCACATTCTGTAACATACCTGGACTTATAGGTCAGTCTGTGCATCATTTACTTTGAGCTAAACTCCTGTCTGTAATCCTGATTGTCTTTGATGTCAGCACAGCAACCTCCCCAAAGTCCTAGTGCCAAAAACATACAAACCAGAATGTACATACATATGTTAACGTTAGTCACGGAGTTCCACAATGTGCTTGGACCAATTTTATTTACCTTATACATGCTTCCATTGTGCAATATTATGAGGAAACACTCCATAAATTTTTATTGTTATGCAGATGATACTCAATTATATCTATCGATCAAACCGGAGGAGTCCAACCAGCTCAGTAAAATTCTTAGCATGTTTTAAATACATAAAAACATGTATGACCTGCAACTTCTTGATGTTAAACTCAGACAAAACCGAAGTAATTCTACTCGGCCCTGAGCACCTCAGACATCAATTATCTGGTGATGTGGTTTCTATAGATGGCATTGCACTGGCATCCAAATCTCGGCGTTATCTTTGATCGGGACTTGCTCTTATAACTCTCATGTAAAGCAAAACTCAAGGACTGCATTCTTTCATCTACATAATATTTAAAAAAACAGGCACATCTTGTTTCAAAAAGATGCAGAAAAAATTGGTTCATGCGTTCGTTACTTCTAGACTGGATTACTGCAACTCCTTGTTATCAGGCTGCTCTAATAAGTCTCTGAGGTCCCTCCAGTTGATCCAGAATGCTGCAGCTTGTGTTATCACAAAAACTTTGCTCCGCACACGCCTGCGACGCGCGAGACTGAGAGCCGAGAAGTGTTAACGCGACACATAGAGACAGAAATGACATGCTGTTGGTTAGATACGATCAATAACAGACGTTTAGTTTAGTAAAAGAACAACAAAGATGTGCTCTTTCAGAAAAGGGACCTTAAATTACTTCTGCTGTAATCTGGCGCAATACTCAAAATTGTCTGGGAGCCATATGCCGTCACCTGAAGAGCCATATATGGCTCGCGAGCCATAGGTTCCCGACCCCTGCCATAGATCCTATCTGCCTGATGTGGCATTGAGGTCTGGAATGTGCAATGCCTACTACCAACTACGCCACTGCCCTCTTGAGACTCTGCCCACTGTTGAGACTCTGCTTACTCCTCCTCCCTACCTCCATCTGCCTGATGGATCGTGGAAATCTCCATCGTGGAATATGCCTACTACGAACTATTCATATACTCTGTCATATTCATTGAATGTATTTTAACTCTAAATCTGTCCTTCTGTACACATTACATATATTGCACCTGCCCATCCTGGAGAGAGATCCTCCTCTGTTGCTCTCCTGAAGGTTTCTTCCCTTTTCCCCCGTGAAGGGTTATTTGGGAGTTTTTCCTGATCCGATGTGAGGTAATGACGACCCTGACACTATACACGCCATGTTTGCTATACAATCCACATCTACTAAGAGTATTCAATCTTATTTTTTTGCAATGAAAAGCAAGAAAAAGATGTTCCCCTGTCTGGGAACATTTTGAGCTAATCTCTCCTAATAAGGGTCACAGAAGTTTGGGTCACGGACAGTCGGTACTGATCCCTCCTGTGCCTCAATGTTGTAGTGAATCCTGCCTTGTAGGTTATTGTGAGAATAAACTGCTGGAGAAGATCCAAAGTGTAAAATTCCGATAGTCAAATTATAGTACAGTGCAGTGTAGTAAAGAAAAGTATTCAGACCCCATTTGTCACTCTTTGTTTAATTACACCCATTTGCTAAAATCAAAAAAGTTCATTTTATTTCTCATATTTCTCATTACTCAGCATGAGAATTAAACTCTTTGTTTAATTACACCCATTTGCTAAAATAAAAAAAGTTCATTTTATTTCTTTACAGAAAAAAAAACATAAATGTAGAAATTCTTGCAAATGTATTAAATAAGAAAAACTGAAATATCACATGGTCATAATGTATTCAGACCCTTTGCTGTGGCACTCACATTTAACTCACATCCTGTCCATTTCTTCTGATCCTCCTTGAGATAGGTCTCCTCCTTCATTGGAGTCCAGCTGTGTTTAAATAAACTGATTGGAAAAGCACACACCTGTCTATATAAGACCTTACAGCTCACAGTGCATGTCAGAGCAAATAAGAATCACGAGGTTGGAGGAACTGCCCAGGGAGCTCAGAGACATAAACAGATCTGGCAAAGATTACAAAATAATTTCTGCAGCTCTCAAGGTTCCCAAGAGCACAGTGACCTCCATAAACCTTAAAAGTAAGAAGTTTGGGATGACCAGAACTCTTCCTAGACCCGGCCATCAAGCCAAACTGAGCAATCATGGAGAAGAGCCTTGTTGAGAGAGGTAAAGAAGAACCCAATGATCACTGTGGCTGAGCTCCAGAGATGCAGTAGGGAGATGGGAGAACATTTTCACCAAGTCAACTATCACTGCAGCGCTCCACCAGTCGAGTGGCCCGACGGAAGCCTATCCTCAGTGCAAGACATAAAAGCCTGTCTAGAGTTTGCCAAAAAACACATGAAGGACTTCCAGATTATGAGATATAAGATTCTCTGGTCTGATGAGATCAAGATTTAACTTGTTGGCGTTAATTCTAAGCGGTATGTGTGGAGAAAACCAGGCACTGCTCATCACTTGCCCAATGCAATCCCAACAGTGAAACTATGGGGTGTTTTTCAGCTGCAGGTACAGGACGACTAGTTGCAATTGAAGGAAAGATGAATGTGGCCAAGTACAGAGATATCCTGGAAGAAAACCTTTTCCAGAGGGCTCTCGACCTCAGACTGGGCCGAAGGTTCACCTTCAAACAATTCAATTCAATTCAATTCAATTCAGTTTATTTGTATAGCCCAATTTGACAAATTACAAATTTGTCTCGGAGTGCTTTACAATCTATACACATAGACATCCCTGCCCCAAAACCTCACATCGGACCAGGAAAAACTCCCAAATAACCCTTCAGGTGGCAAAAAGGGAAGAAACCTTCAGGAGAGCAACAGAGGAGATGTCCAGGATGGACAGATGCAACAGATGTAATGTGTACAGAAGGACAGATTTAGAGTTAAAATACATTCAATGACAATCTCAATCAACAAGACAATGAACCTACAGCACACAGCTAAAATAACAAACGAGTGGCTTTGGAACAACTCTGTGACCATTCTTGACTGGCCCAGCCAGAGCCCTGACCTAAACCCAATTGAGCATCTCTGGAGGGACCTGAAAATGGCTGTCCACTAACGTTCACCATCCAACCTGATGGAACTGGAGAGGATCTGCATGGAAGAATGGCAGAGGATGTGATCTGTCAAAAATTGATTATTGACACGGTGACACGGTGCATAAGAACCTTTTTATTTCCTGCATTGAATTTAAAAGAAATAATTGAAAATAAAACCCACTCACTTTGCAATTTCTGCAGATAGGTATGTTGACACTGCTTAATGTCTTCGAACATTGAAATTCATCAAAACATTACAGATGAAAGAAATGTACAAAAAGATTTCCTTTACCATCAAATGTAAAAAAAAAGAAAAATTCTGGGATGTTAATTCTGTATTGTGTAAAATGTGTCTTCATTAAAAGAAATGGTACAAAGTCAGTCAGTGGCAGAGGAGGAATGGTGGGAGAATTATTGATATTCCACAGTTGGTGTCCACATTTACATCAAACAGTCCAACAGAAAAACTCAAAGGAAGTTCAGGATTGTAATTACATATCTACAAAATCTAGCTATGTACACAGTATAGTGATCTAAACACATACTTCTGCTACAAAGAAAAAAGGAGATTCATGCTCTAGTGATCAGGCAGATTATACTACAATACAGTGACTATCTGAAGCAGTCACTTGTGCAGTCTGTCCTGTAGGCCAGTAGGCCAGATCTTAACTAAGTCATGTGTGTATAAGGGTTTGACTTCGGTCTGCAGACAGTGAAGATGCTACATAGTAACAGAACACAGTGGAGATAAAAACTATGTTTGCTCCGCATGGCTTTTCCCCAAATAATGGTGTCAAATTTAACGTACAAAAGAAATGTCTAGGACTTTACACTATACTATATTAACATTAACTATTGTGTTGTCAAAAGATACAGTTTCTGCTGATCACTTCTGATTAATGGAATTGTATCCAGTTGAGGATGAGATATTCAGATTTACTGTCGTGAAAATATGACCATTAAAATGCTCCATTGAAATTTTAAGTCCAGCAAAATAAGTGAACCATTAATTGACAAGACATTAATAAATTAGCATCAGCATCTTCATTCATGCTTCAAAATAACGGTTACATTCATCGGCAAACAGCTTACTGGTAACATCCAGTCACATTCATACACGGTACAGTGTGGGTATTATAACCTCATTATTGTGAACAGATTGTATAGCCTGCTGAGGCAAATTCGTAATTTGTCATATTGGGCTGCATAAAATAAATTGAATTGAATTGTTACTCTGCTGCTCATGACAACACTGCTGTTGTGCTGAGGTGTTTGTATTGTTGATTAAATGTTGTTGTTTATGAAGGGGGATTTGTTCTCCAGCAGATTCCTTATTGTTACTCAGATTGTTTGAGATCATACAAAATCTAACTGTTTATTCATTCCATATTTATAGTCACTATATACATGTACTGTATGTGTCAACCATTGTTGTAAACAGCAGCTGGTAATATTTGGTAACTAGATACAACAACAATCTTCATTAAGTCAAACTTCCACTTCAATTTGATCCCACTCCGATAGAGTTGGCTAGACGTGAGTATTCAACACTTCAAAAACATTTGGGGAATAAATGTAGTACAAGTAGATAGATATCTGTAAATACGATAATCATTTTGCAATCTTGATTTATCAGATTGAATACATTTAGAACTATAGCAATAGTTCAATAACAATAAAAACACTTTTGGCTCAAGAAATATGATGGTTAAAATGTTATGGCTTGATGGGCAGTGTGATTTTTTGGGGAAAAGGAGCAAGCACATTTCACATTAAAACAAATAAATGGCTTTTTGAAATTTGGCCAGAAAAATGTTTCATACTTATTCACCATTATGGTACATACTAATTTACAAAGTCTGTACAGGCTTGGAGCATTACAAAGTTTACAAATCCAATAGGAAAATGGGTATTTATGTCCTTTTTTTATTATAAAAAAGAAGTGCTCCAATGAGTTTCTGAGAAGGAGCAAGGAATCAAACAACCTTTTCACTTAAATAAATATCCCTTCTCTTTTTTTCCAAGTTTTCTCTACCGCATCTGTACATTTTAATCTTTTTTTTGGATTAGTCTTTCTCATTCACGTTCTCTATTACATTCTTTTCACATTACAAATGACTCTCTTTTGGAACCGGAAGGACACTTTAAACTGGTCTGCACAGCGGGGACAACACACTGAATTCATTGATCATGGTAAAACTCAACACTCCCCATCTCTGGAGTTAGGAGGGAACTCTGGTGTGAAATGTGGTTGAAAATGTCTGGTTTTAAGATAATTGTTATGGTCTATAGCATTTATTCCTTACATACACTTGTGCATCTCCTTTCATCTGCTCTAATGTCATGTTCCTTCTCATCCATTGTACATCCTATAGGATCACTGTACTGGTCAATCTGGTCACACCTCAGTCTGTTGCTGCGAGTCAGTGATGATGGTCACTCCTCGACGAAGCTCATCCATACTGTCAAAGTCACTGCCATGTGCAGAGTCATCCAGCCCACAGGGGGTGGACATGTCCGAGGTTGATGATACACCCACAGACAGTCGCATGTTTAGTGACACAGAGTCATCAGTGTCCACAGTTCCAGGGCTAACGCCACTTATTGAAGAGCTAAAGTCCCTGTGGGTCTCTCCAATGGGCAGATGGTGGGGAGGCAGGTATTGGCTGGGGTGGAAGTGTAGTGCATGCTGAAGCTCGGTGCTGCCAGAGCTCATGCTGCTTTCTTTGGAGACTGCTGGGTTGGTGGGCAGTGGGGTGGAGGGCTCAGCATATTCCTCACCTGTGGGCAGTGGAGGTGGCAGCTGGTCTTGGCTCAAGAGCTCTTCTTCGTGGGGATGGGGGAAGTCACTATCAATGTCATAGCCTCCCAGGTAGTAGTCTGACTCCAGTTCACGAGCGTATCCTCCAAGGCGGGGGGCTGAGCCTGCTACCTCACCGACAGGACCTGTCTCATAGCTTGGTACTACCTCTTCAATGTTTGACAGCCTGGCGCTCGGCATCCAGTCTGATGTGTCCCAGTGATATGCTGGACAGTAGAAGGGGAGATGGTTAATAACAATCTAGACAGTGAAACAAGACAACAACAAAGTAGTCACCGAAATGTAAAGCGTTGCAGCAGACATGCCTTATTATGCACCAGGCACATTAGACTCAAGAACATCAACAATACAGAGGTGTACATGGCCAACCTGTTCAGAAAAAATGTTAGGTCTTTAAAAGGTATGTGTCATGCACAACAGGAGCCTTTGAGGGTCGATGTCACAGATGTCACAGGTGTCACGACATGCTGAGGTTCATAAATACTTAAAGCACTCAAGCCATGTTGACAGGCTCAAAAAGCACAGGAGATTAGATTGTGGACATTAATAGGATAGCATCAGAAATATGGTACATTTTCCAGTAGCGAATTACTAAAAAGAAGCAATGTTAGTGGGTTGTTGGATCTGATGCATCCTGTAATCACGGAAGAACTCCATTTAAAAATGTAGTATGAATACAAAGATAATGTTTATATTTAGTGAGCTTAGTAGCTTTCTCATATTGCAGCAACCCCAGTATTCTACCATTACCAGAATACTGACAAAGTGGGTTGTTCTTTCTAATTGAACCTTTGTTTTCCTGAGAAATTACCTCTTGTGGTCTTGCAGATAACGAGCTGTGTTGGAAAATATTTTGTGACACAAATGACTGCAGAGCACAATCTTATCCTTACTGTATTTGTGTTAATTAACTGAAATTAAAGCTGGAGGAAAATTAAATAACATATTATTTTCGAAAATGTATTTGTTTCTTTATTAAAAACATACACATTTTTCAAAATCTTTATTCCTTTATTTTTTACGAGAGAAGAACATTTTTTGCATTTTAGATTCTGAATTCTGAATTCATCCAGTTAAATTAGTTCTTTATTTGATTTGGCAGTCAGTTGCTGACTATATACAGATGTTAATATTAAGTGCTAGGCTATTTTAAAATATATGGGAATAAATGATAGACAGTCATGTAGACTAGATAATGATGTTCTGGACTTTTTGCAAGGGGAAATGTTCTTCACATGGTCCTCCTTGAATTTGAATTAAACCCCGGCTTATACTAATGATTGGTCTCAAATGTACCGTTAAAAAAGTTGCACTCAAATAGACCATATAATTAATTAGTGTTCACTCTTTCATGATACATCTACTGTTGATAACAGACCAGCAAAATGCAAATAAATATGTAAACACAGAGTGTCACATGATTCTCAGACTTGAGTGAAAAGCAAGAAAGTAATTTGGGGATCTTACAGTGAAAAGCAAGAAAGTCATTTGGGGATCTCACAGTGAAAAGCAAGAAAGTCATTTGGGGATCTTACAGTGTTATAATTATATCATATGTAATATAATACATTGGAAATAATATATGGACAAGATATTGGTCCAAGCAAAAGCATGCTGCATTTCCTATTTATCTGCAATGGCACTGGGTATGCGAAGGCATTGAGTCAACAATGCAAAATGGTACTTGTACACATTCATTTTGTAATGATATATTTGTACTTCTGTCCATCCTGATAGAGGAATCCTCCCCTGTTTCTCTCTCGAAGGTTTCTTCCTTTTTTTCCCTTCTCGTTAAAGTTTTGGTGGAGAGGATGTCGTGTGTGTCCAGATTATAAAGCCCTCTGAGGCAAATTTGTAATTTGGGGCTTTAGCTAAAATAAATTAAAATGAACAATCTACTAACATAGCTTCAATGCTGTATCTCATCACAAAGGTTTCTCTGACCAAAAGGACAATGTACCAACAACTGCAGATTAATTTAACTGAAGGCACAGTTAGAGCAAATGGTGAGTGAAGCAATAAGAAATCAAACAAAAATACATCCATGCATGAAAGCAGAACACACACCATGGTAAATTGAGGATGTGAAAATGTCATCAAGTAACAACTGGTAAAAGTACCATCACTGAGCTGTAAATAAAAATCCAAACAAAGTGAAATGATGGGATGCAGTAAGGTGAGACTCGCAGGCAAAAACAGTTGTTGGGGAGGGGGTAGAGGGACATCTCTGGGCTGCTAATTCAGCACAGCACAACAAGTGGCAAACAAGCTGTTGGAGGGGTGGGAAACCACATCAAATCACACATACGGACACAAACCTCCGACCCTGAGAGGTGATGAGCAGTGGAATTACTCAATGGATATATGTACAGGTGGGTATAGACAGAATTAGAAAGATACAGGGGGTAGACAAAAGGATTTCAGTTCAGATAGAATTAAAATGTGCTGATTTCAGATTTGATTTGAACAAAAATCAAACAACATCTGGGGACAATGCCTCGCATAGCCATCTGGTTGAAAACAAACATACTACTGATGCAAGGTGGAGCTTAGGTGTTAGCTTCTGTTTGCTTGATAAAAACTAATTTGATAATAAGGGGACATTGGCTTTCCAGCAGAAGGATGGGAGGAGTGGTAGATTTAGGACTAAAGATGCCCAGCAGAGTTTTCTGTGAACAATCTCCAAGCCTTGTCTGTGTCCTTGTTGAATGATTTTCCCTCCTCAAGAAAGGCACTTGCATGAATGTTTACAGCTAATGGTATTTTTTCTCCGGTGAAATATTACTTTTTTCAACATATGCAGACAGTGGAATATGATGAAACCAGACGGTAAGTGGACCTTTTGTCTTGATAGCACTATAACTAACTAACTTGGTAGCACTATAAGACTGATGTAATGGGAATTTGACATCTTGTTCTGGAACAAATAACTCATAGACTGATCTACCAGCATCTTCATCATTAAGCCCTGGTGACAGCAGTACAGCAATGTACACCAACAAAGACACTAACTGTTATGACAAAAATGAAATGCTGTAACATATGACCCGTCTTTTAAGCGGTATATAAAGCGTAGATTCTGTTAATCCACTAACAAAATTCTTTTCATTAGGCGATTGTAATTTTGTCTACTCACTGTAGATAGATAGAGATAGAGAAAGAGAAAAGAGAAGGATAGTATAGGTAGGTGGTCCAGCAGGTCTTGCTAAAGTAGGTAGTTGGTTGTGGGATAAAGGAAATAATCACCTCGGTTGTAGGTTTGACCATGGTCCATAACTGACACTGTCAGATGGAAGAACAAAATAACACAGTATTGAATCATGAGTGTTTGCTTTTCTAATTTAATCTTACAGGATATAATATTATAATGTTAGAGGTGGTGTTGGAATTTTAGTGAGTTTCTAAACTGTTTGGATTCTCAGAAACAGATGAAAACTGAATCAGAAACGGATCGGGAACTCAATAGGAAAATTGTTAAAAAAAAAAGCACCGTATCATTTTATCCAAGATAAAACGATTTGACTGGTTTGTTACTTTTCAACCACAACAACTCTTCTGAGCTTATGGGAGTAGTTGTCATATAGACTGTGTATCTATTTGTGTGTGGGGAGAGACAGTGTGTCAAAGCCATTACTAGGGTGACTTTGGGTCCGTCTTTCAATCAGTGGATCAGCAGTTCGATCCCCGGCTGTGCTAGCCCTGGTCGATGTGTCCTTGAGCAAGACACACCCTGAATTGCTCCCGGGTCTGTGATTTTAAGTGGCTTTGGATAAACTATTATCTATTATCTTTTATGTTCCTCTGGACTTTGTCCTTTTTTTCTCTCGTTTGTTTTTGACGTTTATTCATATAGCGGATGGTAAGCATGAATATTTACCTCAAGCTAGTGTGGATATAGCCTAAGTTTTCAAAGAAATAATGCACCAATCACAAATCTGCATAGCTTTTTCTCTGCCTCTTTCCATTGACTTTGTTTGAATCTGTGTCTGTCTACCATGATAATAGTGGGACAAACATGAAATGTATGGTCACATTGTTGTTTATTTATTCAATATTTGGTTGGTCGGTCAATACAGACTACATATTAATGTGACTGAAATTTATATATATGTTGTAAATGTTTGTTTGTATTTTTTAACAGTTCACGCAGCGACGCCACACCGACATCATCAGTAAAGTCTTCGTCACATACGCCACAGTGACTGGGCACATTGCCACAGTGCAATAAAGAAGGGTTACAAATCTTAGGTGGCAACATATGTGTTGACTTTACATATTAATGTAATTGATTGTTGTTTTTGGTCAGAATTAACAAAGAATATTGACAGAGGCCCAATGTAATCTTAAAGCGTTTTTCAAAGAGCAATAAATTAAACCACCTGTGTCCATGAGATCATCAGAGATCATCATTGAAATATGTTTAGCAAACACTGCTCTATGGAAAAAATATACTCAGAGCTAATGGAAGAAGAGCTAACCTGGAAGGGGGTTGGAGTGACTGGCCACTGATTGTGAGAAAGGATAAAATAAATGATCTGTAAAAGTATAGGGAGCTATTTATGTACAGTGCCCACATACTGAAAGATACACTATGTAACACACAATTAGTATTTTTTGCTTTGGTATATAAATGCAGACACCTCTGATGACCAGACTGAGACAAGAGAAGAGTGAGAGGAGAGAGACAAAGAAGATAAGACATGGTACCTTCACTTTCGATTGTGTCGACTGCATCATTGACCAGTCGAATGACCGTCACTATGGAGGCTTGTTGAGGGGAAAAAGGAGATAAGTTTTGAAATACAGTTATCCAAAGTAAAAAATGCCCTTTTTGGTTTTAGCCCCCTCACTCCTGTGATACAAAAACATGTATACCGAGTCTGCCACTGGCAAAATCAAGACTTCTTGCTGATTTCTTGCTGATGACTTCTGTTGTTTGTTATGATGTTTGGGGGAAATTTGCATTGTTGATTTATGGAGATACTTTAGGTTTAAATTAAATGATCAAATAAAACTGCCAACCAAAAAAAGTTGTCATCACAAATGCAAAGAAGAAAACAATAAAGTTGCTGGTCATGACACCACAAGCATAGGAAAGAAAATGGCAACAGTATCAATATGTCTGAGGAATTCATATATGCCTCTGCTGTATTGATATTTTTGCGAATTTCTTCATCGTTTATTAAATGCAAAACAGATGACATTTTTGAAATAATGGTCATTCTGAAAAGTAAAACAATGAAGCACATGGTTTGCAAATAGAATCTAGTGAGAACAGGACGATGCAATGAAAATTAAACTCAAAATCAAATGTATGGTTCCAGCTCAAAGGCCCAAACCATCAACAATACACATTCTGATTTATAATTGTGAAAATATTTGAGAATACATTACTGCATTATTTTAACACTCATTTCAACTCACATGTGGCGGGAAAAATATTAATATAACATATTGTAAATTGTGCCTTTCTTCTCTGCACTGGCTCTCTGTAAACTCCAGAATAACATTTAAATGAGGAAATTAATGCTGAAATCTAAACTACTTAAGATATTCATTGTTTACTCACAAATGTATCACAAAGCGATTGCAATGATAACACAGGTTTTACATGGATACTAATGTGTATAATTTGCAACAGAAGAAAAAGACACCTAGTGGAACCGATGATAAACAAGCAAACAAAGTGTTTAAAAATAACCACTTTCAAAAGAGATGAAACACCCAGGAGCTGGGGTATTCTAAAAATGATGAACCACTCTTGCTGCAAGTGCAACGGTGTATCTTACCATTATCATCACAGGAGTCAGACTGAAAGGAGCTCAGTGATTGGACCTCAGAGTTACTGCCTTTGTTGCTCCCAGAGAAACACGTTACTTCTTCTGCCATGTCAACCATCTTACCTAATGGGAGAGGAAGACGGAGAGGTCAGGGAATACGAGGCCAGGCTTGGGTCTAATAACGTAGTTATATCCTTATTATTCATGTTTCTATTACTGATATTCAGACACCTCTAGCTGAATATGCCGAGCCCTAACATGCTATATTAACATTTTTACTTTTGTTAGAACAAGTGGTACTTAAGAGGACAATAATCAGAATGGTATCTGGTACAAAAGTGCATTTTACATTCTCCTTCAGATGAACCTGTCCATGCTTTAACTAGTTTTGTGTTGCACTACATATAGTCACATAGTGGCACCTAATGAACAAAGCCAGCTTTGCTAATAATGTCAGCTCCTACTGATACTTGACACACTTTTTTTTATTTTCCTCTACGGTAATCACACAATACATATAATATTACTTTATTTATTCTAACTTATTCAAATTGTATATTCTCACTTCATCAGGTAGTAGAAAACACACACACACACACACACACATACACACATACTCACCCTCATCATCCCATGGGCTCTTACATATGGAGTCACAGTCTGAGCGACAAGGCGACACTGGAGGCAGGATGGGGGCTACGCTGCAAACTACCAACCCCCTCCTGGTGGTTCCTGAAAGGATCCTTGGCGACTCCGGGTGAAAGGTGCTCATCTCGGTATGCTCCACACCACGGCCGTCCACTATCTTCTCAAGCATGGACTGCGAGTCTCCTTGGAAACAGGGTGTGTATGCCATGGGCCTCACAGGAACCTGTGGAGGACCCATCATCCCACCTCCTCCCACTACGTTGGCCCCCAGCCCCGGCTCGGAGTACAAGTTGAGAGGGTCTCCTGGTGTGCAGTGTAGGGTCTTGAATTGAACACCGTTGGCCTTGTTAAGGAGGGCTGCAGTGGCTGGGTCCTGGACCAAAGACAGATTGTTTCGAGAGTAGTTCTTCTGGAAAACCTTCTTGCGGAAAGCGATGAAGAGGATGATCAGGGTGATGATGACCAAAAGCACCACAGCGATTCCAATCAGTTCTTCATTACCAACCACAGTGTGACCAGCCTGCATGTCTGGGACAACAACATGCCGCAGGCCGCAGCGCTGGCCCACGTAGCCCGCTGTACAGTTACAGTAGAAGGAACCATAAGTGTTGACACAGACGCCACCGTTGTCACACTCCCCTGCTGGATTGCTGCGGTCACACTCATTCACGTCTTCCTCACAGCTGCAAGATGGAGGGTTGGAGAAAAGAGGAGAAAAGACTGGAGTGAGATGAGATGTGTCTTGACTCATAATTGTTTCTGTTGTACTGAGCTGATGTGTGCAGATTCCAGTGCCATTTATATTTTAACAATGTAAAAATAATGTTGATGAAAATGTTGTTCTTGACTTTGGAAAGGGCACTTAGTATTTTTAACACATTGATGTGTCAGTCATTACAAACTCCACAAAGCTACAGACCTTGATTTTAAATTATATTAGAGATCCCAAAAGTTAACAAATCAGTTTACAGTGAATATCAATTATCTGATGGTGTGCCATCATCCAAAAACAGCGGAGGCCCCTGAAGTCTCCATGTCAAAGTGTTCTGAACCCGAATTGCTGTGCATGTGAATGTTTATGGGTGCTGAAGTAGTTCCAGGCCTCTTGTATGACAGTCTCTGCCAAGCAGATACATCATACACCTGGATGAATACAACCACAACTCTTAAGACATGTTACAAAATAGATTTTACTCAGAATGTTGAGACATTGATCCTTTTGGGGTCTTTAAGTTCATCATTGTGTATTTGGATTTGAACTCACATCAGACCCTTGAATCCCCTCCTGCAGCTGCAGAGGAAGGCGTTGCCGATGGGCTTACATGCGCCACTGTTCTGACACGGGTTGGGAACACAAGCCGTAATCTCCATCTCACAGCGCCCTCCGGTGTATTGGGGGTTACAGCTGCATGAGAACCCTGACATACAGACATAATATACACTTCATTAGGAATGTACAGCGGTCAGTGCACTGTTTACAAGTCAAACACAAAAGGTCCTTTGAGAAATCACAAGAGTACACCGACACAGCACAATGAAGACATGCGCACACACACACAAACACGCACATGCACACGCACGCACACGCACACACACACACACACACACACACACACACACACACACACACACACACACACACACGCACGCACACGCACACACCATGCTGGGGAATTAGCATTTTTCATTGTGTGAATACAATACATGAGTCAAACACTGACCTTTCCCCAGCTCTGTGCAAATGAAAACAGTAGCTTGCAGCAATTCCCAGATGGCGTTGCTCATTACAGTGTAAAGCCTAGTTTATGCTTCTCCGGCGTGTCGCGCCGCGTCGACGCAGACCCTACGCTGACCCTACGCTGAGCCTACGCTGAGCCTGACGCGCGCCCCCAAAAAATCCTAACTGCGCGTCGAGTTGACGCGGACCGCAAGCGCTGTGATTGGTCCGCTCAGAACGTGATTCCCGGCAGTAAGTATATTTTCCGGTCTGTCTTCCTACACTGCCATTTTTAAAAGTTATCGTGGACCGGTAGCAACAATGGACCAAACAAAACAGAAGACTGTGGCCGGAAGAAAAAGCACGGATTCGGCTATAATCCATGAAACCACACAGCCACACAGCCACACACCCCTGGCGACGTGACGGTGAATCGCAGAGCAACGCGTCCCTCGACGCAGAACTTCGAATGCTCAAGGTCTGCGTCGCGACGGAGAAGCATAAACTAGGCTTGAATGAGGAACAAGTGGCATGTTGTAGGTCTTCTAGCAGTGTTTATTGGGGCCTGCTGGTACTGTAACTTGTGCTGATACTCTAGCTGGGGATTTGTTCTTCCCTAATATATTTATTGTTAGCTTCTCTTCCCACTCTTTGATTATAGATGAGATGAGTTTAGATGATTCATATGTTCTGTATAAAAAGTGCCTGGGTTAAAATACATCGGGGGTTGTTGTTAGAACAGCTGAACCTTGCAAATGGTAAATGGCCTTGTAGTTCTCGTTCATTCATCCATCCATCCATTTTCATCCGCTTAATCCGGTTTCGGGTCGCGGAGGCAGGAGACCCAACAGGCTGACCCAGACTTCTGCAACACTTTCCAGCTCATTCATGGGGATCCCGAGGAGATCCGGGCCAGCTGGGAGATATAATTCCTCCAGCGTATCCTGGGTCTTCCCCTGGGTCTACTCCCAGTTGGCTGTGCCTGGAGACTTCTAATAGGAGGCGTCCAGGAGGCATCTGAATTAACGAACCACCTCAGCTCAACTTCAAGCTCCCTCTTGATGTCCGAGCTCCTTACCCTATCTCTAAGGTGGAGCCTAGCCACCTTACGGAGGAAACTCAGTTTAGCCACTTGACCTCGTTCTTTCGGTCACGATCCAGATTTCGTAACCGTAGATGGAACGTAGACTGACCAGTAAATGGACCACCAAGACGATCCGGTGCAGCGCCTGTTTTACTGCTGCAGCCGCACCGATCTACCTGTCGATCTCTCGCTCCATCTTACCATCACTCGTGAACAAGACCCCAAGATACTTGAACTCCTTTGCTTAGGGTAGGCACTTTGTCCCTACCAGAGCACCATGGCCTCAGATTGGTCTTCCAACTACTCAAAGCCTGTCATCAGGACTACCTTCCACTATTAATCATAGTGTGTGTATCAAAGCCCTGAAATAGCTTTATTCTATGAGCCATGAAGCTCAATTCAAACACATCAATGAGTTACACATGTTCCTCCATCACCATGAACACACACACTATTATATTTCACACACCCATCCTGCTTTCACTCACAACACATTTACACTATGAGCAGTTTAGAGTCCCACTAACCTGAGCTGCATGTATCTTTGTTAAGCCATCAGTTTAACAAAGATACATGATATTAATATGTAATGTTAATATGTAATTCAGAGATGTTTTAGATAAGAGGGGCATTGTTAGCTAATAGGAGGAAGCTAAAGAGAACCAACGTTGCCACAGGGAGAACTTGCAAACTCCACACCGAAGGACTGCCCGGGATCAGGGATCGAACAACTTTGCTGTGTGATGTGACTGTGCACCTCTAGCCATTGAACCACCGTGTAGTCTTAGTTTTAGTCCTAAAATGATTGTTATAATAATAATATAATTAATAATGACTCATTAAATAGAACATACAAAACTATTGTGTGTTGATTATTGTCTTTTTTCAGCTATCACGGTTTAATGTCATAGTTGAGAGATGTTTTAGATAAGAGGGCCATGTCAGCCAATCATATGAAAACTGATCATGGTTTAAACTCTTATTCCCTAAAGAAGTGTCAATTAGTCTGCTGTGCTTTTGACTGACATATTTTTGGATAATAACTACTTTTTTCACATATCAAAGAAAACATTTACAACATATTGCCAATACTCTAAAAACACATTTGTGGACCGGGGGCTCTCTGTGTAGACAACATTTTATCGATCAGACATAACCACTATTGCTGCTTTGTACATATTATGGAAGTACCAGATAATCTGGGAAACTAAACACCGTCTTGTGTATTCAGTGTATCCAGCCAACCTCATGCTGGTTTACGACAGCTGTATTAACAACAAATAAACAATGTAGCTTTGATTTAAATTGCAAGAAGAAAGGCAAACAAAGTTTAAAATCCTTGTTTTCCAAATGGAGATTGGATCAAGATTTATCTCCTACATCAATACTCATATGAATAGTTGTTATTTTTTGTACCATATGGTTCATATACAAACATTTAAATACATAGTTTTGTCCGGTCTCTCTAATTCTGACTTATTATAGAGCACTGGGTGAACACCTACGCCTACACAAATTATTTCCTTCATTTTTGATTAAACATCAGCGATGAAAGGAGAACAATCTCATGAGGCAAATAGACAGATGCAGACTGCATGATTTCTACGTTTACTCAGGTTTGTTCGCATCTTTGCATCGACACTTTGTCACGCAAAAGATTTGCTTGTTTGTTGTATTTCCTGTTACTCACCACCAGAAGACATGCTCGTGCAAGTGGCTCCATTGCGACAGGGCTGCTGCAGGCAGGCGTCTGGGTAGAGGATGCAGCCCAGCTTCAGCTCTGTCAGTCCCACCACCTCTGCATAGCGCGAGCGTTTGTTTTGTAGTGGCAGCTCATTGTTGTTCAGCATGACTGAGTCCAAGCAGCCCTGGAAACCCTCAAGCACCCACGGGTCCTTTTGAGAGTCCATGAGGCTGCGAGAGTGTGGGTGCTGCACCTGAGGAGAGCAGGGTCAGAAATGAATTCCTGAACTTCCAATCACTTTTTGGTGAGGCTAATTATGAGGGAATATTAGGACAGAATACACTTTGGATAATTATTAAGCATAATGTACACATGCTCAATCTCAAATGTGCAAATCATAATAGAAAACAGTAACTGTAAATAGAAACAGCTGTAACTGATCCTGATCTTCGTAGATAGAAATGTTGTAAAGAGTGTTTAATACATTTTACAACCTGGCTCAAATTTCCATAGTTTTGTTCACTGTTCTTGTCGACATTACAACCACAGACCAGTTCCATATTTTATCCACAGGTTTATATTCAAACCACTTATTTATAAGTGAAAAAAGATTTTTGTTTTCATTTTCAAATAACACATTCATTTTATTAGGTTTGCCCGCTGCTGTTCTCCGTTATAGTGCACTGCAGCACTCATGGACTGACCATAGCTCCAAAGTAGATGGTTCTGTCAGGAGCAGGTGGTTGTATGAATGGTGGACCACGGCGTCGCTCGACGAAGCTGTCATCCATTGTCAGGCTGCTAAAGTTGCGATTTAGCTCCAGCGCCACCGTGTGCCAGCTGCCATCATTGATACGACGGCCGGAGATGCCCAACATGTCAGGACTGTTGCCACCACCACTGCCAAGGCCACAGGCCAGCTGGAACCACAGCTTCCCCTCCTCAAGCTTCACACACACACACACACACACACACACACACACACACACACACACACACACAAACACAAACACACACACACACAATTTGTATAGCTATTGTGTGTCCAGACTTCCATTAACAGCTGTCTATAACAAGCACATGCATTAGATGCTTCCGCAGCTTTTCAAAATTTTAACTGCAGAATTTGGGGTACAGTGTGTGTGTGCGCATTGATTTATATACCTTGAGCACAGTGTGTGTGTGCGTTGATGTATGTACCTTGAGCACGGTGTGTATGTGTGTGTTGGTATATGTACCTTGAACATGGTGTGTGCGTTGGTGTGTGTTCCTTGAGCATGGGTGTGTTGATGTACAGTATATACATTGAGTATAGTGTGTGCATGTGTGTATTTTGGTAAATGTACCTTGAGCATGGTATGTATGTACCTTGAGCACAGTGTGTGTTGCTGTATGTACCTCACGCACTGTGTGTGTATTGGTGTATGTAACTTGAGCACAGTGTGTGTTGGTGTATGCCCCTTGAGCACTGTGTATGTTGGTGTATGTACCTTTAGCACCGTGTGTGTGTTGGTGTATGCCCCTTGAGCACTATGTATGCTGGTTTATGTACCTTTAGCACCGTGTGTGTGTTGGTGTATACCCCTTAAGCACTGTGTGTGTCTTGGTATATGTACATTTAGCACCGCATGTGTGTCTTGGTGTATGTACCTTGAGCATGGGTGTGTGTTGGTGTATGTACCTTGAGCATGCTGTGTGTTCTTTGAGCATGGGTGTGTTGGTGTATATACATTGAATTGTGTGTCTATTTTTGATTATGCGGAATGCCGCACTAGCTAAAATGACACCACACCATCACGCCCGTCAAGAGTATTATTGGCTCAGTAAACATTTAATGTGTGATATTGTTATATTTAGGAAGATTGTTAAAATGTGGTTTACAATATGTTTTGCACTTATGTATTTGAATATGGAAAATAAATGTGTATATGTGTGTCCTGTTTGCATAATCACATGATCGGGCTATTTGTTACCAATCCTGGTGTGTGTTATTGTATGTACCCTGAGTACAGTGCAGGGCTCAGTGTGTGTTGGTGTATGTACCTTGATCATGGTGTGTGTGTGTTGGGGTAAGTTCCTTGAGCATTGTAGGTTGTGTGTGTATGTACCTTAAGCAAGGTGCAGGGCTCAGTGTGTGTGTACATGATGATTCCTCTGCTTTGCAGTGTTCGGATCCTGAGGCTGATTTTCAGCTCCGTCTGCAGCTGCTCAGACAGTCTGTACTTGATGTAGCTGTTTCCTGAAAAACTCAGAGACGAATGGTCTGCATCCCCCCCAACCACACACACACACGTTAATGACTTTTCTCTCTCTCTCTCCTCTCTCTCTCTCTCTCTCTCTCTCTCTCTCTCTCTCTCTCTCTCTCTCACTCACCTGCACATTCTCCCAGTTTGCCTGGTGGACACTGGCATGCGTAGCGCCCTCTGGTGGCCTCTACTGAAATACATTGCATGTCTGCTGGACAGGGCTGGTCCTCACACTGTTCTGATAGGACAGCACAGTTGGCATCTACACACACACACACACACACACACACACACACACACACACACACACACACACACACACACACACACACACACACACACACACACACACACACACACACACACACACACACACAATAAATATCAATATGTAATGATCTAAAAACTGGCACTGAATATGGATGGACTGAATTAATAAAATAACCTTGCACAATCAGATCAATAAACCATGTGAATTATTTCCTCAACTGCATGTGGTTTTGAGAAACAGCTCAGTATCTGGTTCTAACTAAGTGTGACGCCCACCAACGTGTTTGCACATGTGTGTTAATGTGTTAATGGGGTAAAGTGAACAGTATATTAAAGATTATAAAGTTATAAAGTACTGAACTGCTTTAGTTTTGTATTGAATTTATATTCCCCCATCCAGCCAGCAGGGTGGTGCTCTATTTTGCGTTAAGCAGGCTTTACGATGTCGTGAGTAACGTTTCCTCATTCTGCGGAGTGACGCACGACCAGACGTGAATGTGCTTGGTGTCATTTGTGTGTTAACAGGTGGGTGAGGAAACAATGAGAAGTGAATAAGTTTGTTTGAATGCAACTATAGCTTTAGCAGCTGTAAGCTAGGTTGATGGATGTCTGTAAATTAATATATACAGTATATAATTTATTTGTGTGGATGTCTATTTTTGATTATAGCTAAAATGGCACCACACCATCACGCCCGTCAAGAGTATTATTGGCTCAGTAAACATTGAATGCGTAATATTGTTATATTTAGGAAGATTGTTGAAATGTGGTTTACAATATGTTTTGCACTTATGTATTTGAATATGGAAAATAAATGTGTATATGTGTGACCTGTTTGCATAATCACATGATCGGGCTATTTGTTACCAATTCTGGTATCTGTAACATAAGCAACTAATCTACTTCCTGTTCACACCGGCACCCGCATGTCCAGTGTACATGAATAATCATGTGATACTAGTTTTCAGGCATGCTAGTACCTGAAGTACAGTTATCAAGCTCCTCTTTTATGGAACCAGCTTCCACCTTCAGTCTGGGAGGCAGATACAGTCACCTCATTTAAGAGTAGACTTAAGAATGTTCTATTTAATAGAGCTTACAGTTAGGGCTGAATCAAGTTTGCCCTGGTCCGTCCCCTATATATGCTGCTATAGGCTTATAGGCTGCTGGGGGACGTTTTAGGATACACTGAGCATCTCTCACCAGTGCACGTGCAACGCGAGGTCCGGTGGAAGCGTGGTGAAACAAAGCTGACACGTGGTGTGCTGTATGTAGCCAGGCTGTGCGAGTCCAGGATGATGCTCTGTTCACACTGCGCCCCACGACACTCTAGGCCCGAGCAGTTCTTATCGAGGATAGCAGACACTCTGAGAACTTCCTCCAGTTGCCGGCGGGACGCGCTCAGCTTCTGGGTGAGGTAAGCCGCCTTGTAGTATCCACCCCCTGCTGTTTCCACAGCAAGGAGCATGTCCAGTTGTTGCGTTCCGCCGACCGGCTGCAGACTGAGCAGGTGCAGCGTGTCCCGCTCCTGCGACTCAGCGGCCTGCTGCAGAACCTTCAACACACTCTTCAGGTGCAGCGCCACAAAGTCTTTTGGTGCAACACTCTCAAAGCGCACCGTCACTGCCTCACGCAGCATCTCCGGGGTCGCCTGCTCCACGTGTACGCTCACAGGCACGGGTACGGCGAAGCGTCCATCACTAACGCTGGCGTTGAGGGAGTACCTGCCTGCGTCCAACCCGCCCAGGGCGATGATCTTACCATCACGAGGGCTAATCTTAAAGAGACTGCGCTGGGCTGGAGGGGCGTGGCCAAAGGTCAACGCGTCATAGGGGTCAGCGTCCGTGGCATGAAGCTGGCCAATCACACCACCTGGAAACTCGTCCTCCATAGTGACGATATGAACTTCCAGTGGTAAGGCAATGGGCCGATGAAGGCTCTCCTCAATCACCCTGACTGTCAGCATGGAGGAGGAGGACAGACGAGGTTTCCCAGAGTCTGTCACCTGGGGGGAAGAGGGAGGACAGCGAGAGAAGAGAAGGACATCAGATAAGAGGGAGAAGATACACGGAAAAGGAAATGAAAGAAGACAGGAGAAATGAATCACATCAATGGTCAAAAAGTTCACAAGACTGCATTCACACGAATTGCCAGTCCCCCTATTTATTTGAATGTGAGTGTGGCATTTAAGCTACAGCATGAAGACAGGGGATGGCAAAATAAAAAAATGCAGACTCACAACAGATTTTTGAGAAAATGCAGACTCACAACAGATTTTTTGACAAACACAATGCGATAGCATGCTGCGGTGGGCAAACACGTAACCTGCGAGACAGAGCTGTACGAGCCAGCCAGGGAACAATATCTTCATTATCAAGCAGTCATTCAGCGACACTGATTACAGTACTCATTTGTAGAGGTGGATTTATGTATTTATATTATATATAAATTGTGAATTCCCTTTAGAGACTGGATGCTGAAGTTCTGTTAGCTTACAATATCCACACCCCATCATGACCCTGAGGTTCAGATGTGTAAAAATGGTTAAAACAATGGTAACCCAAAGAGGGAATTCTTTACAAAACAGACAAATTGTGGAAGATATCCAATTGTACTCAGACTCACATTAGCAGTTTTAGATTGGTACACGGTGGATGGATTAGTTTGTCCATCTCTTACTGAGCAGCTGCTCTAAAGGGATATTGCTTCACTGTGAATTCCACTCAAATCTGAAACAGTATTACCATAAAGTTTCCAATATTGCAAAGTTTGCCATTATGTAAAGAATAATGAGAGCTTCCCTTTGTCCAGAATGAGCAAGCCCTGATAGGTCTTGCAAATTGGTCATTGTGAGCATCGTATTTACACTTTGATTCATTAATTTTACAGCATTCACAGATTCACTATTTTTTAAATTGAAGTGATGCTAGAGAAGAGTGACGACAGCAGTTTGCTCTACCTGGATCAGAATAGAATATTCATTTGCCAGGCCCCTCCTGAAAACTTGATTCGCCACCAGCGTTCCATCTTTCTCCAGCACAAACTCTCTGCCTTCGTTCCCTGACAGGATGCGGAAGTCAAAGGGCTCGCCGTTGTTTGAGGAGTCCTGATCGTTGACAGACAACTGTAGGATGCTGGTGCCGATTGGCTTGTTTTCCTGGGGGAGGGACATGCCATTAGAAAGACCTCGCTGTTGGGGATACATTCTTTATGGTCATAATATGATGTTGGCAAGATGATGTCTTCAAAGAGAATTAAATAGTCATTTTATTTTAGAACCTTGTTGATTTCTTAGCACATGGGCATATCATTAAGTCATTGATATCATTACTTAATTCTGCCACTTCATGTAGAGACATTATTTTAGCCAGTCCCTCCAGGAAATTATGTTGGCAAGACAGGTCATGCAAATTAGTTGACTTCAACAAATCCCTGCATTATTAAATGTTGCTTGGTTCTTGCAGTTTCCCTGTACTTTTTAGTTACATTCCCTCACAAACAGAGAAGGAAATGTTGTCACTTTGGATGATGTCACCTTGATTTATCTTACTCTAACTCAAACATGTGTTGTCACCGAATAAGGACTGTAAAAGGGGAATGCGGCCTGCTGAGCTTAAATTCATAGCCATGATATTTGGCTGCCACTGCAGTTGAGATAGTTTTTATCAAACAATAAAAACCCTTTATGTCTAGTGTCCATCTTGTCTTTGTGTTTTACTGAATACTATGTCAACCACGAGTACTACCTGTATGACACTAGTGAGGTTGGCTGGGTAGAAGGTGGGCGGGTTGTCATTGATGTCAGAGATGTCTATGTTGACCGTCACGGTGGAGGACATGGGTGGGATTCCACTGTCCACAGCTCTGATGGCCAACGAGTAGCTGGGAACCTAGAGGGACAGACACAAAAGAATATATATATATATATTGTGAAGAGTAACACAAAATATAAAGGTTGACGTCCTTTATGGGTGTTCTCATGGCACATTTAAAAGTTCAGATTTCTGCCATCATGGCAATTAGTTAAACGAGAAAAGACAGATTTCTGAACTGGAGTTGAACGAACCGAGAGCCACCATCACAGTAGATCCACATGTTGGTGGAAAATGGGACTAAGGCTACAGAAGATCACATACTAAAAGCTAGATGACAACTGGATGATGATTATACTATTCCTATAGCCTTCCCTTTTGGTCAAATGTACAATCTCTCACTGCACAGGAAAACACATGTACCTATGCTAGTAGAAGTCTGTACACTGTGACGGATGTTTACCGTTGGTGGTTCGTCTCACTTAGAGATGGTTTCTAACCCTTTTGATTTTCTGATGAAAGAAAGACTTGTTTTATGATGTTGCTATTTTGATAACATTTCAGCTAATATACAGTAATTGAGAGAGTATGGTGTTGCATTATAGACATAATGGGAAAAAAACTAGTAAATATATTAGTTGTATTAAACCGTCAGAGTTGGGTAGACAGCAACACTTATCGCAGGTAGCAGACATAATACCAATGCCCGAGTAGTCTGTGATCATGTTATATGGCACTCCGACACCTAATCAAGTGGTCTGTCTACAATCACTTAGATAAGTGTCAAGAAAACAGTTCTGACATGAAGATAAAAAGCTTCTTGATTGGTTTGTGGTCTTCCCAAACTGAGCTGAGATTACTCTGGATCTAAGTCGACAATGTTTAAGTTCATAGACACTCAATCTGCTCTAAACCTGCTGCAGGAAATTTCTCCATATTGCTTTATAATAAAAAGCTAATGATGCACACTGGGGAGGAATGCAACAATATTTTGCTACTTGAAGAAATAAACGTCAGTAGTAAAAAACTCTGACTTGCTTAGCAGAGAGAGGGGGAGAAAATAAAAGGAAACCATGCACATAGCAGTATTAAAGCACAAACATCAGCATTGCACACAGAGCGTGAGAGAGACAGAGAGAGCTGCTGCTCTCTGTATGATAACCCCACACACACTTCATCAGCCAAACGCTTTGATCCCACACAGGTCCCTGCTCTCTCTGAGCACGCTCAGACAGCTCAACCACCGCACTCTTCAATACTTTATGACAAGCATATGAACACTTCTGAAGTTTTCAAGCACTGCAGAGGAGAAGCAGACGAGGAAAAAGCTAAAGACGAGGAAGAAAAGAGCTCAGAGGAGGAGTGGAGTTAGGCAGGGCTGTTCATGCCTTCCATTCTTGCTGCATAATAAAGAGATCATACTCAGAGCTGTTTTGTGCATGTGTTTCCTGTTCAAATGTGATTAATTGCCATCTGATCAGGAATCCATTTCACAGTGTGAGCTCATTAGCTGCCAGCAGGCTCCTTCTTTACATCAAAGATGGGCGACCATGAGCGCTCACACCAAAGCAGCTCCTCTCATACACTGGCTGTTCTTGGACACTGATATAAACAGTCATCATATCATATCATGAGCTAATCATCTGTTGTATAAAACATCTGTTGCAAGTAAGAAGCTAGATTCTTAGTTGGCTATGTAGGTTATTACAGCTGAAATACTGCATGACAAACGTGACCATTAGTCCTGGACTGCTGCCATTATCTCCAGAGGATGAGTACTAGTGTTTTTCATTTGTTTTAACTGCGACCACACTGAAAATAAATATTAAGCACAATTATTAAGACTACCACTAAAAGTCTCAAACACCTGACAGCTTGATGGTTGACTCATCAATCGGTATTTATGTTACACTCTCTGATTTAAATGTCTTACAGGTTATTTTCCTCACAATATGAAAGGAAATTTCAAGTATTGTATTTCCTTTTTTTGTCACAACAGCTACAATAACAATATTACATATTTGATGAATACATATCCTCTGTTTGCATGTGTTTTCTATGATCCAAATTGAATCCTTAATGTTTCTGAGTACATGTCATTTGCCAGATTTATTGAAAGGGTTTATAAAAGGGCTAAAAAATATCTGCCAGAGACTCAAACACTCAACGATGTGAACCCTGACAGAGTTAGCTGGAGCGCGCCTCAAAGTCAGTAAGTCCATAAGGGTGGAGACTGGGATTGGGCCAGGACGTTCAATTCAATTCAATTCAGTTTATTTGTATAGCCCAATTTCACAAATTATAAATTAGTCTCAGAGTGCTTTACAATCTGTACACATAGACATCCCTGTCCCAAAACCTCACATCGGATCAGGAAAAACACCCAAATAACGGATCCATATCAGACCAGCGAGGAGGGCAATAGTGACTGGCATGACGACCCATTAGCCTCGGGGTCAGGAACCTTTTTGACTGGGAGAGCCATAAAAGCCAAATATTTCAAAATATATTTCATTGAGAGCTGTATTTTTAACGTATAATATGGTGATGCTCCCTCATATCTTAAGGAGCTTGTAGTACCCTATCAACCCCACTAGTGAGGATACTTGTGGTTTCCAGAGTCTTAAAACGTAGGATGGGAGCCAGAGCCTTCAGTTATCAAGCTCCTCTTTTATGGAACCAGCTTCCACCTTCAGTCCAGACCTTCAGGCAGACACAGTCACCTCATTTAAGAGTAGACTAAAGACTTTCCTCTTTGACAGTGCTTATATTTAAGGCTGGTTCAGGTTTGCCTTAGTCCATTGGACCTGGCTGGGTCTGATGCTATGGCTCTGCTGATGCTCCGCCCACTCCTCCTTCTCTATCTCCATTGGCCTGATGGATCATGGAGGTCTGGATCGTGGTCCATGCCTACGACGAACCATTCATACACTCTGTCATGCTCATTGAATGTGTTGTTACTCTGTAATGATTCCTTATGTACACATGACATTTTTTGCATATGTCTATCCAGGGATAGGGATCCTCCTCTGTTGCTCTGCTTAAGGTTTCTTTTCTTTTTTCCCCGTGAAATGTTTTTTTTAATTTTTGGGGTGTTTTACCTGGTCTGACGTAAGCTTCTGGGACAGGGATGTCGTAAGTGCTACTGTGAGGTACTGATGCTATTCTTAGAAGTTAGAAGTTGATGTGTATTTGTGTGCATGTGTGTGTCCTCACTGTCTCACGGTCCAGTGGCTTGTTGACCTTGATGACCCCACGGAGGGGGTCAATGAAGAACTGGCTGTTGCGGTCTCCACTGACGACAGAGTAGAGGATGGCTCCATTCTGCTGTCTGTCAACGTCCTCTGCAACCAGCTGAAAACACACAAACACACACACACACGCACAATCGCAGACTGAGTGTCCTACACTTAAACAAATGCTTTTAAAAAGCAAACTGGATGGAATACTTTTCATCCATATATAATATATTACTGATTCCCAACAAGCCTTCTCGGGTCCCAAATATTTCCCCTGGCAGCGCACCAATATATTAGCTTGGCACTGGTGTCCATCAAGAAGTCCCTTATGGAGGTCAGGTCAATTTGGTTCGACTTGATCCTTACTTTACCAACCCAAACACACAGTTCTGAGATGACTGGGATAGAAGTGTATAACACTTAGTAGACTACCAGAGTACAGTATGAGGCTGAAGAAACATCAGCATTGATGCTCGAGAACTAACAATCCAAGCTGCTGCTTTGCTTTGCTTAGTTAGTGTATTAATATAGAGGACCCTTCTATAAATACAAGGCCTGGGTTTAGCGCTGCATTTTGATGATTTATATTACAATTAATGGCTAAACACATTTCACAGATATTAAAATAAATTCCAATGTCTATTAATACTGCTTTGTAGCATTAATTATGTATATTCAACCCATTTTCTGAAAATACTGCTTTCTTCCCATCACTGCTGGACATTTTCCAAAGCATGCTGGACTTTTCCTTCACTATCTGTCAGGCAGCCATCAGGAGCAATTCATGTGAGAAGATTATGAAAACCAAATTAGAGGAAGTTAAAACATTTTTAGAAACTGCATTTTTTGGCAATGTAACATTATCATTGTGCGATTAAGTAAAACAGGCTGCACTGTGGTAGCTAGCACTGTTGCCTCGCAGCTAGAAGGGCCGGGTGTCGATTTCTAGATAGGCCTTCTGTGTGGAGTTTGCATGTTAGCCATTTTGTCAGCATGGTTCTCCGTCCTCAATCATAGGAGAACATAGTGGCTAACAAGACATAAAGGTCTAAAGATCTTCAAATAGAACAAACATAACTGTTAGCCTTCTTAAGGATATCTTATCCTTGCCTTAGGTGCTACAGGGATGCTATAAGAAGGGACATTTCCAAGTGTCCAAAATGAAAGTGTTCGTCCTCTGAGGACCAGGAATTTGCAAAGTGAATATATTAACAAACTGCACATTACATTTGGATATTTCTTTTGTAAAAGGTTGAAATTGTGGTCACACTAAAGAAAATGCCAGAGAGGTCCTCGAAAGATTACAATCCATCCTCTGAGGATCGTGAAGAATATTTTAAAGGAAAATACAACCATTTGAAAGTGTTGGTCGAGGGGATTTTTATACAATTATGGTTCTACAGAAGATATCAAGGTTTCATCGCAAATATTAGAAACCCTTTAAATCATGGCCATTCATCAGATCATATTTTACGAAGACATTGCTGGTAACGAGAAAGATGTGTTCTGGATTAAAAGCCACTTCTATCCTCAGACGTCCTCACATAAATGCAAAACCTAATTCTGATTGGGTCCTACCTGGATTACAGACTCTCCAGTGGTAGCATCCTCTGACACCACTGCAGCGTAGAGGTCACGGCTGAACATGGGTGCGTTGTCATTGATATCTGTCAGATTTATGTTCACTGTCGTAATGGCACTCAGTGGAGGCGTGCCGCCATCACGAGCCTCCACTGTTAGAAAAAAGTCCCTGCATGTTTCATAGTCCAGGGGTTGGGAAACTAAAATGGCCCCTGATCAAGTTGGGGAGAGAAAGGGAACAAAAATATATTTTTAGTGAAGACATCATGTGCAACAATACAGAAAGTGTTATAAGAATGTGAATACAATGATGGATGACTAGTGTTGAGCTGTGGTTAGTAAACTCACCAGTCAGTGGGTGAATGTGGAACTTTCCGTGCTCATTTCCTGATCGGATACTGTAAGTGATCTCAGCATTTGTCCCGATGTCCTTGCTGGCAGCATATATTCTCAGGACCTCGGTGCCCACTCCCACATCCTCTGGCACTGTTGCTAGTTGATCACGACGCTCAAACACAGGTGGGTTGTCATTGATGTCGAGCACAATGATAGTGACGTTGACCGATGAGGAGAGGGCCAGCGGTGAACCCTGGTCAGATGCATGGACTGTTATCTGATAAGCCGGCTGGACCTCACGGTCGAGAATGCGTTCCAGGACCACAATGCCTGAGGACTTATCGATAGAAAAGGAGCCTCGAGCAGAGTCGGCCAGGGAGTAGACCACCATACGGCCCGGGCCTGCTGCAAAGCCAAAAGAGGAGGGTGAGATATGATAGTTTTAAATGCCTAAAACTAAATGCTGGCTGGATCGTTTAACTGTCTTCCTATGACTCTTGCGTCTGACAAACGTATATTTTTTAAACAACCATGTAGTGGTTGGCCAGGTTGAGGTGGAAAAGCAGGCAGGGTTTTTGCTCTTCTCTCACAGATCCTGTCTTCACATATACAGATATGTTTTTTTTTAAAACAACATTTTCTTCTCCATTTCAAAAATAAAGTTCAATGCAACCTTCATTTTATCAGAAATCTCCATCCACACGAGAACGTAAAAACAACCGGAAACGCTCGCCGGGCAGTAGGCGACAATAGAGGCTTTGTCAGTCTTATTCATTGCCAATTACCAGAGAATAAGATTCCGAGCATGCCCAGTAAGCTTATTCTCCTTCGACGTTTTAAACAAATTGTAAACAATAGTAAAGAAATAGTGTATAATTCTTTTATTTGTACAGATGTTATTTATGGTGGTAAGGCAAAACTAAATGTTTTGCCATAGCACCAGAAATAAGATGTGTAAAAATCTCAGTGACCTTTCGGGTCTCCTGCCAAGAAAGACTCTGAGAAGTTGAGGGAGACCCCTGTTCTAAGTGCTTCGATTTCCTAAATTGTCCTGATAATAGTGGCTTTAACACTTGCTTTGAAATAAATATATTACAGTATTTGATTTTTAAAAAGTAGTCTTGAGGGTGAACAAATAAGAAGACCCCTCTGTGTGTCATTAGACCGGGAAGTGCCAACAACATGTAGAAATTCCGAAGCAGGTGGAGAGGAGGACGTTGAAGACACTTTTGTCAATATTGGACAACCCGGACCACCCTCTCCACCATCTCCTACAGGGACAGAGGAGCACATTCTCCAACCGCTTCGTCTCACTCCGCTGCCACAAGAACCGATACAGGAGAACATTCCTGCCGACGGCTATGTGGCTCTATAACAAAGCACCTCTGACCAGAAACTAGTGCAATAACTGAAATAACTATCACTGTACATATTCACATTCACATTCATACTTACACTATGTTGATTTGCACTTCACACATTTCATTTACACTACACACATATACACACTCTTGGCATTTTGCACACTGCCTGTATTTAATTTAATTTTACACTGCTGTATTTGTATATATGTTGTGTATATATACATATATATTTTATTTTGTATTTTATATTTCACTCTGTATACTTTATGCACAGTCACTTTTTCTTTCTTTCTTATATTTATATTTTATTCTCGTGTGTTTAGTTTATTGGTGCTACTGTGTCGACAAATTTCCCCTTGGGGATTAATAAAGTATATTTCTATTCTATTCTATTCTATTCTGATCCAGCATCTCTGTTATAGTTTCTGGGGAGATGACTTCATTGCTTTAACAATGTTTTCTAAAAACTTCTGACATAGTAACCTAGAACTTTGTTTGTGTGTGGTCAAGAGGCCAACAAATAGAGAAAAATATCTGTTTCAATAACTATATGTATACGAGTGGACAGGGCATAAAGGTCTTCCAACAACCACTTTCACTTTTTATCTGAACAACCAAGAATACACAATTATGTTTTCAAAGAGAGCAAGGGTGCTATGGTGTCCCCATCTGCACATTATTGAGTCAAGGTAACACCCACACACAGACAAACCATAAACAATTATTAAAATGAACGTTTTTCCTGTACTCCCTGTACTTGGGATATATTACTTGTCTGATGTATTTGTGCGTTTGTGTCTCTGCTGCCATTTTAAACAACTTTTAAATTGTGTATTTAATTTAGCTTATTACGGGTTTCTTATAAATACAACATAGGAGTGGTACCACTATTAGAAGTAGCATTAGTAGTTGTGGTGATGTCACCTTCATCAGGGTCTATGGCTTGAATGCGGGTGAGCAGGGCTTTGGTGGCGGTGTCTTCGTAGACACTAGCAGTGTACTTTGACAGGGTGAAGATGGGTGGGTTGTCATTCACATCAGTTACTGCCAGTTGTAACTCAGCACGGCACCATCGTCCACCACCATCAGTTGCCTGGGCAATGAGCCGGTAGTAGGGTGTCATCTCATGATCAAGAATTATAGATGACTTGACCTCACCTGGACAGGTTAGAAAGAACTTGTGAGACATCAATAAATGGAGCCATATTGTGCATTGATAGAGTCACACAAGTTCAAATATCCACAGGAATAACTGTATGTTAATTCAATTCAGTTTATTTAGTATAGGCCCAAATCACAAATTACAAATTTGCTTCTCGAATGACAGAAGCAATATATGTCAAGTGTATAGATGAACTGTGTTACAAAGTTACAAGTTACAACACATTTAATGAATATGACAAATATGTATGAATAATTTGTAGCCATGGACCATGATACATATTTCCACAATCCATGAAACAGAAGGAGGCAGAGGACAAGATGTGGAGGGCATCAACAGTGCCATGGCATGGTGTCATGGCCTGTGTAAACTGGCCATTTCACTGCTGCATTTCACTCCGTATTGGATTGATAGAAGTTGAAGTTTATGCAAGCTTTCTAAAAAAAGATTAGGTTTTAAGTTTTGTTCCAAGAGAAGCCAATCTACATGCTTACCAGTGTCTTGGTCAATGCTGAAGTCCTGGGACCCAGGAATTTGTAGGGAGTACTGGATCCAGGCACTGATGCCTATATCAGCATCGGTAGCTCTAATCCTCAGCAGCACACTGTTTACTGGGAGGTTCTCTGGAATGGAGGCAGTGTACACAGCCTGCAGAGACACATGTAGAGAAACAAAGAATGGAGTTACACTATGTAACATGTTGGTAAAGCCTCTACAATGGCTTCATTTACAGTAATCAAAGTCAAATTAAAGACAAGGCATCTAAAAGGTAAATATTGAAGAACAATATGCTGTTCTATTCCTCACCTGGTCACATATGGGGTTGTTGTCATTGGTGTCCATCACGGTGACCTCCACCGTTGCCTGGGAAACAAAGAGTCCATCGCTAGCAGTAACATTGATGACGTAGAGGTTGCGTTCCTCCCTGTCCAAAGGCCACTTCACATACATCTTCCATTCACCCTGAACCAATCCCAGTGCAAACACACCACGATAGTTCCCACCTAGAAAACACATAAGCAGACAGAGACAAGCCCATTAAGATCCAGGATCAGTGAAGAACATTTCAGACATGGAATTTATGCCAGGTTTCCCTACAAATTGCTGATCACTGCTTATTGTGAGGTCTTATGTCATCACATTCAAATTGTAGCCTGACAAGTACAGTCCATTTACCATCAATTAATAAAGTATTAGTGGATTACTATGCTTACAGAGTGTGTGAGGATGCATCTTAATTTTTACTTGAGTCAGATGTCAGGTTAAGAGATTTAATAAATAGGATTTCGGGGATGGGTGATGAAGGGGACAGACTTGTCCGTTCAGGATCGTCTGGGATAGATGTATGGAGGCCGAGCAGAAGGACAGTCAATATTCCAGTTATGGGCCCTGGACATTAGCTTGATATGGAGAGATGGCCATAAAAATATCTGCATTATCTTTGATCAGGACTTGTCCTTTAACTCACACGTTGAACAAATCTCAAGGACTACATTTTTTCATTTATGTAACACTTAAAAAAGCAGGCACATCCTGTCTCAAAAAACTGGTTCATGCATTAGTTAGTTCTATACTATAGAATTTTATTAATCCCCAAGGGGAATTTTTTTCTTCTTTTTTTATACTTTATTGATCCCACAATGGGGAAATTTGTGTCTGCATTTGACCCATCCTTCGTTATGAAGGAGCAGTGGGCTGCAGTGAGGCGCCGCGCCCAGGGAGCATCTGGGGGGGGGTTCAGTGTCTTGCTAAATGACACTTCGGGCTGCATCTAACGGGGAGAGCGGGGATCGAACCTGCTACCTTGCGGTCACGGGGCGACCACTCTCCCCACTGAGCTAAACCGCCCCCCTCGTCCTGTATTAGCTGCTCTGCACTGGCTCCCGGGCTTTTTGTTGTTGTTTCTTTGGGTAGTTGTTCCTGATCCAAGGTGAGGTCTTGGGACAAGGGATGTAGTATGTGTACGGATTGTAACGCCCTCTGAGGCAAATTGGTGATTTGGGGCTGAATTGAATTCAATGGGAGAGCTAAAGAGTGGACATCTGTCTCTGAGATGGAAGCGCCGTAAGAGAGAGAAATGTGCAGGCATGCTCGTGCGTCTACGCACATATGGATAGGTTAAATTAGCAATGTGTGGAAATAAAAGACCATGACAGCTCCATACCCTCATTAGAAGTTTGAATCATTAAGTTTACCTTCACAAAACCTCCCTTTTGAAATGATTCTAAGGATTGAGGATCCACTGAAAAAACAGGCCAGATTTCTTTAAAAACATACATATTGTGGTGACACTCGTAAGGCTGCATGATGAATCCACTATCACTACTAGAGGACTAAGTGGGTGGAGGAATTAAGGGGAAATGAGTGTTCAGGGACCGCCTCAACCATAAGCAACTATAACAAAAATTCATTTTCTTGGTCTTTCTCTTTTTTGTTGCTGTTGTTTAGCGTAAATAACTATTGATCAGCAGCTCATTTCTACGCATCAACATTGATACAAATCTTACATTGACCATGTGTTATTTAATGTTGCCGTGTACAGAGCGGAATATAAGGCTGGTCCAGGTGCCGACATTTATAAGTTGATTACATAGGTTACAAGGTTATATAAATCAGAATTTGTTTGCCATAGTTACATTTCCTCAATTGTATGTACACAAACATTTAGTATAGATACAAACCTTTAGAAATGAGACACCTGGTTAGGTGTGCAGCAATATTTATCATGGCAATCCAGCCAGGTTAAAAGAGAGCCCACTTCATGTCAAAGAAATCTCAGAGTTTAGGCTCAACATACTAATATTGCTGTGAATTCATTCGGTATAAGTAGGCTAGATGATGATTAGTTGTTGTTGTGGTTTAAGTTAACAAAGAAAAAACAAGACCCAAGTCATGTAAAATAAGACTTTAATTGTCTCATGACAAAACATAAAAGGCAATCTTGTGATCTTAATAGTAATATAGTATTGTGTCCATGCTGAGGTCCTGTAGTGGTGATGTTAGTTAGAGAAGACAGGGCTCTTACAGTGTGAACTATATGGAGAACAATTGATGATAATTTGAGACATTAGTCACTCTCAACTGCTACAATTGCTAAAATGCTTAAATGTATTTAAAAAGCCATTATTATTATGTTAACTCATTATTCAAATCGCAAATTGTTCTCCTCACAAATAACATTAGTGAATGCATCTTTTTGGATATGCAGAATACTAACAAGTCTGAAGAATACTGTATCTTGACTTGAGTATGCCATTGGTCTAAGCCAGAGAGATATACAGTGCTTTTTAAACCCTAAACCCTAGTTTAGACCTTGTCTTTAACATTAAGCCGCTGTTTTAGTTACTTACCCCTAACAATAACTTATTGTCGTTTATTTGCAAAGCAAGAACTATAATATTGGCACTGGATGGACAAAGAGAATCCAGGGTTCTGGAGAAATTCAGTATCAACGTCTGCTGATACAGTTGCAGTGCAATAACAGACGTTTACAGTGGTACTTACCAGTGATGTGGTAGCTAACTTGACGGTTAATGGCAGAGCTGTCATCATCTCTGGTGTTCAGCACAGCCACCACCTCACCTGGTGGGTCACTCTCTTGAACTGAAACAAAGTAGTGTGGCTCCAGGAACCTGGGGGGGTTGTCATTGATGTCTGACACTTCTACAGTCACAGTGGCTGTACCGTAAAGAGACAGGGTCTCCCCAAGGTCTGAGGCTACCACCGTGAATGTGAAGGATGGATTGGTCTCATGGTCTAGGTCCTTGCATGTGGAGATCCAGCCTGTGTTGCTGTCAATGCTAAAGGTATTAACTAATGTATCTATGTCTCCATCTGACTGGATTAATGTTCCAAGACTGTATGTTACCTGGCCATTGGCCCCCGAGTCTGTGTCTTTTGCTTGGACTTGAATGATTCTGGTTCCAGTTGACATGCCCTCCATAACTGTGGCCTCGTAGGAGTAGGCCTCAAATACTGGTTTGTTGTCATTTACATCCAAGACTTTAACTTCAACATCAACTGAAGTCACAGAATCCAGCTTAGCATGTTGCACAGTGGCAATGAGTTTCAAATGGTATCCTTTTATCACCTCATGGTCCAAAAGCTTATCAAGCTTGATCATGCCTGTATCTTTTTCCACAACAAACACGACATGTTGGTTGTTTTCTCCATTCTCTCCATTAACAATGGCAAAAGAAGCAGAAAGCGAGGCATATCCAGGAGAAGCATTGAGGCGCACAGTCCCTATAGCTGAACCTATTGGGGTGTCCTCTGGCACGGTAAATAAGTATTGATGTTGGCTGAAGGAAGGAATAAAAACATCTGGCGAAAGAACATGTATGTAGACAGACACTAGAGAGTGCCGGAATGGATTGCCTCCATCCACAGCTTTCACAAAAAAAGATAATACAGAGTTTCTCAAGTGGCTGAAGCTGCCTTTAGTCACCATCCAACCGTTGTCTGGGTCTATCTCCAAAATGTCCACCACAGGGACATGTGCCTCACTGTAAAGTGAATATGTCACTTTGGCATTAGAGCCATCATCAGGATCATAAGCCTGAATCTGTGTCACCAAAAAACCTTTTGCCACATCCGATTTGACAGAGGCTCTGTACTCTGATGCACGAAAGCAGGGGACATTATCGTTATCATCCGAAAGAGTAACTTGTACTTTACAGTAAGAGACGCGTCCACCTGGGTCCTGGGCTGCCACTGTCAGAACAATGTCCTTATTGGCTGGGTCTTCGCGATCAAGCTTTTCTACAGCAGTGATCTGTCCATTTGCGTCAATGCTAAATTGGTCCTTGCCGATATCGTTAACAAAGGAATACGTTATGTGACCCAACACTCCAGGGTCTGCATCTGTTGCTTTTACCTGAAACAAGAAAAAAAGTATAATACAAACATGAGAATATATAATTACCATACTGTATTATCAATATGTAATATTTCAATGAATTTCAATAGCACTTACTTGGATAACTTTGGTTCCCACGGGAGCATTCTCTTTTAATTCTTCCTCATACATATTCTGTCCAAAAACTGGACTATGCAGGTTGGCCCCCAACACCCTAACGTGAACCTGTGCAGTGCTGGTGAACACCCCATCAGACACTGACACATTGAGGCTGTAGACAGGCTCCATTCTTTGCTTATGGTGGCTGGACAATGTGATAATTCCTGTATTTCTGTCCATCACAAAGTTAATTCTTTCATTTCCTGACAAAATGCTGTATTCCAACTTTTCAAAATCTGAGCTATCAGCATCTGAGGCCTGGACACAGGTAAGAAAGTGACCCATAGGTGCTAACTCATTCACATACGCCTCATAGAGCAGCTGATTGAAAACAGGTGGATTGTCATTTATGTCATTCACTACAACTACAACTGATACTTCACTACTCAATGGTGGAAAGCCATTATCGGTGGCCCTGACAATGAAGTCATACTTTTGGACATGTTCATGGTCGAGCATACGTGCTGTCAGGATTAATCCACTGCTACTATCAATGTGAAAATACTCTGTACTGTTAAGCACATGTGAGAAGATTTGGTAGCGGACAACATTGTTCTTCTCTGAGTCTTTGTCAGTGGCAATAACTTGAAGTGCTGGAGTTCCAATCATGACTGTTTCAGACAAAACTACCCTGTATGACATTTTCTGGAATATAGGTGGGTTATCATTTATATCCTGAATTACCACATCTACAACAACCTCAGCACGCGCACCAGTCAGATAGTCTGTGGCTCTGATGGTCAGGTGGTAAGATGCTGCTGCTTCATAGTCCAAAGAATGGATGATACTTATAACTCCAGTATCAAAACCAATGTCAAACTGAAGAGATGGGTCCCCATCAACTATAGTATAGATAATGTTTTGACCTTCAGGACTAGTGGCATTAATGCCGAGGATTGGTGTGTGTATAGCCACATCCTCATTTACCGAAACATAATAAAATGATTTGTCAAAGACAGGCATAGCTTTGTTAACAACAGTGATGGGGAATTCTATAGTAGATGAGAGAGGTGGATAGCCACCATCTCTAGCATATATAACCATCTGATATTCCATGTTGGACAAGTCAGATTCAAAAGCCTTCTTGAGGCTGAGACAACCTGTCTGTTGGTTGATCTCAAAGTGACTATGATCATCCTTAAGATAGTAAGACACCTCTCCATTAATCCCTTTGTCACCATCTACTGCCATGACCCTGAAAATTGGTGATCCCGGCTCAGCTTCTACTTGAACAGCTGCATAATAAGGAAGTCCAACAAACACAGGGGCGTTATCATTGATGTCCTCAACATGGACTCTAACCATAGCTCTGGCTACGTGGAGACTGTCATGCTCCCTTCTTGCCTCAACAACCAGTTCGTAGAACTCACGCTCTTCACGATCAAAGGGTATAGCTGTGGTTAGAATCACACCAGAAGTTGGACGGATACTGAAACTTGTGCCAGCATTCAACAAAGTGTACTTCAATGGTTCATTGAGACGGTTTCCTACAGCATTGACCACAGCAACTTTGGTGATATTTGATACATTCTCTTGAATGGATGAAGAGTAAAGGCTATGAGTAAAGCTTAGACCAGAATCCAGAGCCTCTTTGACAAGAATGGTCACAAGAGCTGTGCTGGAAAACTTCCCATCTGAAACTTTGACACTGAAGCGGAAACGTTCCTTGGAGAAGTTGTTGTGTTTCACTGTAATGACTCCACTGGAAGGTTTGATGACAAAGTGCTGCGGTACTCCATCAGTGAGAGAGTAGGTGAGCTCTGTAGGGACATCTTTGTCCGGGTCTATGGCTGAAACCTGCAACACTTCTACTCCCACATAGGTGGGGAGTAGCAAAACTGTTTCATAAGCACTCTGGGTGAAACGAGGTGGTGAATCATTTGTGTCAATCACTTGTATCGTGACCTCTGTTGGACTGTCTGCAGTCAACTGTGGCTTGCCATTGTCCCTCACGTGAACATGGAAGTGGAAAGTGGCAAATGTCTCATGGTCTAGATTAGCAATGGTTCTGATGGATCCAGTACCTGAGTCCACTGTAAAGAACATCTTTGCCGTGGCCTCAACAATTTGGTAGACTAACTGTGCATTTTGGTTTCGGTCAGTATCAGTGGCCTTGATTACGAGAGGTGAGTCATCTGAGTTTAAGACCACGCTGTTGATGGATGCTGCCTCGCTGATGCTGCCATGATAGTGAAGCTGATGGAAAACTGGTGGGTTATCATTCTCATCCACTACCTGAATTAACAGAGTAGCATTGGCGGCCATGCCAGCCATGTTGGTAGCCTGGACTATCAAGGTGTAAAATGCTGTAGTCTCATAATCTAAAGGCTTTTGGGTAGAAATAACTCCACTGTACTCATTTAACTGAAAAACGTGACCTGTGTTGCCTTGCTTAATATCATAAGTAAGGGTGGACTGGCTGAATGCATTGACTGTGGTAACGGAGGTCCCCATCACAGCCTTCTCTGTGATTTCAGCTTGGTATTCAGGCTGAGGAAACTTTGGGCCGGCATTGTCAGATAGGGTGACAGCAATGCGCACTATAGTGGTCATGGACAGGGGAGGGGAGCCATTGTCATTAACTCTCACAGTGAGAACATAATGGCCTATGGTGTCTAAGTCCAGTTCACGAGCAACAGTGATGATACCTAAAACTGGTTCAATATTGAATGTATTTCCAGTGTTTCCTGTTGGAAGATCAAATACAATGTCAATAATATGTTGGTTCTTTTAAGGATAAATATTTACCATTTCAAGTATTAAGGGGTCAAAGGTGTCTACCTGCTTCAATGGAGTAGTGTAGCTCTGCGTTCACACCTTTGTCTTTGTCCAGGGCAGTCACCTTGACCACAGCTGACCCCACTGCTGCTGACTCATATACTAAGCCTTCATAGAGCGCACTGGTAAAGATGGGCACATGGTCATTTATGTCCTCCACTTCTATTAGCACACGGGCCAGGTTCTTTCTGTATGGGAACTCTTGGTCCTTCACCTGTGGTGGAAAAAAATAAGAAAAAGGCATGCCCCATGGTCACAAAGTCATTAAGATTAAAAGAGTATCTGATAATTATAGAAACTGCTAAATCTAAAAAGTGGCCATTGATATTGTTGTCCAACGCATAAAAACAAAAACAAAACTCCTACTCTTTCCCTTTTCTTTGTCACACATACAGTATTTGCCCAGATTTTAGATTTTGACTGTACACATAAAATAGATCAGTATAACATGATCCTTGTTCCTCTCCTCATTGGTTGGAAGACAAATTAAAATAAATTCAATACATTCAGGTCTACATCTGGGAACATAATAAACATACAATATCAAGTGAAAGTTCCTTCAAGGACAATCTGGACAGTAAATATGCAGGATAGTCTTTTGTAATAACAATGAAACTATACTGACATATTGACATTTTGTTCAGTTTGTTTACACAAAAATTATGTCAAAAGTTGAATCAAGACAGTGTGCTTTGTATTTCAGCCCAAATATATATCAAACCCTGGATTGTGTGTACTATTCTGTGGTGGAACACCTAATTATAGCTAGCAGTTGTAATTGATTGTGGCTCCTACTAGACTGGGAAACATCAGCAATATTAATGAAAAGGGGACTGAATAAAATCACGATAAGACTTAAGGAACCACAGCTGTTCGTACAATATTCTAAATATCAGAAATAGCTTACAATGACAGTGAGGATGTGCTGGGCACAGGCCTCGTGGTCCAGCCTCTGAGCAGTATAGATGGTGCCCAGGGTAGAGTGGATGCGGAACAGATGCATGCTACTTGGGTCTATTGAGCTCTGCAGAGAATAAGTCAGCCGGTGAAGCTCATCACGGTCCGATGCCAGAACCTGGACCACCTCAGTGTCCGGTGGCGTGTCTTCAGACATAGTGACATCATAGGTTGGTTGGGAGAAGATGGGAGTGTTGTCATTGTTGTCCAAAACAGTGATGTGAACCTGGAACATGAGGGGTATTGACATATAGAAACAAGGAGAAAAATGCAAGAAAACATCATTAATTGATTATCCTGCTCTTGATAAAGGTTCATGCAGAATAGCTACAGATATTCTCAGTATGAATATGTATTGTCAGTAGTACACATATTGCAGACATTTTAAATATAAATGTTTCCTCCACATTTTGATTACATGAATCAATGTGGGCAGGATTACATTTCCGACAAACATTATCGCTAATTCTGATTGTTTGTATATGAACATTATTGGTTTGGTCTTAGGAAACACAGTCCATCAATGACCTCTCACGCATGTTTCCTGTCCAGCTGATCCATAACTCGGTGCTAACAAACAAAACAAGATAGCCAAAAGAAAGCAGCTTCCTTACTGATTCCACACATATCCAGTATATTCATTACCCTAAGAGCACCAGCAACATAAATCACTTTATTTCTTTATAGCCAGCAAAATATGCTTAGCTTAAGTTAAAAACTAAGCAAAAGCATTGTGTCCGCTAAATCCACACTGATATGCTGGCAGGATATCCTGTATCCCACACTTTTAAATCATTCATTTCGCTGCAAGGGCTGAGAGGGACAGTTCAGACAGGAAAATCGGTGACAAATTGGTGTATGGACGGATCATTATATATGTATGTTAGTGTTTCCCTATTATAACAGGGTGCCCCTGCCCCAGTGCTACATTTGAACTACTGCATGTATACAAATTGGTAGACATATGTAACACTTGTAAACTGAAAATAAAGTCTATTGGGACCATACTCTAAACCAGGGGTCAGCAACCTTTCCGATCCAAAGGCTCTATTTTCCACCAAATAAAATGAGCCCGGATATATAACTTCTTTACCTGTTATAACAAAATCAAACTCTTGTGAGTTACAAATACACTGGTCAATTAATCGGACAACTATGCAGGTTCTGAACCCCCCACCCTATATTTGTGGTTCACGGGGTAGAGTGGTCGTCCTGTAACCACAGCGTAGCAGGTTTGATATCCGTTCTACAGTTCAAAGTGGTGACAAAGTGTCCTTTAGCTGAACCCCCAGTTGCTATCTGGGCGCTTCACAGCTGCCCACTGCACCTAGGATGGTTTGAATGCAATAAGTTATTATTTTAATGAATAGGTCGTCTCCACACTACTAAGTCATCTTTTTTCTAAACGCATATCTTCTGCTACGTTTTGCACTGAGGGTCGTCACTTTTCCAGAGTTTTAGACAATAGCACCAAGGACGCAGGAGTTATGTAACGCTCCCAGGGACGCACACGTTTTCACTAACGGACTCCTTAATGATTCACGGGCTGCCACAGAACCAACAGCAGTAGTTGAAAATCACTCTTCTTCGCTGGTCTGCAGTTTGATACATTTCAGCAAATGCTTTGTGCTAGTTATGTCTTACAACATGACATGTTTAATGATCCTGTCGCATGATTAGCCACCTGCAAGGGAAGATGCTTAACAGTGACATAATATTATGTGACGCACTTAAACAAATATTAATTTTTGGTTATTTTCAGTGATACAGTAATAGCTCAAACTCAAAGTTAAGGTGTTCACTTTGAATTATTCTCCACTGGGCAAAACATAAATATTTATCTATCTTTTGCCAACCCCTGCTCTAAACTGTACAGGAAGTTGGCCGTTTTGATTAATGTGTGATGATTTTTCATGCTTTTGCCGTGTCAAAGCACTCTTTGCCATAAAGACACAAATATGTTCTTGGGGACTACAAATGCTCAAGACACACCCAGATTTAGCACAAACATTAACTATTTTAATTGTAGTTATATGATATAATTTAAATCTTTCAAAATGGAAAGTCGGTTCCATAGCGCCTTCTACACAATGTCAACAAAACAGTCCTCACAAGAGGTTTGATATAGAAAGTTCGGTGACTTTCACCGATTAAGTTAACTGTTACGTTTGAATATATATATATATATACAGTATATATATACAGTATACATATATATATATATGTATATATATATATATTTATATACACATAACATTACCCGTGCCTGTTTTATTCTCTGCGAGTCAGCTACTCATAAGAGAGCTCCGGGTGCCCGCAAACCGCAACAATAAGCGTCCCCCGTCTTGTTCTGATTCAACAGCGGTGAGACAGTGATGCACGGAGCAACTCAAGAACTCTGAAATCTTTGTATCTAATGTAATCCAGTCATGTTGGTGTTTCAACACAACATTTTGTATTTCTGTTTTATATCATATTATTAACAACAGTATCAACAAATTATGTCTATTTTTTTCTTCACGTTTTCTCATTCCTACCTTTCAGGTACTAACAGACTGGAGCAGTAACATGATAAAAATGTTCTTCCTTTGTGGCATCCGCATTTGGAATTGTTCCAAAAACAGCAACAAGGTAGACAGGTTACCTGTGTGTATGCAGTGTTGGTGCCGTCGGTGGCCTGCACCGTCAAGTTGTAGAAAGAACGCTGCTCAGCATCCAGAGGCTTTGCGATGATAATGGTGCCCACAGCCTTCTCCACGTCAAACACGCTGTCGCTGTTCCCACCTGCTCCAGGGAGGAGGGAGGTAAACACAGTGTGAGTTATACAGAAATACTCTCAATACACAACAATTATGATAAATATTTGAAAACACACAAACCAGAAAGTTGTATTCATAAACCAATGGTTTCCATTCATGAGCAATAATGTGCTGGAATGCCCGAAAATTTGTTTTGATAGCAGATAAACAGTAGTCAATTTGCTGTTTTGCCTGTATACTCCAACATGACTGGAGACCATTGCTGCATACACTCTTCATTGATATTTTTTGAGTGTGTGATGATATAGATGAGGGAGGGATTGCTGATAACAAGATGAAGCCCCCCTACACCAGCTCCACACACTCTTGCAAACCGACAGTCAACAACACAACATCGAGGAACAGTGAAGCATGAGCACTGGCCATACAAGCTGCATGAACGACAAAGGGCCTCTGTGTGTGTTCATATTATTCAATTCAATTCAGTTCATTTTGTATAGCCCATTATCACAAATTACAAATGTACCTCTTTCTGGCTTTATAATCTGTACACATACGACATCCATGTCATGGTTGTCATATTACACTCCGCTCTGTCCAATATGGTAAATAGATTTAAAACATTCACATAACGTTATTCAAATAACTGCCACGATCTGTTGTGGATGTCGGTTTGTGCGTGTCTGTGATGACTTTGTATACGTTTGTGTATCTTCAGCAGACTCAAAGGGATTCCTCAGTGGCGTCTCTGTGTAAATCCATGACCTCAGCACAGTACCAGTCCGCCACCACTCAGCCAAGGTTTACTGTGTGTGTGTGTGTGTGTGTGTATCCTTTATGTCCTCCGATTGTCCCACGTTCCAGTTTTGTCAGAGTTCACTGATCATTGGATCATAGTACTTGCAATTAATGGCCTTTGATTCCCAAATCGATAGGGTAGACTGCACATTCCATGTCTAGTCAAAATGAATAGTCCACTGGATTGAAGTTGTAGACTCAATCAACAACTTCAACTTTATCAGTTGATGTGACTTGGGGTGTCCCAGGCATTTAGACCTACATTTGAGCCGTTTATCAATTCCAAGTACACCGAGAACAGACTTTTAGAGTTTGGACTTGGGAGTTTGGTCTTGAGAGTCCAGACTCCAAAGGAGGGGAGGACGGAGAACAGAGGACGCTCTTTCTGCGATTGGAACAGCAACTGACTTGAAGACGTCACCATATCAGCTGTTCTTGTTCATGAGTTTACTCCAATTGTTCACTGTAAATATTATGACAACCCTGCTTTTTTCATTATCCTTTGAATACATATATATTTTTTGAATTGTGTGTGTTGATGTATATGTATATATATATATATATATATATATATATATATATATATATATATAATATTACACATGTAATTGCAAAAAATTCGGTCAAAAGTAAAAAGACACCGCTATAGTTCAATGTTAACGTTTAATTAAAATATTAAGTTATGAATTTGAACCCTCAGTCAAACTGATTTAACGTTACCTGTGAATAAATAATAAACTATTTGTGCTCGTTAGACCTTCCAAACAAATTATATATCATGTTTAACCGCTACGGAGACCAAGATCCAGCGGAGCATTTAAAAAGTCCTGCCGAGATCAGGCTGTTTTTGGCGGCCATACAGCAAGCTGACCGCCCAGCGCTGTGGAGCTCACTGGTCCCGCAAGCAGAACCTCAAATCTAAGGCGCATATCTTTATTAGGCTGAATCGAAACAAACCGGCTACAGTTTTCATTTTTAAACTACTAACTTCTTGCCTGAAAACATCCTTAAATTACATTCTGTGACTCCAAAAAAGTCAAAGAAAACGTCAACTGTTATTTTCTCCCCTGCTATTGTTTCCGGTTGCTGGTGTGAAATGCATTGTGGGCTATCCTCTGGCCAGAGTACGCACAAGTACTCAACTCTGATGCATCCTCCAGAAAGTGGGAGGATCAAGTCACATCCGGGCATTTTGACCGTGCTTTGCGAGAAGCGGACTTTCAATTGGAACATGTACTCGGGCTGCGACTGATGATGTTTCACGAGTACACGAGAACAAAAGTACAGAGAAGTACAGAAAAGAACGCATATTGATAAATGGCTTTGGTCTTAGGATGGAACTATCTGTAGCCAATCAGATGTCGCCCTCATTTTCAAACGAGTGTCATTCGCTTCATTCTCGCCTTAGAGGGGCGGTGCTTATCTCTGTGGCTTGACTGCTGCTATTCTAGTCGCGTTGGAAGCCGCAGTCTTTCAGACATAGTCGGTGAAAGTCACCGAGCTGTGTGAGCCTAAGGGTGATGTTATGAACACAAACACAAGGGCGTTGGATGTTTCGAAGTGTGTGGGATGTCCTCAACAAGTATAAAGCAGAACTGGTTGTTATTTCTTCTATGGTGGATGGCAGCAAAAGTTTGCTTTTTCCATGGATTCAAGCCACGGAGATTAGCCCCGCCTCTCTAAGGCGGGACGACATTGGCTACAAAACGCATTTGATGAGTAACATGTAAAATGTCTTTGAGTACCTTAAAAAGCGCAATACAAATTAAATGGATTATTATTATAAATGTGAAACACACACACACACATTGACACAATAATAAACACTAACACAGATGTGGTTAACTGATAAGCAGCAATGAAAAAGACAAGGAAACTGAAAAGTAAGTGGAGAGAAGACAGAAAACAGGAGTAGTGGTAGTTGGAAACAAGATACCTTCTGAGGAACAGTTCCTGCCACAAGCACTCTGCAGTATATAGAACATCTCACGGAAAGACCGGGGACCTTCCAGGCATGAAGCATTGAGGAGAGAGAGGAGAGAGAAGGTGAGACAGGAATGACCGACAGGCTCGAAGGGAGACAGCTTGATGACAAAGTGAGTAAAGGAGGTGAGGAGACAAACTGATGAGACAACAACTGCTTCTGATTAGCTGAACCTTTATCAAATTATTGGTACACGGACAACTGAAAAACAACATTGTAAGGTATGTATTATGCCATATTAGGACTTTTTTTCACAGGAACATTTCTGTTGCACTAATAGTTACACCAGAGACTGGATCTGTCGATTGGCTTTTCAAGAACCGCACTAAGCTGTTTTGAATCCTATTTCATCGATCTCATTTCGTATTCGTAAATGATGAAGCGTCGATAACCACCAATGTTAATCATAGAATTCCACAAGGTTCTATGTTTAGACCAATTTTATTTACCTTATATATGCTTCCTTTGGGCAATAATATTAGGAAACAACTACATACACTTTCATTGTGATGCAGATGATACTCAATTATAACTATCGATCAAGCCAGAGGAGAGCAACCAGCTCGCTAACATTAAGCATGTCTTAAAGACACAAACACATGGATGACCTGCAACGTCCTTATGTTAAAACTGGTTCATGCATTTGTTACTTCTAAAATAGATTACTGCAATTCCTTATCAGGATGCTCTAAATAGTCTCTTAAGTCCTGTCAGTTAATCCTGCAGCTTGTGTACTTACACAAACTAAGAAAAGAGATCACGTTACTCCTGTATTAGCTGCTCCTTAATTGCTCCCTATAATATCCAGAATCACATTTAAATGTATTCTCCTACAAAGCCTTGATTGGTAATGCACCATCATATCTTAAGGAGCTTGTTGTACCATATTGCCCCACTAAAGAGCTGCGGTCACTAAATGTGGGGCTACTTCTGGTTCCTAGATTCCTAAAAGGTAGGATGGGAGACAGAGCCTTCAGTTATGAAGCCCCTCTTTAATGGACAGAGACAGTATGAAAGAGAGAGAGGGAGAGGGGAGTTGGACAGATATAGTATGAAAGAGACAGTGACGAGGGAGAGAGGAGATGGACAGAGCTAAGGAGAGCAAGAAGGTATCTTCAGCTTAGTGAGTGTCACTGCTTAATGACAATACATAGTATGCGCTTTTTTGAGCCCACATGGCAGGCATCACGGTTGGGGAACTGTCAGTGTACATATAGTATTGAATGGAATTACAAACTAATGGAATTAGATACAAAAATACTGATTATTATAATTAAAATCACTTTTAACACACCAGAATCGTAATACATAATTCGTACAAATTTAGCTTAGAGCACTGTGCATGACATTATCGTGTTAAGCTGTTCAAGTGGGTGCAAGTGAACTTTGACGGATCTAAGGCATTTACATGTAAGTGCTTAACATTGGGCATTTCCCATTTATAGGGGAATGTCACACTGGCTTTAAAATCTGTCTAAATGTTCTTTATTGAGAGTGAGCCAGTGCCTCCTCTTAGCAGAGACATTATGAAAGGAACTGAATTATTAATGAATACTAGTTATAAATAACACTTAATCTCTTCAAGGGAAAGTCCTTTTGACAAAAGAGTCTCAGGAATCATATTGAACCCATTTGTTTAGGTTTGAACCTGAATTCAATCCACAGTAGTTCTCTATAGACTGCCAACTATTGTCATTAACTTTCCTACATGCCATACAGACCTGACAGCTGCGCAAGCTGTCAACATGGTGGATGAGATGGGCAGAGCATAACAGATCATGTAGCATGGCTATAGTGTCTGAGCTGCACCTCCATACAAACACAGACACACACCCAACCTCACACTACTTTAGAGGATAGGAGATTTTACCTGTGATGTCAAACCACAAGAGGGCGGAGTGCTGCTGCAGGGACACCACTCCCACAATCTCTGCCACCTTGTCATTCTCCATGACAGTGAAATTATAGAATGGCTCATCGAAGAGCACTGAGACCGTTGAGGGTGGTCGACGAATCCACTCGACGTGCAGGCGAGCTGTGGAGGATTTCTGAGGACGGCCGTTGTCAGTCGCTTTGATCTAAAGAGCACAGAAGTTAGATTGTAAAGTAGAGGCTGAACCAAAAATTTGCCACACAAAAATAGCATGTAGTAAAACAAAGAATAAAGATGGATTGATATTTCTAGGTATTGAAAATCCATTTGATGCAATTTAAAGGAACATTTGGTAACCCCAAACCCAAACTAGCATGTTCATTTGATGGGATGAATTAAACCCCAAGCTAGTGTACAATGCCAATGTTTTTTAAATGACAGCTAGAGTATGGTGACCGTTCAGAAATGTAAAGATTTATTACAAGACTGTGTATCCTCACCATCTGCCTCGCAACACAGAGGATGTTGATATTGGATGTAAATTGTGAGGTTCTGATCTGTCCGTTTTATTTGTAAGATACTGGGATACATTTTGTGGTACAAAGTTTAACATTCGCAAATGATACCGAATGATTTGAGGACAAAAAGGCGCATCTTTTTAGTTGACAAAAATGTATGCATGATGCTCTGATACTATGTAATTCTGCCCTACCTCCTCCCACCCCCTGTTTGTTTTATTATCTAGTCACATTTAATATTCAAGAAAAAAATAATGAAGTTCTTGAAAATAGATTGTGACTCTAAGAATCAAGTTAAAGCAGCATAATGCCCTTATCTTGATACTGAGCTTTAGTTGTATGTATTCCCAAAAATAAACATTTCAATTAAATAATTACTGCAGCTTTCAGTGTTTCCTTCGAGTTATGGGCCCTTAAATAGATATATATCCAGAATCAGAATGTGTATCTTTGCATCAGGCAGGTGACTTTCACAAACTGAACTGATTATAATGCTAAATATAAGGAGAACTAAATCCATGCACTCTTAATATATGAAGGCATTAGGAGTTTAACAGACATTATAATACAGAGTTTAACAGACATTATGTACTTTCAATCAACCATAATGTCACAGCTGTTTACATTTATGTGAGTGTTCCATATCAGTGCGCACTCCAAATAACAATCACCGTAGATTTTGTGCGACCGTTAGACAGGGACACGACAAAACAAAGTTTGGTAAAGTTGGAAAGATATTCACATTGCTATGCAACAGACAAAACAGCCGGGGACTATTTTCTCTCGGCTATTGAAATGCGATACACACCGTTTGTTGTCGACAACTATTTTGTGGTGAAAGGCAGCTTACTATTTACTTTATAATGTCGCACACAACCGTATTATAGAAGCAATAAGTTGCGAGAGGCAGTTATTTGTCGTCAACCCTTGAAAAGTACTGCCTCTTGCACCTTATTGCTTAATTCTAAAATGTGTTAACAGTCAGGCCTAATAATTGATTATGTATGCGTACAGTCAAAATGTCGTAGCTCCCTGCAGTGAAGGCCTTGCGTGAGGATACCACTGCAGTCTTGGCGTCGATGAAGAACTTCCCCTCCTCGTTTCCGTCCACAATGTTGTAGGAGAGGTCGCTGTTAGGCCCTTCATCGCGATCGTAGGCAAACACTCGATAGATAGGCTCGCCCTTCTTTCTCCGCTCTCTCTCTGGAAGCTTAACCTGGTAGACCTTCTCAGGAAATATGGGCTTGTTGTCGTTTTCATCCAGGACCTGAACCATCACCCACACTGTACTCTGCCTCGGACTAGGACCACCATCGGACACCAGCACCTACAGGGGCATTGAGAGATTTAATCCAAACACATACAAAGAAAACTTATTTCAATTCACGGACAAGATCCTGGATCCGAAGACACAGGGCCAGTTTGAACCCTAAATCAGGGTCACATTCGGACGTCACATCACAAAGATATAATCACAAAGATATAAATGATGGTGTTTCAGTTGAAACAGAGTAAATTATCTTTATTTTTTTATTTTGACCATGTGATGGTAAATCATAACATTTGCTTACATTGCCAATTAATGCGTATCACTTGAAAGCAATGTTATGTGATTATCTTATTGACAACTAGAACATTATGAACACTGTCCAGGTGGATTACTGTTCAGGATGAGACATTATTTAGTGGGAGTGCATTCAGGAAGAATTCTGGCTATTCAGAAAAGGTAGAAACACCTTTGCTTTTCGATGCATCTCATTAATAATGAAATGAATATATTAGATTAGATATTCCTTTATTAGTCCCACAGTGGCGATATTTCAGGATATATATATATATATATATATATATATATATATATATATATATATATATATATATAAATATGCCCCTATGAACCTTATTAGGGTTAAAAGTGTGCCTGGTTTTAATCCATCTCCTCATTGTGTTTTTTCACCTCCACCGGTGTCGGTCATCCAGCTGATATTGGTATTCACTTTACCCAATATGGCTGCTGGATGAGTTTTATGTGTACTTCATGTGCCCTACTCCCTAACTTAGACACGTCTTTTTTGGGCCAGAATGATCTGGCCCCAGCGTAGCTGAGACATGCAGACAGGCGGAGAGGCAGAGAAGAAGTTCAGGAAGTGCCGTAAAAGCATATATTTTGCGCAGATATTACAAATATGACTGGGTATATTCCGTATCTCCAAAACACAATTTGTATAATTTATAAATATAATTTAATATTATTACAATCATTATTTTTATTTTTTTTGGGGGGGGGGGGGCCTCTATGTGCCAGTCGCCACTGTGCCCGACCCTCCATTTATTGCCTTCCGATTGCAGAAACAGATCCTGTTTGAATGCCTGGAATAAAGTTAAAATAAACTATTGTACTGCATCTGGGTCCTTAAAAGAGACCTGTTACAGAATATACTGATTTTGTAAAGCACATCTACTACTCCGCGGTAACCACAGCGCCTGTGTGTGTGAATTCTTTTGGCTGCTATTCTCTGTGTGTCTCTGATTAGTACGATCAAAACAAGGATCTGGCTTCCTCTGTTTTGTCAGCTCCTTCTGTAGCCGCTGAAATGATAAAGAAGGTGATAACTGCGAGGTGGAGCTAGCCGATAAGAGCTACCAAGTAGGCTTTTCTCCTTTTCTTAAATTTACTGTATATTGTTATCAGATTTTACAACACAGCAGCAGTTCATTTCTCCTGTGCTCATGACTGGCTTCATTTAAGCATACCATCTGTCATTTTAGAAATTGCCAGACATGAGGAACTGCTCTGATTGTGAAGAAAGAGTTATTTTGAAAATGGCTTGCTGGGTGCTGACTATGGAAGGCAAAAGAGGGTGGAGAGAACATAATCATAGGAAGTGAGAGGAGGAAGCAAAAAACATGTTAGTTTAGCTTTGATCCATCAAATATTATCTAAAAAAACAGATTCCCATCACACTGTACAATGTCTTTCGTTGTGTGTAAGCTCCTTACGAAAGCAATGTCAGCGATCGTAAAAAGCAGAGCCACAGTTAATTTGATTGTTTGAGTAATACATAAGTTTCAACACCGATATTGATGGCAGGCAACACATTCGTTATCCAGACACAATTGACTGCAGTCTGTTAAGTTATCCCAAGTCCTGGGTGAGACGATCAATGTTTTATTACATAACTGGTTACATTCGTCCTTGAGAAGTAAAACGTATTTTTCTCAAATTCCTTTTTTTATTGAAAGAATTATTAAAATACTATTTTGATACATTTTAGATAAAGTAAAGGGAAACAAATGTACAAGTTCCAGTGATGGCTGCTGCTTATCATTGTATTCAAATGAGACACTAGTAACACAAATCACTTGCTGCTTGTTATTCAATCTATATTTAAGGCACTCATCTAAGCAGCTGATTTATCTGTGGTAATGTAACTAGGACAAACGGACTGGTTTTACACAGATATAATTACATTTGCCAGATCTATACATAAAGGCTTGACTAATCACACATTTATCTTGCTATAGTGCAGTTTGTTCTGCTTTTCTTTCTCGTAAATTGATACACACACTCACTATGTCCTTACCTCTAAAACATGTTCTGTTTGTTGTTCACGGTCCAGTTTCCTGGAGGTTGTGGTGATCAGACCTGTGAAAACAGCAGATCATTTAATTTGTTTACACACACACACACACACTTACACACGCACACACATGATGAGGAGAGAGAGGGAGCTACAAATACAGTTATAAGTGATTATTTTCTGTTTTGAATGTTGTGGTTTTTCTATGTGTCAATTGCAGCAGTCTTATAATCCTACAAATGAAAGAAGCTGGTGTTTCTTTTCTCAGTTAACTACGTAATTGTTATGCTATATGACCGATAACTTTGGAGTGAAAGGCACAGGTATTAGGATTTTCCTTGTATAGACTCAGTCATCACTTCTGGTCACTAGTCAAGTGTGTGGAAGTGGATTTGCTAATTTTGCTGTGTTCAGGTTGTTTCTGGTGGGCAGGGAAGTATTGCATATTTAAAGAAAAGGCCGTCTCACATATGGTTAATACTATAAACCAGCACAAAACGACAAGTGCCAACAAAAGCCACTATATTCTGAACACATTACACACATAAAACAGCTCACTTAAAATATACAATATGCGCAGCCAATGCTTATCGCTACAGAATTACATATCAAAGTGCTCATCACATGTATTAGTGACTCACTCTTCTTTTACTTTTCACAGTTTTTATCCCATCAAGGAAGAGGATTTAAACATGTCTGAAGAAAATTATAGATTACAATTTAAAAACTGCTCACTGTTGCTATGGGGAGGATAGGAGATCCATATTAGTCTTTGGTAATCGGGCACAAAATTTCCCTGGTATTAAGCCAAAGAGTGTGCAAATTGGGTTTGGGTCAAATATATTACTTATACAAAAGGCGGACATTTTCGGGCAATAGCCAGAACCAGTGTTAGGATACAATTTTGACAATCTAGCATTAGTGTAATGAGCCATGTGTACCAATTGTATCTGAATTAAGTTGTATTTAGCAGGTGTCGATGATATACAGTATATCAAGTCTAAAATAGAGTTCCATTGGTCATTTGTTATAAACACTCCAAATTCTGAGAGTGGGTTGATATCGTTAATGAGCTCGCAAGGTTGAGATATCAATCCTTTAATTTTCGGGATCAGTTCTTGAAGAGAGTGTCAACATGAGATTTCATGGGCTTGTTCAGAAATGACTCAAAAGTGCTTCGTACAAAGCTCCTGATCTGCAAGTAGCGGAAAAAGTTTACTGGTAGATCTATGATTTGCGATAATTGAGAGAATGAGTGGTCAGAATACAAGAAAAGTCATATGCAATTACAGGTCAATTTTTATCCTTTAATAAACATCAAGACCGTAAGATATCAGTGCTTGTTATTAAAAAAAACTCCCACAGACTAAGATATAGACTTGCTTGCACTTCCATAATTAGATGCTGAAGAAAAGATTGCAATATTTAAGTTAACTCACACACACACACACACACACGCACACGCGCACACACACACACACACACACACACACACACACACACACACACACACACACACACACACACACACACACACACACACACACACACACACACACACACACACACACACACATCTGTTGTGAAATGTTCCCCCTCCTGACAGAAACCTAATTAACAAAGTAACAACATTCTGGCATCATTATGTTGCAACGATGAGTGTGTAGTTCTCAGCAGCTGTCCCGTTATTATTCTTTCATGAGCTTTACTCCAATCAACATTAATAAGAAGACACACGTACATATGTGCATGTGGTAATCAACATCCAGGTCAGTATTTGAATAAAGCATTTATTTTTATTTTATTAGACTATTATAATGTACAAGCATTACCCCAAAAATCTCCATTACATGAATACAGTTTTGTTCAGGCGCTACCAAGCGTTCGTCCAATCAGGGGACACATTTTCAAAAGGTTTTTTTAGGTATCGGTTCAGGCACCGTTTAGGCACCGGTATTGTTTTAAAAGTACCGGTTTTGCAACGGTATCGGAAAAAACACAAACGATACCCATCCCTACTTATGGATATATTTTCAGCTCTCTATTGCACATTATTAACTCTACTTTCGCTCCGGAGTCCTTGTGACTTCACGTTTTATATAGTTCATTGGACCTGTCTGGGTTTCATGCCATGGCGCTGCTAATGCCCTGCCCACTCCTCTACCTTCATCTGCCTGATGGATCACGGAGGTCTGGATAGTGGAATGTGCCTACTAACAACTACTACGCCATTGCCCTGTTGATCAAAAATAGAACTTGCCTTATAATTGTGCACACAGTAAGTATATGCTTCATATAAGGCGAGAAATTAGCATACAACAAAAGATTAAATGTTGAAAGACACTAGAACAAGCAAACTGCACGTGGAGCAACACACTAAAAAAAACGATTCAAGCCCTTCTTAGAGGTAACTCAATTAAATATTATTTAAAACATTGAAATAAATCAATTACAAAACGAAGATATTTATATTTCATGGGTGTAACACAAAATGTAGGAATACTTTCATTTATTAGATTGATTTAGGTTGCAATCACAAAAAAACATTCAAGTCTTCTTAGAGGTGACTCAATTAAATATTGTTTGATACATTGAAATAAATCAATTACAAAATGAAGATATTTATATTTAATGTGTGTAACACAAAATGTAGGAATACTTTCATTTTTAGATTTATTTAGGTTGCAATCACAAAAACGATTCAAGTCTTCTTAGAGGTGACTCAATTAAATATTGTTTAATACATTGAAATAAATCAATTACAAAATGAAGATATTTGTATTTAATTGGTGTAACACAAAATATAGGAATTCTTTCATTTATTAGATTTATTTAGGTTACATGGTGTGCATATCAACTCAAAATTAATGTGTTTAATTGGGGACTACCCTTTGTGCATGCGCCAGCTGAATCGGTTGTTTTCACAACAAAACAACCGATCCTTTCAGGGCTGGTGTAGTGGGTAGCACTGTTGCCTCACAGCAAGAGGGTTGTGGGTTTGATTCCTGGTCAGGGCGGTCCTATTGTGTGGAGTTTGTTCTCAGTGTGGGTTCCCCAGCTTCCTCTCAGTCCAAAGACTTGCAGTCAGGTTAATTCATCTCTATATTGCCCATTGGTGTGAGAGTGAATGGTTGTAAGTCTCTATGTGACCCCTGGATGGACTGGCGGCCTGTCCAGGTGACACCCCCCCCCCACACACACACACACACAATGTCAGCTGGAGTCGGCTCCAAAGACCCCAATGAGGATAAGCGGTGCTGAATAGAATATTTAATTTCCAATTTATATTTTGAGTTGGACAAACACAAATTCATTTCATTGAATGAATATTGTTATTTTATTTTAGATGAATTTGATACAAATGAGTTGGACAAACTCAAATTAATTCAATTTAATGAATATCGTTATTCTATTTTAGATGTGTTTGATAAAAATGAGTTGGACTAACTTAATTACATTGTATTGCACTGATGTGCTAAATTTGAGTTGGAGTTGCATATAATTATTGGATGGAAAACCTGCCAACACTTTAATTGAGTTCATCCAATGAGCCATTTCTTTGAATGTAGTGGCTTGCTAAGGGACACTTCAATATGTGAACTGTGTCGAAGACAGTTATCGAACCTGCAACTTTGTAGTTACAGGACGACCAGTCTAATCCATAAACCATTAATATGCCATATTCATGGTTTACTCTGGATGGCTTACTCCTCCCCATATTGAATATGGGGAGGAGTAAGCCATCCAGAGTTGTATTAACTGATCTCAATGTAGGCCAACATGTGACGGTGTATTCAAGAACTGTCTTTATTATTGTTCTATAATTTCAGAAATATAAAAAATATATAGTTTCTGTATATATAATATGACTATAAACAATGAGTAAGTACAGACTCCTGTTGCAGACATAATAATGGAAGGACCACTGTGCAGGGATTCATTTTGTTGCTGTTCATCATTTATTGCATCGCTTGCATTTAAAACTTTAGAAAAATGATAAAGCTTGAAAATGAGGTGTGAAAATAGTATTTGAGTCGCCAAAAGCACAAAGGGCTGGTTCTAATCTAGAAAAGCCATACTGCTTCCAACAGTTGGGTTGGATTCCAGGTTCTCACCACAAATTATGATAAACCAGTTGGTTTGGAACAAGAATGGCATGCACATTAAAATTTTATATTTGATTGAAACAAATTAAACAAAACAGGTTTTTCAATATCCGGCTAGAAATGATCTCAAAATCCTTCCAGATGTGGTTTGATGGTTGAATTTCAAAAGCTTACACATGTGCCTTTTTAGGATCAGGTAGCTATCTTCTCCATAGAAGCATTTGATGACGAAGCATGACGAAGCATGTGATGACGAAATATAAACGAGGTCGAACAGCATCAAACTCACGTTTAGATTATTGTAGTTTATATGTTGAATTCCATCATAGTTTTGGCTTAATGTTATTTTGTATGTACTTTAAACCTTGTTTTTATCATTGGCACTACAGTTGTCAAGTAATGTCCTTATTTATTAGCAATCAGTGTTTGCTGTGACCAGGACCTCTGGTTATAGAGAGAATCTATGTTGTGAACTTCTGTCTCAACATTGCAGTAACAAAACTCATTTGAACTGGCTACAGAGTTGAACCGAAAAAAACGTTCATCTCAACACAGTCACTTAGACAATTCAGAATCTTCAGGTGTTTGTCAGCATTCTACTCAACCTTGATATTGCTATTCACCCACACAGATACACACACCATTACTCACCAGTGCGGGTGTTGACGGTGAAGAAGTTCTGTGGATTTCCGCTGATGATGCGGTAGTTTAGTCTGTCAGTGGCAGCAGGGTGCGCGGAATCAGGGTCCTGGGCCTGGATCTGGATCACTGAAACATCCCGTGGAGAATTCTCAGGTATTGAGGGCTGGTACAGCGGCTCTGAGGTCAACGGGGCGTTATCATTAACATCCTCCACCTGGACAAACACCTCAATCGTAGCAAATTGGGGAACCACGCCATGGTCGCTGGCATACACTGTTAGCCAGTAAGAGTCTTTGGTCTCGCGGTCCAACATATCCGTAGTGTAGATCACCCCTGGTGGAGGAAGAGACAAACGGAGCAATTATTTTCCTTTTTATTTAACTTTAAATTCTCATTATCCAGACATGGCTTGGCGACAGTAAGAAACTGTCTTATAGTTTTGCTCGCAGCCAATCACTGCAAGCATTTTTTATTAAATGTGACTTAGGATTGTAGCTTCTGCTGTCTGCCATGTGCGTCTGTCGTCGGTCTGTGTCTGTAAGTCTGTGTGTATATATGTGTCTGTATTTATGTGTATCTGTGTATATGTTTGTGTCTGTATGTGTGTGTATATATGTGTCTGTGTGTATGTCTGTCAGTGTGTGTGTGTCAGTTTATCTATGTGAACAAAAATGTATGTAGAATAAGTAACAATCTATTATAATACAGAAATGTGTGAACAGCTTTGTGCCAAGTAGTTTTCTGTCTGTTTTCTTTTCATTCTGTCCCAGAACCTGCTGGCTAAGGGGACACCTGTCCAGAGTCTGTTTGGGTGAGGGCTGTACACTCTGAAGCTCCCTTTTTAATTGGCATAATGAGAGGGTATCATTCTAAATGTGCCCTGCAGAACTGTGGAGAGGATCAAGAAGCCCTGCGCCAGATCATATGACTTCAGTGTGTGTGTGCTGCCAGGAGCTGCCCTCTGTTCTAATGCCCTCTCAACATCCTTGAAGTCCACACTGCAGAATAGGGTTGGATACAGTAAAGCTGCATCCCTGTCTAACATCCCACTTTGGGCTGTTGACAATCTTTGCATCCCAACACCACTTTCCTACAGCACATTGTATACAGCCAAATTAAATAGAAGGCTTTTAATCTTTTTCGAAAATGTAATCTGTTATACAATTGTTGAGCATAAGACAGATCATTTTACAGAGGTTGCTGATATCACTGTAGTTATTGGGATCAAATTGGTCAACACTTGTGTGGACTGATAGTATCAGTCCTTGGTTCCACATATTGAGGAAGAACACTAAATATGAGGTTATGTCTTCAAGATGGCGGCGGGTTGGTGCAGGGGCCAGACACTGTCCGGTGATTTATTCTGTTACAACTTGTTTATACGGAAATTGTTCGTCTTCATCTCATCTGTCTACGTCGGAATACATGTACAGTCACCAGGTTCTGTCAATCATCGGCAGGACCAAACTATCCAACACTCTAGACGCTGGCCTATGACCATACCGGACTCGACTGCCACCCGTCCCCTGGAACGGAGTTGCGCAAGCGAAATGAGAGGAAGCAAAAGAAAGGTAAGCGCAGAGGTATCTGAGCTAGGCTAGCGACTAGTTTAAGTTGGCCAGCCATACTATCCATTATTATGGCTAATGTGCAGGCACGTGCACAGATAGACCCCTGGTGGTGCTCAAGCACCAGCCCTTTTGCCCTGGATGAGAAAAGTCCCTTTTCTTTCATTCATCAGCATTTAAGAATAAAAATGACTCTCTGTCATCAAGTCCCCCCAAATGTGCTTCGATATCCGACGGGGCATTTATTTTAGTGCTCGTAGTGCTCCTCGGGCCACGCTAAACGGGTCAGCCTACTACTTCTCTGACCCGCAGCATCAGACACACAGGTAATGACTGTGTTTGTACCCTGACGTTGTTTGGTGATAAATTAATCACGTTGACATTAGCGCTGCTGAAAACATGACGTTGCAACTGGTCCGACGTTTCCTAAGAAAATAAACAAAAAACTCACCAAATCCGTGGTTTCACAGCCTTGTCCAGCTGTTTACTGACGTTATGTTTAATGAACAGAGAGAGGGAGCGATATACAGGCAGGCATCTTCTTTGTGTTGTATACATAATATTGAGACAATTTCAAAAGTATGTTGAAATTATTAATTCATTTTATACATGTTACAAGAATTCAAAGCTATAACATTGCAGCTAAACTATGATGCTATCCTTGTACCACATTGTTTTATGTGGTATGTATCTCTTTGTTTCTTCAGTTCCAGTTTTACAAAGATCAATCTTGTATGATCATTGCAGAGGGTGAAACGAGAACGCAAGAAAATACAACACTTGTAATAACTACTTACTAACCCAGAGTGAGGTCATGCCAGAAAATATCAGACTGAGGCTTAATAACTTTTTTACAGAGGTTTGATATTTCCCGGCATGACCGAGCGGTCGAGGTTCGTAAGTTGTTTAGTATATGGCATTTTTTGCTCCTATCATTTTGTAAATAAAAGTTTTTAAAAATGTAATTGTTAATAGAAAGGAATTTAATTTTGTTTAGCTCTCATGTCTTCTCATGACACAATGCGTTTCAATTACTTGCTAACTTCAAGTTACAGCGATCAATATAAAAATAATTTTGCCGATGGGTGACCTTTTTTTTGGTTTGAGCACCTGCCCCCCAAAATGTCTGTGCACGTGCCTGCTAATGTGCGATCCTTGGAAAATAAAATTTACCATATTCAAGTTTAAGTATTTTTTCCAAACAGTTTTGAATGAAAGTTGACAGATTAAACAGATTAAATTCTATTCAGTTTTTTTTGTATAGCCCAAAATGACAAATGACAAATGATCCAAATTATTAGGGCTTTACAATATGTACACATACAACATCCCTGTCTAATTAGTAGGCATGGACCATGATCCAGATTTCCACAATCTATGAAACAAGATGAAAGAGAGGGTGCGGGGCAAAACCAATAACTAACCATCTAACGCGTTTGGTTAGCTGTATCAGTTAGGTTCTAAAAATGAGTGTACTGATCAGAGCCATCTTCTGGTACTGTCTTCAAAATGAACACGGTGGCCTGTGTGATTGGCCGCCAACACAGGGTTTATTCAAGAACTTAGATTTTGAGTGACCTGAAAATTAATTGGGAACATCAGAATGGACTGCATACTGTAAAACATGTCATCCTAGTTGAAGTTAGCAAACTTTGCATTAGAGATGACCAGCTCAAGAAAAATCACTTTATCCATGTAAAGAGAGCTTTGAAGCAGGTTGTGAGACACATTGAGACCAATAAATGAGAAGAGCTCAGCCACCTTCAGCTCTCATTCCTGCTGCAGTAAGGTGTGAGGCTCTGGAGCCCGACTAGCCTGAAGGCTGCTGGGTATCTGGGGAAGTGCATTTCATAAAATCAGGTGAAGTGAGTATCAGGCTTAATTGGGAATTAGGAGAAGATTAATGAAGGCAGTGATTAACATTTGCACTAATCCAAGGCTGCGGAGGCCCTTTGTAATTCACTAGGCAGGCACTTATCGCTTCCTGCTGCATGCCAACTAAAACTAGAGGCAAATGCTTCCAGGCCATGTTCACAAACGTCACTCCAACTGTATTAGTTGGTACAATGCAGTAACAAACCAGTGCCACAAAGACTCCTAACCCACTGCAGTAACGCAGTATTCATTTGTACTCTGTACCCCATATCCATGTTTGCTTATTGTATGGTTTGACACTAGCATACGATAATTCATTAAAAATGCACACTACGGATGGTGCTGAATGCGTTGTTTCTAGGGCTACAACATGCAAAAAGCAGTTTGATCTTTGAAAATAATGGACACAATAGTGATTTCAAGTGGACTACATTGTTTTCCCTTTAGGCCTTTCTATACAAAGAACAAGACAATGAACTTCCCTTAAGGCAGTGGTTCCCAAACTTTTTCTGTCAAGACCCCCTTTGATGATATAGGAACATAGGACGACCCCCCCCCCCTCCCCCCGCAACCCGACCCCAATTTTTTGCATTATAATGCATTATAATGCATGAACTGTATACAACATTTTTATTTCTTTCTAAAATAAGTACATATCACTTCACAGTTAATTCTTCAGTTTGTTTAACTGGGAAAAAAATAGCAATAATAAAATATATTTAAAATAAAAAACAACATATACTGTATTTCCTCACATTGAACAGCAGGTTTTCTCAAACAATAAAATAACACAATTATGAACAAGGTGTGCAGGTCTACATTGACCATATTATTTTGTGATCATATTCCTATGTATATTCCTATTCATATATCAATCAGTGACTGGTGTGGGCTTGCTTTGCTTTACAGATTTTGTCAAAGCGGGGTTGCTGGTTGGAGATAGCTACTCTCAGTTCATTTAGACCAGTCACAAATCTGTCCATCTTTGTACATACTTCCTTCTCTTATCTTTATCTTTCTCTGTCGCTCCGTATCTTTCTCGCTCTGTGTCACTGTGTGTCTCTCTCTCGTTCGCGCTCCCTCACTCTCTCTCTCCCTCTGCTCGTTCGCGCTCTCTCGCTCGGGCGCGCGCTCGCTCGCTCTCTCGCTCGGGCGCGCGCTCGCTCGCTCTCTCGCTCTCTCGCGCGCTCTCGCTGGTTCTGCCACAGTCGGTCTGTGACATGAGCCGCTCTGGTGGCGTGGTTGGAACACAGTGCATGTCACGTCGGTTATTTTATATTGTTTTACCGGTGTATGTGTGCGTCTGTGTGTGTGGGTTGGTGATGAAGCCGCGACCCCCCTGTAGTACCACCGCGCCCCCCCTAGGGGTCGCGACCCCAACTTTGGGAACCACTGCCTTAAGGACACCTTTGCTTTAGTTTAGAGGGTCACCTGACTGACTGACTGACTTGCTTGCTTCAACTGCAGCGACACTGCAGGTGATGTTGAAAAGCATCTACTGCCCAAATCTTCTAAACTCTGTTAACACAGTGAGGACAGTTTATGGGGGGTGAGGAGGACCCTGCCTAAATGACCACTCCTCAACTGATGGTCCATAGGTGAAGAAAAAGGGGTTAATGAAATCAAATTGAACATGCATTAAGCAATTAGGATTGGACAGGTATGTATGCACACAACCTACACCAATGATTTTGTCGTAATTTTATTGGAAAACAAATTTCCCTGCCCTGTTCTAGGCGGGGTAATCTCCTTTAGATTACATTTCAAGCAAGGAATCATCAGTTGTGGGTTTTAAGCATATACTTACATATATTTTAAAACTTAATTGTTTCTTTTCTTACGGCCAAGCCCAACGCCATGTTGTTCATATTTGAGATGTCACCCATATGCCTTGTTCAGCCCTAGTTGACCCTGGGCCCTTGAATTAGCCCAACTGACCATCGTTTTTTGCTTTCACCTCTTAATAACTTTAGCGATTCAGCAGATTTGTAAACTCACTGTACTTCACCACATGACTTGTCTTTCATTACTACACTTCTGCTGACCAGGTCAAAAAACATTGACCTCAACACACTGTCAGCGAGAAAACAATCCCCAGTAGAGACAGGAAATGAAGAGTGATAGTATATGAAAGACCACAGAGAAAGTTGCAGATCTAAAAGTGAGACAGAATTTAGTGGATGGAATTGGTCTGAAGTCAAAGTATTACACTCCAGATATTATTGCTTCAGTCTACAGAACGGAAGACTGAGAGATTAAAAAAGCATTCAAACACTCCATACAATGTACTACAAAGTCAGAGACGTGGCTGATCCCAACACAAACAACTACATATTGCACACATGAAAGTGACAATGGAAGAAAAATATACCCATTAAAAAATCAGCTTGAAAAGTAAGCTTCAAACACGAGCTGTGGCTATGAAAGAAATACATTTACAGAGCTGGTTTATCCTTGTTGTGGTAGACGTCTGCCTTCTATTGTCTATTGTCGCATCACCCGCCAAGACAAATTCCTTGACTGTGAAAACATAGATGGCAATGAAAGGTTATGATTCTGATTCTACTAAGGCAGTGTGGTGGTAGAAACAGGTGCAAGAAACTGACCCAATCAGGGCTAAGTGACGGAGGCGCTTGGTGATGGACACTCTTCAGATGTGACTGTCAAATAGTTTACTGATAAAATCAATATTACGATGTCTAAGGATTTTTCAAAGACTGACATTTGTTTTTAGATACATTTGGAATCAGGAGCGCATAAGACTCTACATTTGAGTAAATATTTAGCAACCAAATCAATTGTTTACAATATATTCAACCTTTATTGTAATAGTTTAATTCTTTACATTACTTGTTTCTTTACAGGGCTTGTACAAGGGCAATAAGTAAGCCATCTAAGCCAATATGAGACATGAGTTTACAGGTAATTACATTTCCTCTTCGACACTGTAGAGGTTAGTTTATGGGGATTTCCTGATTACACTTGTTATCTTCTTGATTTTTCACAGTACATTTCATTTGCATGCCTTTTGGGTTGAGCATAAATTGAGCATAAACGCCATTAGTATAAAGTATAAACAAAGCTTAACGCTGTAGGCTACATCTTCTGAATTATATTTAATATGTATAGTATTAACTGTGTTTACTATTACAGCTTTAAGTTAGCATATATTTGTCTTCCTTGCTGACGCGTCCATGACTGTCCGTCCAGTAGTCCGGTCATCGGTCCTTTTAGTAGGAAAAACATACACTTTATAACTATCTGGAGACTTTGGATTCACACTTAATCTTGACTTACTGTAACATTTACCTTAAGTTTCACTGGTTTCATCATAGAGCTTAAGGGACACTTTAAAGTATGTTCTGATAAGTGGGTCCTGGAGATGAGTTATCATTCAGCCGGAGCATGCATACTTGTCTACTGCAGACTAGTAGACGCTTTAAATAGACACTGACCTATTGCTGATCAGATAAAATGACTCTTTTCTTGCCTCTTTGACTCTTTGAAATGTCCAGTACCCGTATGAAAGACATGATGAAACTCGGATTCAATCAGCATCTCAGTGCTCACTGCCAGAGATCTAGTGAATACGAGCTGGAGTAGAATGAGTAGAATGCAGAAACACCATCTGCAAAAATAAAAGCCACTGCAGTGCAGAGCCCAGTTTAACTTCCAGCAAGTAGTAGTTTAATCAGGATACATTCTGCACCCCGCTGTGCAGGACAATAGTGCACTTTCTAGAGGTTTCTACTGAATGTGGAATCTATAAGACGACAGCAAGAACAAGACAGCAAGACGACACATGGTATATTAAAGAGAAAGATTAGACGGATTACAGGACGTGGTGGTGTAGGAAACATGGAAAAGAGCAGAGACACTAAAAAGTTATCTCTGCCATCACTGCATTGTTAGCCAAATTGTTTTCTTCTCAATCACACTCAATCTAATATTACAATCTCACCATGTACAATATAACTTCATGTGCAGGCTTCACATCATATAGTTAAAGACTTCTTGATAAACTGAAGTGGTTTTAAACCCTTTAAACGACTGAAATAAAGAAGTAAACTCATTCTGTGAAGACAATGGATATCCATAACAGAATCCATGGCAAACTGGCAAGTAATTGTAGAAACACCCCGCTCAGATAAGACAGGGATGAACTGGTTAATATGTTGTATCAAATGAATGAACTTGTTAATATGTTGGATTTTTTACAATCAAATTCAATTATGGATCTCTGTTAAATAAATAAATTCAAGGTCTCTAGTTACCTCCAGTACCAGGCAGTTCATATTCTTCATGAACAAAGGATAGAAGTGCATGGGCAAGGTTTCCTGATTTGAGTGAGTATAAAAAGGAAGAGTGATAGATTACTAAGGAGGTGTGACAGGGTGTGAAATTTCTATTTATATTGAGAAAAAGAACAACAATAATAATAATAACAATTTCAGATCGTCAAAAAATGACTTATTGTAAGTTGTTAGGTTATTACCTCCAAATGGATATCAGCTGTCATGTTGGCATGTTTTACTTTGGGAGCAGTAACTAAGAGGCTGGAATAATGCATCCTAAACAAAATGGCCTCACTATGCAGGAAGGAGGTCAATGTGTCGATATGTCTTTTTATTAAATATTATAATCCCCTTCAATATGCCCCAGAAACATGAGCGCAGCAAATATTATAACAAAACATTATAAGAGATACATTGCAGTGATTTCTTTGGGGGCCAAAGATCTGCAATTTATTATATATATATACCTTATTATATAATGATAATACATAACATTTCTATAGCGCTTTTCAGAATACTCAAAGACTCAAATACGCTTGTAGCATCTTTTCATCTTTCTAGTCTTCTGACCATTCAAAGCGCTGCCATTCATTCCCATTCACAAACTGATTGCAGAGGCTGCCATACAACTTGCCAGCTGCCCATCAGGATGTAATCTATTCATTCACACACTCTCACAGACTAATGGCACAGCCCTCAGAAGTAATGCAGGGTTACATTTCTTACTCAAGGACACTTGGATATGCTGAAGGAGCCAGGGATCAAACTGCCTAATCTTCTGATTAGAGGATGACCCAGTCTTACTCAGAGTCACAGCTGGGAAGCTCCCAGCTACTTTAAAAATATATGCTTCATTAGATCTGGTCCATAACAAGTTTACATATCCAGAGGGTACAATGGGCAGTCATTGAGTTGGTAACTTACACTGTGTGTGTGTGTGTGTGTGTGTGTGTGTGTGTGTGTGTGTGTGTGTGTGTGTGTGTGTGTGTGTGTGTGCGCGCAAGTGAAAAACTGAAGTCCCTGTTTATGTGGGCTCTTATGGCCATTCACACAGATTCTGTCAGTGAACTCCCAGTGTATGTTTGTGTTGGCTGCTCCAAAAGAGAGAGCAACCATAGGTCATCAACCCAATGTTACTTTTCTCCTCAGAGCAGGAAATCTAGCCCTCACTCTGTGGGTGTGTGCCTAGAGGCCCAGTCCTCTTCTCCACTGGCAAGCTACAAGCAGGCCAACTTCAGCCCAAAAGTAGCACAAAGAATCAGGCTTGCTACACCTATTTATAGTTCGGCAATGCAGATTGCAGGGGCTCTATATCAGCATCAAGATCACGAAAACCTTGACACAGTTTACAGTGGGATGCCATTCCATTACCTGCAGCGTTACACATTCCACATCATTATATATCAGACGTTGGATCTGTAGACACCATGATTTGTCATTGCCCTCCAAAAGTAATTTAGTATGATGTATGTTATATGTCTTAGTGTTATTCATGAGTGTATAGTTTGATTTTGCTTATATGTGAATTGGTTTTGTCTATATACTGTTATGGATGAATCTTCTACTGCGTTCACACCCAAAAGCATCGTTCACACCCAAAAGCAGCGTTCACACCAAAAATGAATATTCACAACTCTTTACTCACGTGAGTTAACTCGGCCAACTATTAGTGGTTAATTTGCGTCATTTGCCCTGGAGAGTGGGCGTGGCTTATCTCTGTGGCTTTACTCCTTGGAAACGGTTATAATTTCCACCATCCACCATGGAATAACTAACCACTAGTTCTGCTTTATACTTGTTGTGGGAAGCCCACAAATGTCAGAACATCAACGTCCCTCGTGTTTGGGTTCATAACATCATGTGTAGGCACAAACATCTCGGTGAATTTCACCGACTATACGTCTGAAATAGTTTCCTTATGTTATTTAACATTTTTATATTTCAGGCTCCCTTCAGGCGATATACGTTACCTCCTTATGGTCAGCCATGACCCAGTTTTCTGTCCACCTTAGTCCAATTAGATGTAGAGATACAATGGTAACTGGGTACGCCCCCTTACTGTCAAAAAGAAAAACTGCGAGCGAGCGAGCATGTTGAAGTTTTCACGAGCGAGCAGGTTTAAGTTCCTCGCGAGCGGCTGTTGCTCTCGCGAGCGACATTTGCTCGCTCGAGAGGGAATTTTGCGCTCTTGAGAGGGAATTTTGCGCTCTCGGATTTTGAAAGTGATTTGCCTTCATATAGAGGATCAACTCACATGTTGACCGTGCTTTGCGAGAAACAGACTTTGAATTGGAACGTACTCGGGCTGCGACTGATGATGTGTCAAAAGTCCACGAGAACACAAGTACAGGGTTAGGATTAGGAAAAATAAACAACTGACAGATGACTCTTTTATAAAAACTACTGTTGTTGAGTCACGGAATGTAATTTTAGTATGTTTTCAGGCGAGAAGTTAGTAGTTTAAAAATCTAATCTGTGGTCGGTTTGTTATGATTCAGCCTAATAAAGATCTGCGCCGTAGATTTGAGGTTCTGCTCGCGGGACCAGTGAGCTCCGCTGCGCCGCCGAGAGCAGCCTGATCTCGGCAGGACTTTTAAAATGCTCTGCTGGCTCTGATGTCTCCGTAGCGGTTAAACATGAGATATAATTTGGTTGGGAGGATCTAACGAGCACAAAGAGTTTATTATTTATTCACAGATGACGTTACATCAGTTTGACTGAGGGTTAAGATTTATAACTTAATATTTTAATTAAACTTTAATGTTAAACTCATGGTGTCTTTTTAATTTTGACTGAATTGTTTGCAATTACATGTGTACATACAAATAAATAAATAAATATACTCTCCGCCTACATACCTCGGGGGAAATCTCAATCTTTTCCTCATCGCAGATAAAGCCCTTGCTGAGAAAAACACATCAAATCACTCTCTGTATTATTTATCCACGCTTATTAGGTATGTTGTTGATTATAATGAAGTTAACATGTTGGTATGGATGTAATATGTTTCCAGAGAATGTTTGTCTGTTTTAGTTACTCAAGAGTTGATTTTTACTGTGAATATTGGAGCGTGTGTGTGTAATGCAATGTACATGAGTTCCCGCCTGTTGACTATAATTGTAGCTAGCTGTGTCAAGTATAGCCGCCTGTGGCAGCTGTCTCCAATTTGGCCTCGGCTGCTGGTGATTGGCAATCAGTCAGCAGCCGAGGCCACCCTCCTAAAAGCTCAGTTGAGAGTGGAGGAGGAGGGTGAGCAGAGGCGCAGTCGTGTGATCTGCTCGGTGTTATAGATGATGATGTTAGAGATGCACCGATCTGATCGGCGCCGATTAGTGATGGCGAGATGAAGCCTCATGAGGCATCGAACCACTTCAGCCAATTGGTTCGAGAAAGGGTTCATTACTCGAAGCTTCATGTGCTCACGTCACCATCCACTGGCCAAGTGTATAATGACAGGCAGCTGTATCTGAACCACATAATGTGATGCATTGAATTGTGTCTGTTATGGATGTTGGGAATGACTGAATTAGAAAAATGTATGACCGTACATAAATTATCACATGTGCATAATAAAATATTTGTTTAATGTATTCTGTGTGTGTAAATGTTCCCAAATTGGTAGTATTATATGATATGGCAGGTTGTGTAATAATGTTATTATGACACTTTATGAAAATGTCATGGGCTTAAGCAGGCAGAGGACAGTGAAAGTGTTTGTGGAACTTGGAAGAGGGGACTGAATATGCGTGTGGAACTTGGACAGTGATGTACAGGACGGGACATTTTATTCATTTTTATTCAGAAATAACTGTTTCTTAACAGTTCCATATTACCACCTATCCTTCTCTCCTCACTCTCCCAACTCTCCAAACTATCTCTCTCTCTAAACTCTCAACCAACAACCCACATGTTGAATGGAGCCTGAGGCGTTAATATGGCTGTCAAACCTCCCGGCAAAATCTGAACCTCTTGCCGAAGCAGTCACGTGGTACAGCCGGGCAGCGAGGCTTCGGACGTCATCATTTTGGCTCCTCACTTAAATGAAGCAAGCCTCGATACGCGATTCGAGGAAACGCCCCCTCCATTACTCGACACACGCTTCAAAGCGTCGGCACATCTCGTAACAACACTAGCGCCGATCCATATCGGCCGATATTGCCATTATCGGTTTTGATCGGCGTTCTCAAAACGGCCGATCAAACCGATCGATCAGATGACGTCACATCTGCGAGAAATATGATCAGAGACGTTTCAATCGCTGCTCGCCGCAACGGAGTAAATGCGCCGGCGAGTGCCGCAGGGTGAGAGGGGCGAGCGAGCGGCGAGCGGCACCCCGTCCCCCAAGTTGAATCTCTGGGTCAACTCAGCCGACACTCGCATGTATGAGCTCCTATAGACTGATGTTCACGGCACACGCATTCGATCGGGAGCGCGCAAGGCTTTTCATAAAGTTAGCCGCTAACTTTATGAAAACCCTTGCGAGTTCCTGATCGAATGCTAACTGTTAGCGGAAGGATTTAAGTGACACAACATCCGGCTTTGCAAAGTTAGCGGAAAGAGCCACGTAAAACAACATCCGTTTTTCAAGTTTTTCAAAATAAGATGTCGACAAATCATACACTAACATATACAAGTAAACAATGAACTGATTTTGTATCTTTATAGATCGTTTCTGAGATTTAAATTATGCTAACATTAAAACATTTTTACTGTACCAAGGAAGAGTTTATAAAAATAAGTTAGACTTTTGTATGTTAAAAAAAGTCCTGTATATAGATTTCCCCAAGAGTTCCAAGAAATGAATAATGCAGATGTGTTCCATACATATCTGAAATCAATCCCCTACAATAGCAATCAAACAATTTTTGTGTATCAATTAGGACAGTTTTCAAAGTAAAAGTCCTAAATGTTTAAAGAAATCTGTAATTTATTTAATGTTTGAGGTGCTTTAGATGTGTATTTCCTCATAGTCCGAGGCAATAATGCTACACAATAAATAGAATGCTTCAGTCGACACCGTGATCGGTATTATGGGATCGGCAGATACTATTTCAGTGATCGGTGATGGGTATTATCGGTGATCGGCTGACACTGATTTCAGTGATCGGTGATCGGCCCAAAAAACCTGATCGGTGCATCTCTAATATATATATATATATATATATATATATATATATATAAACATCTTACAAATAAGGAAAACACCTTACTATGGAAAACACATCAAATCACTCTCCTGATTATATATTCTGCTGTATTTGGGGTTTAACAGAAGCACTGGAATGCTACAAAGAGAACCCCCAGATTGGTTATCTTCATATTTTGATTTACCTCAGTTCAGTAAGTGTGAGAATATGGCACTTACTTATGGTATTTTTCTAGTTTTGCTTTCTTGAAAAAATTATACTTTCTTGATTCTTATTATTCCAAGTTTGAACAAATGGTTGAATGCACCTATTGTAAATCACTTTGGATAAAAGCATCAGCTAAATGACATGTAATGTAATCTGTGTGTTTTTTCGTGTTAACTCCTGGCTGCACATTCAAGGCTCCCTACAATGCTGGTCTTTTTGGAAACAAAGCTGAGGGCCTCCCCGCCTGTAAGAAATTAATCACTGTAGAATTGGGAGCCATAAATTCTCCTTTGCCTCCTCCTCTCTGTCTTTCTTTCCCAAAACCCTGGGAGAAATGACACTGTGATTAAGAGTCTTGATGTAAAGAGCTTCCTGCTGAACAGAGTGGGTGGGAGAACAATGTGGAAAGGTTAGACTTTCAAGGTGAGTGTGTGTACGTGGGAAGTAAAGGCGGGTGTCTAATGATAAGCCAGCTTTTGGCAGACGACAACACATCTATATTAACACACAACAACAGCATTAAGCTGCCCGCCACCTCATTATTTTAGGTTATGAAACATCAGAGAAGAGAAAGCCTACACTGAGACACTACACACGCTCACTGTGTGCCACGTTGAGTCAAACCATCCTGATATGGTGGGAGGGGGGACTCTGGGTTTTTAGGTTAATTAAATTAAATTGCCTATTTAATATACAATTCAGTTTATGAACTTACACTTGTGTTTTATTAAATATTTATTAAATAACTATTTCTAAAGGATTTTTTAATGGATGGTAATTTTAAATAGATTTTTTTTTAAATCTCACGTACCCCCTGGAGTGCCTTCCCGTACCCCAGGGGTAAGCGGGCCCCCATTTGAGAACCAGTGCCTTAGATCAGTAGCTTCAAATGGGGGTACACAAGCCTCTGTGGGTACATGAAGGCACTCTAGGGGGTACTTGAGATGTTTTGTAATGTAAGTTCATAGACTTACTTTTATATTAAGCAGGCTATTTAAAGTAATTATCCGAAAAACTTTACATCCCTCCCATGTCAGGATGGTTTGACCCAACCTGGCACTGCCGCCTTGAAAACTTAACAATGGAGTCTGGCTGAAATGGAGCAGCGATGCTGCTGAAAACTAGCCTGACGATGTCATACTCATAATTCTAGTCAGAATATGAGTCTGATACCGCTCCATTGGGCTGTGATTATGGGGCGTGTTTCAACTGAACCAGGAAAGAAAATGCCTCTTCGCTCAATTGGATAGAGCTACAACCAATCAGAGCAACGTAGTATGTGACGTGTTTTAAGCGACGCATAGTTTTCGATCTACAGATGCCTTGATCGCGTTTCTCTGTTCCTCTTTCAAAATGAATGTGCTATTGAGGTCTTCTAAAACAGACTCAATGACAGAATCTACACATCTTAGCTCTCCAGCGGTGTTTGTTGTAAACGAATACAAACCAAGCGCCTTTTTATGACGTGGTTGGTTACGTTACTGTTGATCATCTGTCCGTCATCGTCAATTTCAGAGGGGGCACATCACTAAAAAAAGGTTGAGAACCTCTGCCTTAAATGACACAAATAAATGAGAGACAACAGTTTAGAAGATATTGTCCCTCACGTGCAAATCCATCTCTTTGGACTGTAACTGGTGGTTCAGGCTTTCGTCAAAGAGTATGACATAGGCCCTTTGCTTCAACACATTGGACAACATGAGACTCTTGAAGTGAAGAAGCGAGTCTGAACAAGCAGAGAAATGGGTATTTGCTTTTTCTACAAACTTTCAAGAAACATTCGTCGAAAATAGCAGGCTGGCATCTTCGGATGCTTTAAAAGAATAATGAGAAATTGGAAACCATCAGTGCCCCCATTACCTGCAGAGTAAGGACACTTTTCGTTACAGCATCGGTTATCGACGCCTGCTTGTTACTGAAGAGAAAGACGTGCTGCTCGGCGTAGCAGTTCCCCTCACTGTGGTGAGATAGCTGGTGATGAGGATTGGTGTAGCTTTGCTAACAGCAGCACTCTGATTGGCTGCCTTATCATGGCTTATCGTTAATGCCACCTCTCCCAGGGACGTGCGGTCAGGGGAGGCAGGTGAGGCAGAGCCATAATGACAAGTACAAAAATAAATAATGATAACATCACATTTATATTAATATTTATCCCTCGAACTTTATGTATAACAAATTTCAAACATTTTTATCATTAAAATTGCTGAATTTGCCAATAATGGCAATATCGGCAGATATTGATCGGCGCCGATCAGATCGGTGCATCCCTAATAACAAGTACAAATGTTCTATTGACGACCTTTGCACTTCTAAGTGGGACAGGTCATGAATTTAAATTATATAAAATAGTCTAATATTGTATGTTGTTAATTCAGCAAATACCTCCTCACGGTCCACGACCTGTCCTTTCTGTATGTGCGCAGAAAAAAAGCTGCTCTTCATCCTCTGTAAATGGGACATTATGTTGTCCAAACCAACTTTAGACATTTGCAGCCTGTCCATTCAACCAGCTATCACTTATACATATGCAACCATTTCCCCCAATAAAGCCAAATTAGAGTTCTAAAAACAATGTCAACACCATAGCAGTAGCAGCCCACACATTATTTTAAAAAAGAGAGAACATTTTGCTAAGTACAATACTTGAGATAAAAATCATTGTTAAGTAAAAATCAAAATACATATACACAATGAAGTTAACATCATTGGTGACTTTTAACCTTTGTTAAACACAACTACATGTTCAAAGAAAACTCACCTGTCTCTTCATCAATGGCAAAACGTCCAAGTCCACTGCCATCATGAATGGAATACTGGATTTCTCCATCTCTGCCAGTGTCATCATCGTTAGCGATGACTTGGAGGAAGGTAGTTCCAATCCGGGTATTCTCTTTAACTAATCCTGTCAAGGCAAACTGGGAAAAGTATGGAGCGTAGAGATTTTCATTCACATCTACCACCTCCACCTCCACAAAGGTGACAGAGAGAAGAGAAACAGGCCTGCCCTTGTCTTTGGCCGTCACAGAGAGGTTGTAGAATTGCTGGGTTTCGTAGTCTAGCTCTTTTGTCAGTCGAATAGCCCCGCTGGCACCGTCTACCTCAAACCATCCATTGTAGTCATTGGCTAGAGAGTACCGCACCTGGCCTCCCAACCCTAAATCTGGGTCCTGGGTTTCTAACCATGCCACAACAGTTCCTACTGGAATATCCTCTAGAGCCCTGGCTTTGTACACATTGGGGATAAATAGTGGGGGACAATCATTCACATCCTCTAATATGATTTTCAAAGTGATCACAGAAAACCTCTGGTCCCCTTTCTCTGCTTTGTCCCGGGCCTCAATCTTCAGGTTAAAAGCTGAAACAAACTCTCTGTCTAGTTGGCCAGCAACATACACTATCCCATTAGTGCAGTTGATACCAAACTGTCTGGTGCTGGTCAAAACAGAGTATACAATCTCCCCATTAGGTCCAAGGTCTTTGTCAGTGGCCTCAACCTGGATAACACCGGTACCTATGGCAGTGTTTTCAGATATGATAATTCTATAGCCTCCTTCTTGCAAAAACTGGGGTGCATTATCATTAGCATCCACTATATAGACATTAAGCAAACGCCAGGCAGTTTTCTGTGGAAGCCCGAGGTCATAGATAGTTAGGTTGAGGAGATAACTATCCCTCTTTTCCCTATCCATAGGGAGGAAGACACTGATAAGCCCAGTCTCCATGTCAATGATAAAACAGCTGTCAGTATTTCCATCTGAAATAGAGTATAGAATCTGACCATTAAAACCTGTGTCCCCATCGTACGCATTGACCTTGAAAACACTCGAACCAGTTTTTAGGTCTTCCTGCACAGCAATATCTGTGGGGAAAGCTTTGTCGAATTGGGGCGTTTGTCGATTGACAGAGAAAAGGTCAATAAAACCTTCCTCAATCTTCAGCTTGGTGCTAGCTTTGGACTTTTGGAGTAATTTCTCAGCTAACTTTTGGGCTACCCTTGTTTCTTTACAGTTGAAACTTCTGGGAGGAGATGTCCCTTGAGCAACAGATATGTTAACAAACATAGGATTAGAAAAATTCTCACCATCTGTGGCAGTTATTTTAAGACTAAAGACACCGTTTTTTGGACTGGCTGTGGCAAGGGAATGTTGCAGTGAAAGTACGCCTGAATCAGGGTTTAGATTGAAGTACTCCCATTCATTCCCTAAAATGATCTTATATTTTACTAGCTCCAACTCATCTATGTCAATCGCAGACATTGTGGTAATCACTTCATCCACTGGGAAATCCCTGGAGATCACCCCCTGACACGCTATCTTCTCAAATAATGGCTGGTTGTCATTTACATTTTCCAGGTGAATTGTTACATTGACTTCACTTTCTCGTCTGTAAGGCGACCCCCAGTCAGATGCTCTAACAACAAATGCAAAGCTCTCTGATGAGGATTCAAAGTCCAACTCTTTAGTAGTGCTGATGATACCAGAAAACTGATTGATTTTGAAGGGTAATGACTGAAGGCTGGAAATGCTATAAGTAATGTATCCATTTTCTCCTTTATCCTCATCCACTGCAGAAACTGTCAGTACATTAGTCCCAACAAGTACACTTTCATTAACCAAAATCTCATAAGAGGCCTGATCAAATGTTGGTGGGTTGTCATTAGCATCTCCAATGGTTACCCTCACTTTAACTTTGAGCTTACTATCTATTTCCAATACCTCCAGATTAAACAGATCCTGGGACACCTGAGTGAACCACTGAGTGGTTGAGATCGTACCTGTTAATGTGTTAATTTGAAAAAAAGCTGAGTCTGCAGAAGGTATCATGATATATTCTGCATCATCAGGCTCTGGTCTGATTTTGACAGCTTCTACAATCGTGCCTGGTGGTGAAATTTCATTTAAACAAACATCATACAACTCCCGCTCAAACGCAGCTTCTGCTGTATGCCGTTTCTTGACCATAATCTGGAAAAGCTTGACAGCAGAGAACTTCTGTGGGGCTCCTCTGTCTTTAGCCTGCAAAGTAAGGTTACAGCCATAAGGGTAAGTCTCCCAATTGAATGACTCTAAGGCCTTTATAGCAAACTCGTCTTCCACAGATCTTTCTACAAAAAACTGCTCTGAAGGGTCTCCACCAACAATGACCACTGAGTCTATTTCTCCATTCAAGCCTTCATCTAAGTCTTCAACGGTGACCATGGCATACACAGGGTTTTTATCTAGCCCTGAGGGGCTGTGGGTGACCACATTCATGAGTGGGGCATGTTCATTCACACGCTCTACATGGACAAAAAGTTTGGCTGTGCTGCTGACCCCATTATTTCCATAGAGCTTCATGCCACGGTCTACTGCGAGGATTTCTAAGTCGTACCGATTCTGCTCATCAACATTTAGCTTTCCACTGAGAGTAACCATTCCACTGCTTGGGTGAACAGCAAATAGCTCAATTTTGTCCTTGAAAAAATAGTAAAACTCCCCATTGGAGCCTATGTCTGCATCAGTGGCGGTAACTTGGGCGATGCTAGTCCTGAGAGGTGTGCTCTCCGCTATGGTGACTGAGTAAGTAGTGGGTGAGAACAAGGGTCGCAAGTCATTCATATCCAAGACCTGGACGCTGACTTTAGTCCAGGTCTCAAGTAGCGTCTCTCCTTTGACAGAGGCTTTTACTGTCAATACATAATTATTCTGAATCTCTCGGTTCAAGATAGCTGCGTTGCCACCTTTAGTCCTTATGCGCAAGAAGCAGAAGTCGCCCAGCACGTACTCCTCTGCCTTGAAAAACCCTTCGTCATCGCCTGAAGTGATTCTGTAGCGGATCTCCCAGGAGCGCTGGGTCAGGAGGATGCCCATTTTAGATTTACTATTGGCATAGGTCCGTGCTGCTGAGTTCTCATAAACCGTAGCGTGGTAGACGGTCTGAGTGAAGCCCAAGTGAGGTCCATCCTGAAGGCCTCCGTTGGTGTTCTGGCCACGGCAGGATGGTGGCTTCAAGACCAGCAATAACAGCAGCAGGGCCAGTCCTAGGAGAGGGGCTCGCATCCATGCCCACTGGCCCATTTTCACATCCATCTCATCATCACTCCATCCTGTAAAGAAAGAGACAGACAGAGACAGAGGGACATAATCAGGGGTGCACATAACTGGTACGCAGGTACGCATGCGCGAAAATAATCAACAATGCGTACTGCCACTTGTGTTCCTGTGCGCACCTGACCGATCTGATGTTGATCGTCTCTACAGCAGCAAGTCATTAAAACATGTCATTCTGTCTCTACGTGTCGTGAACATGTCTCGCGCGCCGTAGAGCCCGGCGTGTGCGCGCACATCGGGACGAATGTAACCAAAAAAGTAACTTGCACCCAAACAACTCCTCTCACTCGCGCACAAGCTCTCCGGTGACAGAGTTCTTCCGCTCGCACATCGCCGAAATGCGCGCACACAGGAGAGCACACTCTCAATAGCCATTGAGCCAGGAGTTTGGGGCGGATTGGACAAAGTCCAGTTTAGGTGCTAGCTTGCGCTTTAACCGCGTGAATATCTTCACGCGTTGCGTGTCCCTACGTGAAGTGTAGACCACGGCGTGTATATTCAATGTAAAAAAAAAAGCGATAAAAAAAGACATCTCGTCTCGATCCAAATTTGACGGGTATCCGGTCGAGCACTTATCCTGCTGAGCTGTAGACCTTACTGGTTTACAGGCATCCGGAGGCGCTCACAATATTTGGGACGGGACAAATTAGGGGCGGATTAGGTTAGGTTAGGTTACTTTATTAGTACCCGTAGGTAGACTTGTTTTGCAGTATCAAATCAAAAGACAGTACAAAACAGAAATGAGGCGTCCATCTCGACATACAAACACAAACAACCAGACAAACATGATAAAAGTACTCCAAGTTAAGATCAGATCATTGCTGCTGTAATTATTATAACAATGTGTTCCCCTGCGTGATGGCCGCTGGAACAAAACTGGTTTTATAGCGCTTGGTTCTGCACCGTGGTACTAAATATCTCCGTCTGGAGGGGAGAAGTTGAAATTCCCTGTGCAAGGGGTGGGAAGTGTCCGTTAAGATGGAGCTGGTTAGACGTTGGATCTGATGTACAGGGACTCTGGACTGAGTTGTGCCTCACCAATCAGCTTGCTGGACCATTTAACTATCTGAACCAGAGAGTTTCTGTTCTTTAAAGATACATTTCCAAACCATGAGACCAAAGAAAGAGATAAAATAGATTCAATAAAAGCACGATAAAATAAAGTCATCATGGTTTTGTTAATGTGGAAGTGGGACAGTTTCCTTAAACAAAACAAATGCTGGTGCCCCTTCTTGCACACGGCTTCCCAGTTTGCTTCAAAGTTCATTTTTGAGTCAATAATTGTCCCCAGATATTTATAAGATTGCACACATTCAACAGTCTGACCCTTGATGCATGTGGCTTCATGTATGTGGGCATGTCTTCTAAAATAAATGATCATATCTTTAGTTTTTGATATATTTCATTGTAGATATGACTCTTCACACCACTTCACAAAGTCCTGGATGACTGGACCGTGGCTGGTCTCATCGTCCCTGAGCCGACTGACTATGACTGAATCATCTGCATATTTAAAAATGCTGATATTATTAATGCTGCTATTATCAAGCATATATTGAAGGAAGTCCAGTTGAGCCAGTAGGTGGCGCTTTGAGTCTGTGAACATATCCATGAACCCTTGAAGCGTCAACGTCATGTACATTAAATGTTAAAAAAAACGCTAACATAATTTTAGCCTTAGCCTGGAATCAAAAACAGGCCTCTGTGTCAATAGACAAGCACATTTTGCTCTGTACACCTTATTAGAGGTAATTGCATCAGCTGTAGGGGGTACAATTATTGTAAAAGTGAAAAATTTATGGTGCTTTTACTTCATAAATAGGTGTTCCTCTCAAAAATGAGTTTTTTTTTCTGGTGAAGGTGTTCAGGCCTGTCGTGAAAGTGAATAATGTATGGTAATTGTACTTAATAAATAGGTGTTTCTATCAAATTTGGCAGTTTTGGGCGTTTTGGGCCTTTTTTGTTTTTTGGGCCGATTTGGCCATTTTCCACTTTTTTTCAACAGTCGAGTTTTCCCAGAAAACGACAACGGAATCAGCTCAAAATTGGTGAATGTGTTCAGGCCTTGACTGGCATTACACTTGGTTTTTGTAATAGATATCTGATGAGTTTAAGCTATAGCTGATTCCGTTAGCGTTTTGTAGGTCTAATGGCCGTTTGAAAAAAGTTGAAAATGGCCAAAAACGCTAAAAAACGGCCAAAACAGCCAAAAACAGCCAACTTTGGTGAATATTTGTGGCTCCAATTACAGTTCAAATTGCACGAAATTTGCATTGAATGTTCGAGACGCCATTCCGCACATATCCTGACGGTCTGTTATTTTTTGTTCCCAATAGTGTTGAAGTTATAAGCATTACAAAACGGGACACGCCCCTAAAATGTTTGTCGGGCCATAGATGCTTAACATAATTTCTTTTTTCAAAAAAAGATGATAGAAACCAGATGGCATAGCTTCACTTATAATTATCTTCAATGGGTTTGTTAATATTGGACCTATCGTTTAGGTTCGGTGGTCACTTTTGTGTTTTTCTCAAAAGTCAAAATGGCCGAAAATTTAAGTAGGCGGAGCTTAGGGTCCCGAGAGGCTTTTTTGTAGAGCAGGTCCTAGAGGTCTAGAAAATATGTTTTTTCAAGTTAATCGGACATTCTGGGTGAGGGGCGTCACCGGTCAAACTTCTAGGTGGCGCTAGAGAGCAATTTTTGAAAGCCACATTTCGAGGTCTATGTCATCTGGCTATTTTCACCAATCCTGACATGCTTGCCAAATTTGGTGAGTTTTGGGATATGATAAGTACCCCCAATATGCCCCCAATGTTCAAAAATAAAAATCCAGTATAAGAATAAGAACTCTTACAATTTCAATAGGGTCCTTTCGGACAGCTTCGCTGTCGCTCGGACCCTAATAAGTGCAGAAGGCAAAATTACGGGCTGCTGTTTTCACCCATTTCCTGAAATGCAAGAAAACTCCAGCCCTGGGTCTCAGAACCATGTAGTATCTTCAGATACAAAACAGTTATGGTTGAAACAGAGAGTCAACTAGCTTCTTTTTTTATGTTGTCCTCTTTTTAAGAAAAAAGGGGTTCTGAAAGTAGGCCGCCACATATGTGCCACTCTGGGAGAAAAGCTGGATCCTGTAAAAGCCATGTTGTGGCCATAGAAGTGGTCTGCATTTTGATAACTCTGCATTTTCCACCGCAAGGGATGGAGAGATGGGGTGGGAAAAGACAGACGGTGTCTGAACGCACTGATAATAACACACTGCTAAAGTGCAAACCTAAATCTGCACATGTTCAACAACACATGCAGTTACACACACAGACACACACCTCCTGCAAGAGTACAAATTTGTTTTTGTTTCAAACAGGAACTGATCCAGTTTTAATTTCTGACTCACAGACAGCAACAACAACAAAAAACATTTGGCTTTGCGATTGTGACCAAAAACCACCTAATCTGAAACAAAGCCAACCAATGCTTAAGCCTGCATTTAAATACAATCCAACAGTCATTCAGGGGAGAAAGGCTGGAATCCAAACGAGTGGATTGCCAAAAACATTTCAGTTTTTGTCTGATCTTAAACTCTCATCTCAGTGTCAACTTGACTAAGTAACAGCGGTTGAGAGGAAGTTTCTGAGAGTCAGCTTTAGTGGGTCAGTACATCTCCTTTGAAAAAGTAGCACTGGAGGGCGGAGGCCCAGTAATTATGCTTCAACACTGCAGTAACCATTTGAATCCTTGCTGATTTTGTTCAATTTTAACTCTTCACTTACAGACTCATGGTATCTGAAATGATCTAGAGTATTTGCCTGTATATGTACTCTATGGTTAAAGGAGTGTTGAAATATATAGAAACATATGCGTTTGCACCAATTATGGGGTAATTTTAGCCAGAGTAGCATCTTTAAGGCATTGGACCAAGAGGCTTTATTTACCCAGAGTAGCGTCTGTCAGGCAGAGGAGCCTTACAAGCTTTTATTGATCCAGAGTTGCGTCTGTCAGGCAGTCGACCATCCTTTTTTATACCCAGCGTGTCAGGCAAAAGACCGAGGCAATTTCTTTTGACCCAGAATAGCGTCTATCAGACAGAGAACCAATTAAACACTCTATTGACCCAGAGTAGTCAGTCTGTCGGCTGGTAGTGAGAATGTGCTCACCTGTATGCGCGGATGTGTGCGCGTGCATCACGGCTGAGCGATGCGCACGCTGGTATCGCAAGCCAAGAAGTGTAGTTTTTTAGTTGCCTATTTTTTGGTGCCCCCTCTGTTATTGGTGCCCTACGCACAGTGCACATTAAGGGAGTGGCGGCGCTGGCTGCAGCTGGGTCATAAGATGGATCTGGTCTGCAGTGACTTTGTCCATGTTTAATGGAGTAATAGAGCCTCTGTCTTGTTGTTGTACAATAAAGTGTACGCACAACATGATTGGTTGATGAAAACATTCTATTCCTTGGAAGAAACTGCAAACAACCTGGAATATAAAATAATTTAAATTCTCCTTCTTCATAAGTGCATAATTGCCATGTTGTTTCAATACATGGAAACCCCACAAGCCCGAGCCTGCTAAATGTTTGCCACACACACACATCACAAGGGATAACACTGAAAAATACTATCATTATCCACACAGGACCCCCAATTACTGTCAGTTCCAAACACTCGCTCATTAGCTTTTCATTTCAGGCTAATTGGCCTGGAATTGTGTGGCAAACAGCAGCCTCTACATCACTACTGTTCGCAGCCTCTACAACATAGCTATGGGTTAACAGCTATTCTGCCTTAGATACCTGCCTTAGATACCTGCTCACACGCTGACAGTGTAGCACTAGTTGTAGCTTACTAATAGTAGTAGTTTAGCTAGGTTTTGTTGGGTCTAAGAACTGAACATGTTCTATGTTGTATTAGTTATGAAGCCATCTGAGGGACATCTGTATTTTGTTTTACTTGTTGTTTACTTGTTTTACACATTTTATTTAATTAATAACAAAACAGATTTGGTTGAACAAATCAATTTACAGAGTGAGACAAGTGTGTGTACGCAGTAGAACATTAGTTATATAACTTGTGTTGAGAATGAAACTACAGAGTAGAAGTATTAGTAGTAGTAATAGCTGACAAACCAAGCATCAGAAAGAGTTTAATAACACTTTTTTGTTCTTTGTGTATTTGTGCATGTTGTCTCTGTTGTCGTGGTTGAAAATTATTGAATGCATTTAAACATTGTGTCCTAATCAGTGTCGGTGCTTTCATAGAGGGCGCAAGGGCGCCACCCCTCTTAAGATTTTGAGATGAAAAAAAAAGAAGAAGAACAAAATATTTATATACTCTCTCTCTATTTATGGATTAATTTCCATCTCTCCATTGCACATTACAAACTCTGCTTCCTCCACTGAGTCTTTGTAACTTCACGTCTCATAGCCCTGGCTGTCTCTGATGCCTGGTGGGCCGGCCTCCTGCCATGGCCCTGTTGATGCCCTGTTGATGCTGTTGACACACACACACACACACACACACACACACACACACACACACACACACACACTCTATTAATAGTGCTGCTACTAGACAACGGTTTCTTCCCCTCTCCTCTTCACTCTGGTGCTTGCTTACTCGGTGCACTCGGTGAAACACCAGAGTGGTGCGCCACAACAGAATCAATACGGCAAACATCAATTTGTGTAGACTTGCTGTCTTGATTTACATATGAATGTGAATGTTATGAATGAAGATTAGAACCCTAGACACACACACACACTATTAATAGTGCTGCTACTAGACAAAATGGCAGCAGAGAATGAAGCACTGTTTCATGCACTTTCTCACCTCCCCCATCCAGCTGCCGTAGAACATGAGAACCCCCCTGTTTCCCCGCAGAGCCCACTGACAGAAAGAGAGAAGGGACAGAGGCGGATCAGAGGACAATGTTTTGGGAGGGGGACGATGAAAAGAGAGTGCAGGTCTACTCAGTCTCTCCTGCCCTGTAGCTCTGCATTACAACAGGATGATAACCTGCTCACTCGGAATACACTACAGTAAACATGGGTTCATTCTTATGTCTGACTAATTATAAGACACATTATTTTACGGGTAAAGGACTATGTTGTCTGGTCCTCATAATATGGTAAAAGGATGTGGAGTAACTTATTATTATTATTTATTTCCCATCATTGGATACTTTACTCTCCCAAAATGTTGGCAGGCCTGAACTAGCCAACACCAATTGTACAATGGCACTTTTAAAAAGTATGAATGATGTTTCCTCTCTCTTAATCCTCCCTGATTCCTTACTCATTACATGACTTTAGTGGGACTATAAACACAGGGGAGCATGAAGATGGTGGTGTGATCGATTGTGACGAGGATAATTTGTATTCCCTAGTCCAACCATGTGTGTTGGGTGGTATTCTTGCTGGAATACACAGTTTGGGATTTCTTTACAAAACCATTACCTATTTTTGTGGTTTGCATAGGCTGAGTAGTCCTTTTAATGACAGGTAAACATTACATGTCATTTAGCTGACGATTTTATCCGAAGCGACGAACAATCTTGTTAGATTCATCCGTAGACACAGGTACAGGGAGCAATCCTGGGTTAAGTGTCTTGCTCAATGAAACATCGACTAGGGCAGGGATTCAACTGCCAACTTTCAACCGATTGAAATACTGAGCTGCTACCCAATGACCCACAGTCGCCCTAAAATGATTAGAATTTCTGAAATCAGTGTACTGGCCCTATAATTCAGTCTGATAAAAGAAAAGTTGAATACAAAATAAGTGAGATATTTAGAAGTAGTTAATCAATATCCTGCTCTAACTGGAAGCTAGTCTCGTATTTATTATTTCTTTACTTGTTGCAGCTTTTTCCTTTTATACCTTTATACAATAGAATCAGGGTCAGCCTGGATCCACCCAGCTGGCATATTTATTTTTCGATCTGATGCTGATTCTGACTGTTACATCATGGACCTACTGAGTAGACTTAATCGGCAAGCTTTAATGGCCTGCAACATTAAAACATCCTTGTGAATTACTGACTTATACATCCATCAACCCAGTGATTCATGAGGCTGAAAAAGGCAGAGTTCAATGTGAAGCAAAAGGCAGGCCACAGCTGCAAACTCTAAACCATGTCACATGTGACACGTGGTTGATTACTTTTGGAGATTACAGTTTTAACAGTTTATGGTAAGTAACATAATGGTGCTTTTACTAAAATGGAAAACCATATTTTGTAAATGTTGGTGAAAAGCCACGTACTGTAATATAATGGTAAACCCCATAGTTACTTCAACAAATATATTTACATGCTATCAAATTACTTTTAGAGTAAATACAGGATTATCTTAACAAGGAACATTTACAGTCCAGATTCAGCATACTAAACATATTTGGTTGGTTGTATTGGCTTCATTTCAGTAACAATGTTTGATTAATTCCGATGGGGCTTAAATATATTATCAGCTCTGTCTGAGTTTTTGACAAGTATTGATCGATCAATCAATTAGATAGATAGATAGATAGATGGATACTTTATTAATTCCCAAGGGAAATTCAGGAAATTAGGCAGATCTGCTAGTCAAACACCAGAACCTTTCTAGTCTTCCGACTATTTAAATTGACTACTACTACACAACACTAGTTCACTACTTCACCAATCCACACCCATTCATACACAGATGGGAGGAGCTACCATGCAAGTTGCCACCTGCCCATCAGGAAAAACTAATATTCACATGCCATAGGCACAGCCAGGGGAGCAAATTGGGAAGGACGACCCTGCTCTCCACTGAGCCACAATCACCACCTGCCCATCAGGATTTAAACTAATCATAGACACCGACGACACCGCTTTTAGGAGTGATGTGGGGGGCATGCAGACTGCTGTTGTGTACTGTGTGGGTATGTTGTTTGCCAAACACATTTATTCAGCAGGTTTGTGGAACTAATAAGAATGGTTGGATTTCAGGATTAATGAAATATACTACTACTACCCATTACATTACATTCATTCATTTTGCTGACGGTTTTATCGAAAGCAACTTTCAGTCATTTTACATTCAAACACCTTATACACAGCTACAAGGAGCAATTGAGGGTTAAGGACACACAGACTAGGGCAGGGATTGAACCGCCAATGCCCTGATTGAAAGACGGACCTACTAACCACTGACCCATAGACACTCCATGATCATGAATTTAGAAGGATGGTTAACTAAAAGCTTAACATTATCAATTAGTTTTTGTTGTTGAAACACGTGTGCTTTAAGATTTATTTGTTTTTATATATATATATATATATATATATATATATATATATATATATATATATATATATATATATATTTATTTATACATATATATCTAACTAAAAGTTAAATATGCCAATTTCTAAAACATTATGAAGCTCTTCGGTGCTGCTCTGTGAAACCTGAAGAAAAAATTATGTCAACTTAGAAGAGTCACTGTCGAGACAGGATGTGCAGTTCAATCATGTTGACGTGAGTACCCCAGCTGGGATTCGTCTACAGCAGTGGTCGCCAACCAGTCGATCTTGGCGACCACTGCTGTAGACACTATCGCTCTCCAAAGTAACATTTTAATTAAAGGTGTCTTCTGAAATGTTTTGTTACAGACTTCAGAAAAGATCTCCGTCTGATTCATGAACGCCTTCAAATGGGTTCACACAGCCAAAGTGTTATCAGCTGTGCTCCCCACCAGCTCCTTTTAAGTACATGCAACTGAAGAGACGTGTGCACAATTGACAGACTCCACAGGCAATGCAAAAGCAACTTCACACTGATTAAAATCCTGTCAAAGCGGAAAGCGAGCACCAGTCGAGTAAACTGAGACCTAACTTCACCGGTGCAGATACTGTTGCTGAATTGTCCATTCTATCTAACTGTGGCTGTATATTTTTTCAACTCAAGTCAGTTTATTTGTATAGCCCAATTTCACAAATTACAAATCTGTCTCGGAGTGCTTTACAATCCATACACATAGACATCCCTGTCCCAAAACCTCACATCGGACCAGGAAAAACTCCCAAATTACCCTTCAGGGGGAAAAAAGGGAAGAAACCTACAGAAGAGAACAGAGGCGGATCCCTATCCAGGATGGACAGGTGCAATAGACGTAATTTGTACAGAAGGACAGATTTAGAGATAAAATACATTCAATGAATTTGACAGAGTTTATGAATAGTTCATAGTAGGCATATTCCACTTATTCCAGTGGTTATTTATATATTCACTTACATTTGCAATGTTCGTGTCATGCTTTTGATAATTTTATGATATCACTATACCTCATAGAATCATGACTATAAATATGAAACGTAAATGTTAACGATAAAAATATTCTCTATTATTATTATTTTTTATATTGTGAACAAATAATTTCCTTTTTATGTTGCACTGAAATTAAGTCATTTAGTGTGTTCTTGATCACATTAATTTGAAAGCTGTCACCAAGTCAGAGGTCAGGGATCTTGGGCTTAAACATGTTGGTGACCACTGCTCTACAGTATACACAGTTCATTTGAAACTCTGGCCCAATACACAGGTATGAATACTCAAGAAACATTTTATTATTTTTAACCAAAGTTGAACTGTCTTTTTCCTGTGATTGGCATTCACCACAATCCTTATAACACACACTTCCAGAATAAATACTATTTGACTGAGGAGTAGCTCCAAGGCACTGCCTCAGGCAGTCTCTCACAGATAACATATTTGAGATGACCTCCTCTCTTTCTTCATCAAACACACTTAACATAATGAACCAAATGAGCAACCATATATGTGTCTCCAAGTCCTGGCCTCCACTACAAGACAAGATACTAGAGCATCAAGGACAACTCCTACATTCTCCTCAATACTTAATAATAGGGATGCACCGATCTGATCGGCGCCGATCGATATCGGCCGATATTGCCATTATCGGTTTTGATCGGCGTTCTCAAAACGGCCGATCAAACCGATCACTCAAACCGATCGATCAGATGACGTCACATCTGCGAGAAATACAATCAGAGACGTTTCAATCTCCGCGCTCCGCAACGGAGACGATGCGCCGGCGAGTGCAGAGTGAGAGGTCCCGCGGGGATCCTCCCGCAGCGAGCGGCACCCCATCCCCCGAGTTGAACCTCTGGGTTAACTCACCGACACTCGCATGTCTGAGCTCCTATAGACTGATGTTCACGGCACACGCATTTGATCTGGAACGCGCGAGGGCTTTTCATAAAGTTAGCCGATAACTTTATCAAAACCCTCGCGCGCTCCTGATCGAATGCTAACTGTTAGCGGAAGGATTTACATGACAAAACATCCGGTTTTGCAAAGTTAGCGGAAAGAGCCACGTGAAACAACATACGCTTTTCAAAATAAGATGTCGACAAATCATACACTAACATATCTGTAATTTCTTTAATATTTGAGGTGCTTTAGATGTGTATTTCCTCATAGTCCTAGGCAATAATTTTACACAATAAATAGAATGCTTCAATCGACATTGTGATCGGTATTATGGGATCGGCAGATACTATTTCAGTGATCGGTGATCGGTATTATCGGTGATCGGCTGACACTGATTTCAGTGATCGGTGATCGGTGATCGGCCCAAAAAACCTGATCGGTGCATCTCTACTTAATAATATAAGTGTCTCCCTCTCACTCAAGCCCACTCTTTAAGTGTGAGATATAAACATACACACACACATGCACAGACTGAGTGAAATAGCAGCGTTGACCTTGACGCCGCCTGAGAAGGTGATATGTTTGCTCACATACCACAGATGGTTAAGCAGTATCCCACAATTAGGCAATGTTCTGATCCATACATGTGTTGAATCAGAGAGAATATGGCTCAGCCTCATACATATTCATGTTCTGCAGCTCCCTCTAACCAACACTGGCTCTGCTACTGTGTGTGCATGGGATGGTTCACACTTGCCATGTTTCAGTGAAGCAGAAAGGATACATTCTTACCCAGAGGTGTGGGTGCTGCTACGATGTGAGGAGATACACTTTATTTAACACACATACTCGCGAACACACACAAACACACACACACACACACACATTACAGAGTGGGTGCATTGCAGAGAAGCAAAAAAAGTTGCATAAGACTGACTTCGGCAGAACATTTACTTCAGTGGCTTAGAAGAAAGGCACAGGGACAGCTTTGAGGATCTGTGGGTGTATGTGTGTGTGTGTGTGTGTGTGTGTGTGTGTGTGTGTGTGTGTGTGTCTGTGTGTGTGTGTGTGTCTGCAGAGCTATATGCACTACAAGTGCGAGAGCTCCAGCTCGGTCCAGACCTCGCCTTGCGTCTGCTTCTGTTCCTACCGGGCCCATTTGTTCTGCTATGGAAGGTCTGATCCATTTAAAACGTACATGTGTGTATGTGTGTTTGTGTTGCAGCTTAGTTTTGTGCTACCCGTGTAACATTATCCCAACTGTGTCCCTTAGAGGTCTCAGGCAGCAGACACAGAAAACAAGAATGGGAGGTGAAATGTGAGGAGGAGGAGGAGGAGGAGGAGGAGGAGGAGGAGGAGGAGGAGGAGGAGGAGGAGGAATGTGTTTGGTCCTGAACAAAAGAATGGTTTAAGATTGAAGCTCCCTCATTTCCTCAAATGGGTGCTGGATCCTGGTTCCAAACTATATACTAATTATATTGGCTTTTCCAGCCTTTACGGCTCTCGTTCAGCGGTCCAAGAAACACACCGACTAATTACACGCAATGTAAATCGTCTTATGTGACTTGGCTAATCACATACATGTATCCCGTTAAGCCCCACCCTCGACTCGAGTGCCATATTCACACACACAGGAGCGACCCGATAGATGGAGTCAGACAAGTTATTTCACCTGGTGCTCAAATAGATAACCCTTTAAATCAGGAATGGGCAGACTCTAATATGTTAATTGGTCTCGCAACCAGTTTAAAAGCAATATGTCTCATGTTCAGCAATATTAAAAGCAGATCCACTGCGAGACAAAGCACAGATCTTTTGAGCAAACGTACCAACTCACAACCCGAAATCAAGGCAGAGAAAATTAAAACCAATCTGTATAGCACATTTCAACAACTTGCAATTCAAAGTGCATAATCCAAAAGAAAACAAGATAACACAAAATTAAGAACATTCATAAAACACAAAAAAAGCAAAAAAAGCAAGAAATAGAATAAAAGTTACAGTGCTTTACTGACCTGCAGAAAGTCATTGATATTCTTGAATCTGGTTCAATTAAAGGCAATAGCAAACAAAAAAGTATTTTACAGGTCTCTTAGGATTTTGGTTAATCTGCAGTTTTAAGCAGCAGATCATAAACGTATTTGAAAATTGGTCGGGCGAAGGGCTTCCCAAGTTAGAAGGGCACAGGATATCCGTAGCAGCTCTGCAGACCTAGTGACCTCTGGTGGTTCATGTAAAAACGTGGCTGAAGTGTTGTCTTACCGAAAAAGTACATATTCCCTCCCAAGTATGGCAGGAACTGTCTGAGCGCTAGGTGCACGGCCTGTGGTTCCAGAACCTTAAGCATTGAGAATAGAACTGTCCTCGGCAAGTCCTGTTCCACCACACTGCGCCCAAACCTGAGAAGCAGGAGTATGTTGTGACGATGTCCCGGTGGGGTGGAACCACTTCCAGGGGGATACTCTCTGATGGGAATGCTCTCACCCTCTAGAGGGATAGAGCAAGAAGGAACCGCTGTGACACCTGTCCTGTGCTTGTGGCTCCTGGTGACCCAGGCGAAGGGTGTTAAGCCATCTCTGCACAGGGCGCAGCGACTGTAAGCCCAAAGAAACAACAGCTGAAGCAGCTGTCAATTTGCCCAATTGGCAAAGAAAAGAGTATGCAAGACAACCGCCTGCCCCCTAAGAAGAGGGGAAGGCTGCGGAGGATGCCGTCCACCCGTTTAAGTGACAGACAGGCCCTCATAGTGGCTGCGTCCAGAGCTACACCGATGAGGTTATGCTCTGAAAATGGCTCAGAAAGCTTTTCTCTATGTTCACAGAGGCCCAACCGGTCCACGTGTGAGAGAGAGGGGGATCAGCGTCCTGTGCGGCGGTATGGCATACAGATCAGCAAAATCGTCCAAGTATGGCAGTATCTTCACGCCCTGTGATTGCAGGGCAGCAGTAACACACATTGTGAAAACTCATGGGAAAGTCAGAATGGAGGAACCCTGAGAATAACGGCTTTAGAAAGCAAAACAAAGGAACTGTCTGTTGTGAAGCATAATAGGAACCTGAAAAAAGGCATCCTTTAAGTCGACAGATGTGAACCAATCGATTCTGGAGATGACACGAAGGACGTCTGCTGTGCTCAGCATGAGAAAAAGGCAAGATGTGGCGCCTCCGAGTCTGTGGGATGTGGACACGGCCCCGCGAAGACCAGAGAACTGTTGCCTGGTCTGTACAGTGCTCTGCTGCGCCTGTAAAGCAGCTCCCCCGATTTCACTGGGACAGTATGGAGGGTCCTCCTTCATGTCTCCGACAAGGGTGCCTGCGCCAGCCGCACAGCTGGTCTGAACCCTGGTGGGCATTAGGCATTGTTGTAAGCACGGGAAAATGGTCGTCTGTGAACCAATTGGGCTCCGGTCATCCGGCCTCAGAGTCTTTTTGGGAAAAAAACTAAGGTTGTAATAGTCAGCTCAATGGATGACATGGGCCTAAGGCCACATTTGTCCACATACTGCATGGACGCCAGGGTTCGTCCATCAGCTGTAAAATGGGAGAGAGCAGCGGTGTCTCCGCAGCATGCGTCCAACTCACTCAGATAATCTTTGGAGGGAGGGATAGAAAAGGTGGCACGGGCGAGATTGTGCCTGAAGAACGCACTAGCAAGTTGGGGTTCATGCGAATGACAGACCCGATGGAGCTGTCGAGTGCCCCCTCCGAAGGACTATGGTCTGAGGGGTGGGAAACCGGACCCAGAAACATCGGTGGGCCACTCGTCACTGTATACAGTAAAGAGATTGGTGGACGCTGCCATTCAGATAATGTCCTCCTCTGGGAACGGACAAGCCACGGGTGGATCTGAGCCACGACTCTGGGGGGACCCTGCTTCCCTAATGTTGTTAAGTCAGTCCAAGCGGGGGTGCTCTGCTGACTTCTAGAGAGGAGGTAGGGAGTGGTCGGTAAGAGGGAGCAAGGAGAGGGAGCGAGAGCACTCTGCTACTGGGGCCCGTGTCATGTGGAACAGGTCAGAGACAGTCCGTCCATTGAGGGAAGATAGAGCGAGAACACTTCTTCAATACAGTAGCTGTGATTATTGGTGTCCTACCAGTAAAATTAAGCGAAAGCATTCTGTTATTGTGGAAACAGGTTATGTGGAGACAGTTTAGAAAACGGCCCATCTTAATGAGAGGAATTGAAGACACTTTCCTCACTAGACTGGTAGCAGTAATTACTGATGTCCCAGCAGTTCACCTAAGTGAGCGCACTCTGCTTCCGTGAGAACATGGCCCGGTGGAAACAGTTTAGAGAACAGCCTCTCTAGTGAGAGGAAGTGATGACACGGTAACTGTAATTATAAGCATCCCACGGGTAAGCCTGAGCGAGAGCTCTGCGCTACTGTAGACACTGATCCCGTGAACATTGGTCAGAAACAGCATGTCTAGTGAGAGAGAGTGAGGACACTATTCACTAGTCTGGTAGCTTTCAGAATTACCGTGGAATCAAGTTCGCCTGAGTGAAGACACTCTTCTAGCTATAACAGCAGCACTGACATGGAGGTAAATGTACACGCTATCAGTATCGATTTATAACCTCATTAGCGCTCCACCAGTTAGCCTGAGCGGGACACTCTGCTCAATGAAAACCGGTCGCGACAGTGTAGCAATCCATCCACACCAAGTAGACACGCTCTTGTTAGTGCTCGATCCGAGCGTAGAAAACTCCTTTCGAAGAGGGACAGCTTGTTGCAGCCTTTGGAGGGCGAGAAAACGCGCAACTCCGACCGGTGGTCACAAGGCTTACAGGACGAGCTTCAGAGTTCTTTCTCTGTACAAGTTCAGCTTAAGTTGAAGCTAACATAGTAGTAGTCCTGCGTAGCGAGAAGATGAAAGAGGACTGATCTCGGGATGACACCGGAACTTATACCCGGCGGGGGGGTCATCCGAGGTCACAGGTGACTTTGTTGTTAGTTATACTCGAACTGCGTGTGCGCAAGATGGAAGATATCCAGTACTAAGCACCACCTCTGGCGGTCAAGAAGGATGAACTAGAACAAATATATAATATCTTGGCTCTTTTAAATGGCATAGCTTGACGCCTGAATAAACTGAATTTATAGCTGCAGTACAATTCAGTTAAATTAATATTTCTGAAATTAAGTACTTTTTTCTAAGAGGAATATGTTTTCTGTTATAACATGCAACCTTTATTTTACATGAAATAATAGCAGATATTGTATTTATTATTGGACTTTGTATTATTCAGTTCAATTGTAAATCTGTAATAAGAAATATTGTCAAGATGTTATTCAATTGAATTATTTATTTATCATGACAATTGGTTGTTGACTATACAGACATTTATACAACTGTCGGCTACTTCAATACATATGGCACAACATTGTATAGCACAAAAGTGACATTATTGTGATGTTCCGGATCTTTGAATGATCACTTGACCTCGCTGAATTTGAGTTGAAGAACCCTGCTCTATCCATGCACCTTTCCAGTGATTATTTGTGAGAATTCATGTCATGGCACAGGTCAACATGGTTGTATGCAGTGGTGAAACATTAATACCATTCTTGACTAAAAGAACAATTCAATACATCAGTGAAACTATAGAAGCACTCTAAGTACTGCATTCTAAACAAAAACATTTTGAGAGGATACTCAGAATATCATTGCATTGGCTCTGCAGAAAAACTGCATCTGTGTAGTTTATATTATTATTGTAAGAGCCACAAGTGTGTTTTTAGTAAATGTCAGTTTTAGAATTGTTTATAATTTAATATTTAGAATTATACTCACCGTGGAGGAACTATAAGTTGAATATATTAAAAGATAGTTATGTTAATGACTGACGCTCGAGCCGGGCTATTTAATGACGTCATGACGGCAGCAGGTGTAAGAGCAGAGCTGTCATTAGACATGAGAGATATAGATTTTTTACCGTAAGAGCATGAGATCGTTTTGAACGTTTATTATTTGTATACTTTGTCAGCGTTTTTTGCTGTTTAAAATAAAATTGAAAGAAAAGGAAAGGAATGGTCTCCTGTCATGCACGTGACAGGAAACTCAATGTGTCTACAGCTCTTTAGCGGATTAAGAAAAAATAACGACGGAACGCCGCTACAATTTTAATAACATTAGATTGTTAATGCTGATAACACAATGAACAAGTAGCATGTTACTGTCATGGTGGAGTTCTGAATTCATTGCTGTTTAATGCGCTTTAAGAATGACAGCTGTCAACACAAACACATGGAAAACTCAACCTCTCTTCTTTTACCCTTCTTAGGTCAATTCTCAATTTGCATTGGTGTGCTGTCTGTCTGATCTATTTCTTCGACAAACCCCGAGGAAATATAGTAAAAAAACGGATATGATGTACATTCTGGTAAATTAAAAAAATGTTTCTCATGCTTTCCAAACCATTTCAATGCCCCTCCCCGAGAGAGAGAGGAGCAGTCATACATCATTTACATTCTTTTATCCAAAGTGAATTACAATGAAACACCATAGGCACAGCTATAGGGAGCATTTCAGGGTTAACGCACACACACACACACACACACACACACACACACACACACACACACACACACACACACACAAACATACAAAAAAACATACAGGGGAGCAGAGTACTTGGTTGACCAGTATGGAGAAATGGCTCAAAATCCACGCCTTTACAAAAATCCTGAGGGGAACAACAATAACTAAAAGCTATTTAACAGCACAATTCCTGTGTATGACATATCACATGATTTACACTTTTTTCTTTAGCATGAGCATGGAAGTTGACTTGCCAGTCATCTCCAGAACCGGCTGCATGTACTTGAGGTGATCTGCTGATGCACCCCCCCACCCCTCTCTACTTTCTTCTGTTTTATGGATTGTGGAGGTCTGGATCGTGGTTAATGACTACTACTAATTATTCATACATTTACTGTATGTCATATTCATGTGTTTTACCACCAAGAGCCAACATCTCTTTGTGTATCTGACCACATTATAATCAGATATCATGAAGTGTTAAACATTGACTCCTCCTCTGCTGCAGTAATTGTTATTAATGCAGACTCTGTTACAATACCAACACCCAAAATGTCTCTCTGATTTGAGTGTATTTGGCCTTGGAAAGACTAGAATTATTTAGCAGAGACACTTGCTTTTAAGTTGCCTCACACAAACAGTATGGATTTTAATGTACGCATTGGAGACTGCACACATACATAAACAGAAATGAGTGACACATACTGAGCAACTAATGATAACAAACCCACTGATTTATTTTCTATGCTAATCTTAAAATAGTTATCGCTTAGTTTCTCTACCTCCCTATATTAGTGTTTCCTCTGCACGCACACACACATACACACACACACACATTCACACAAACACACACACACAGGACATACCATTCACTTCCTAGAGAATTACACTAACCCTACCCTTAACAAAACTTTAGCCTAACCTCAAACTAACGTAACGTAACCATATCCAGACCCTAAACCGAGTCTTCAACCCAAAATTAAACTATTTAGGTCATGGGAATGTGCCCCACAATATCCGAAACGGAATCAAAACTGTTTGTTGTCAAGTCTATTACACATACAAGAAATTTGGCTAGGTGAATGGGCCATAACAATATATGCTGTAAAATACTATCAGTGTTCCCCCTAGATTTACAGCTTCAGTCGACCAACCGACCGACCGAAACAAACACTTGAAACATGTTGGTGTTCATTTCTTTTCATGACCACCACAAAGGGTGCATGTTTTGTCACTGCAGTGGATTTTTCGGGGCTTTTCAAAGAAGAGTTCCAGAGCCTCTTGATAAGGAAAGTCAGAAACATCTGGCCCATTAATTGAAATCCGCAGGCAGGCAGCAAGATGGTCTCCTTGCAGCCTGTTGCGGATGTTTATCTTGACCTGCAAATACATACATTGTTTGGCTTTAAAAGTGAAAGCTGATATCTTAAAATAGTGATAGCTTACATAGCAAATCCCATCGTGAAAAGTATACGTATATTACTCTGTTCATGGTGGAGAAGTCCCTCTCACAGTTTACACTGCTGACTGAGACTGTGAGGGCAATGGCAGCCAGCAGGCTCATTGTTGGGTTAGGGTGAGCGACTTGTTCTATCGGTCATGTCCCGTCGGTTATGTTAAGTTTTAGGTTTCAGTCCTGTTTTCCATGTCCGCTTTTATTTTGTCCTCTCTCGTTTCAAAAACTTTATTTCCTGCCCGGTGTTTCCTCGTTAGTGTGATTGCCTGCTCCACCCCTGATTGTGTCCACTTGTTCCCCATTTCCTCATGTATTGTAAGCCTGTGTCTACCTTTGTCTTGTGTCAGATCGTCTTGTCTTGAGTCTCGTCCTGATCCGACTAGTCCAAGTAAAGTTTGTTCATGTTAGTGTAGATTTTTGTCATGGTTTGCAGTTTCCAGCATAGTTGTGATTTTGTTTATACTTTGATCAAGTCTCTTTCCCAGCATAGCTGTGATTTTCAGTTTTTTCTAAACCCAATCTTAGTTTCCTGCTCAGTAGCAACTCTAAGTTTTACTTTGTTTTTTTGGAATTGTTGGGGACTTCCTATGTTTAAATAAACCCTTTTGATTGCCCTGAATTTTTGAGTCGTGCTCTTGGTTCCTGTTTAATACAGATATAGCGGCTTGTTTTTCACGCAACATATTCAACGCTCTCTGCCGGCTTGTGGGAGTGTGCTCATCTGTGTGCACGCACACGTCTTAACGCACGCCGGTATCGGAGCTCTCCGGTGCGCGAGACGGAGAACCGAGAAGTGTTAACGCGACACGTACAGAAATAACATGCTGTTGTGTGTATAAGATCAACAACAAACGGCTGTTTAGTTTGTTTAATAACAGAACAAAGACGTGGTCTTTAAGAAAAGGGACCTTAAATTACTTCTTCTGTAATATGGCGCTATAGAGAGTTACAGGGTGGCGGGCGGAGATTTTAGAGGGGCGGACCGCCACCCTGGTAGAATGGTGGGGGAAACACTGACTTTAATACATAATTGATGAAAAAAAATTGTACAGTAAAATATGGTAAAGAAACAAAAAAATAACAGCGCTGTTACTGTGTAAACAGTGATCAGCAAACAAACTTAGCATGCTAGGAGCCCTAGTGATTTCTGCCAGCTCATGTTCTGACAGCGGTCAGAAATCACAGCCTTATAAAATAATAGAAATAATGATCATTTTTAATTATTCAGAAAGAATAAATAGCAGGTTGCACATAACTACTGTTGCTACTAATAAGCAGCTATAATGTGTGTGTTGCACTATAAGTCAGGGTTGCCATTTACAACCATTTTGAGAAACTGGCAACCAGTTGTTCGTCTTTGGTTCCCGGACTCCAACTATTTTTGATTTATTGTTTAGGATTTGTAAAGAACATGACACAGCTGCACGACTGCTATTTTGTACACCAGAAGTTGAGGGTGGACATGGGAACTGATGACTATGAACTATTGATAAACTCTGTCATATTCATTGAATGTATTTTAACTTTAAATCTGTCCTGTACACATTACATCTATTGCATCTGTCCATCCTGGAGAGGGATCCTCCTCTGTTGCTCTCCTGAAGGTTTCTTCCCTTTTCTCCCCCTGAAGGGTTATTTGGGAGTTTTTCCTGATCCGATGTGAGGTTTTGGGGCAGGGATGTCTATGTGTACAGATTGTAAAGCACTCTGAGATAAATTTATAATTTGTGAAATTGGGCTATACAAATAAACTGAATTGAATTTAATTGAAATTGAATGACAACGCAAGATTCAAATTCCTGTTGAAACAGGAATCATTTTGTTTGATTACTATATTAAAGCGTTTTTTGTTGTTTTCACATTTCTGTACTTAAAATGTATGTATAACTGCATAGTATCCTATATAAATGGCAACCACAGTTTCAGTTTTACCAACCAAAAACCGATGCTGGCCTGGCAACCACTTTTAAAAGTGAAGGTGCGTTCACACCAAAAGCGAAGAGATTTTTTCGCGCGACCGAATCCCGTGAAAAGTACAGACGTTTGTTGCTGCGATAGACGCAATATTTTTCCAGGAGGCGCTTTACTAGTCTCCTGATCACTGAAAGCACTTTCACACAACCTGTCATCATTCACCCATACAATACAATCAAATAGCAGAACAGGATATATTACATTTAAGAAAATGTAAAAAATGAAAAGTATATAAGTTAGTATAAAGTATATAAAGTTAAAGCGATGACAGGGTTATTGATTTTGATTCAATTTGAGGAGGATCTGCCCTGTGGTGAATTATAATCCAGTCTTGTAGCAATTAGCAGGAATGTTCTCTGTATCTCTTGTGAAGCGGAGCTGAAGCTACTAACATTCTAACAACTAACATTCACACACACATACCACGTAGGCACAGATACAGTAGCAATTTAGGGGTTAAGTGTCTTGCCCAAGGACACAACATGCTCTAGCAAAGACAGGGATTAAACTACCGATCCTCATTCTAGTAGTGTCAAAACAGAGAAAGCATATTAAAATCTTATTATTTAATTTTTTCTCCAGCCAGTAGTTTGAAATGATAAATTGACCTATACTTTTATAGCACTGTTCTAGTCTTCTGACAACTTAAAGCACTTCAACACTACATGATCTCATTCACCCATTCACACCCATTCATAAACTGATGGGAGGAACCACCTGCCCGTCAGGACTAAATAACATTCATACACATTCACATACCGTAGTCACAGCTTTGGGAGCAATGTTAGGGTTAGGTGTCTTGCCCAAGGATACATCAACATGGACTAGCGAAGCCCGGGATTGAACCGACAATGCTCTGATTGAAGGATAACCCTGGTATCACCTTTTGAGCAGTGCCCACATTTAGTTTCAGGAACGAAGAGGGGAAACAAAAAAAGGAATCTGTAAGAATAGTCAAATGACACGTTTTGGGAAGTTTTTGAAATGGAAATGATGTGAAAAATGTTGACTGGTTATTGTGATCATGAGAAGAACACTGATTGGCTTACACACACTCTCCACATCACCATATTTCTAAAGTCAATTAAAGCACGTACGCCAGCAGGTTTTTAGAACGTAGAGGTACTGTATTGAATAATGTCCGACTTCACTGAGAAACTGCAGCCGATCTCCACAGTATGAGAGTGTTCAAGGCCTATTTTAGTCCTTAGTGTGGGTGGATTTCTTACTGGGCTGCTTGGTGCAGAAGAGAAGCCTGAAGCCATAGCAGCCACAATGTGCTGAGGTCAGACAAGACAAATGGGACCAACCAGGACAGGCTGACAAGATATTGGGAGAGAACAGCATACTCTTGAGCCCAGTTAAAGCTTGTTGATGCCAACCATGAGACATTTAGAGCAGATCTGAGGGTTCCAGATCTTTCTGGGTGTAAATTACAGCCTACACTATAACTGCTGGCGGCTAGTAACGAGGGGTTGTCCTAGTGGAGCTGAGCAAAGGCTCAGGACTTCAGACCAGGCCTCTGCAGAGGGAACACGAGAAGAATCCGCCAGGTATTTATAGCTCTGACCCAAAGGAGCTGCTCTCATTAGGACCATGCTCCTGTTTCTGAGTAATCGCCTTGTCGGTTGTTCAGACATAATACAAGTTATATTCATGCATATGCGATAATGCACACTGATTTACCCATTGCAAATGTAAAAACAGCTGCTTTCTCATAGGATAATTGAGCAGGAACATCTGGACAAGAACTTAACTACAAGGTCAACCCCCATTTTAAGTGCCCTCATGTATCCATATAATGTGCAAACAGTGTGGCTCCTCCATCTCTCAAAGATCATGTTTTCCACAAACAGATTCCAGATCAGAAAGGCTCTCTTTGTTCTCAAACCTGAATGCAGTCTGGAAGAATATAGACCACAATAATACAAAGTCATTACTAAATACACTGGCATTAAACAATACATCAACACAAAGGCTTAAATTGGCTCTTTTGGTTACTCTCTGTCACTCAAACACAACAAAAATATCACACAATAAATCTCTGCCATTCCCATTCTCACCTGAGCAGACACCCGAAGAACTAGCAGCATCTGATAGGACTGACTCTTTTTAATACACATAAATACTATATGTTACTGGTTAAGAGATTGACAGAGTTTGGCCTTAGGAAATATGTAGGGTACTGTATTAGAAGTGCCATGATCTACTGAACCATTGCTGTCTCTGTACAGCCTCTTTCAGGAGATCATGGTACTTCTAATACATGGCGGAATGAACTGAACACACAGATGCAACCCCAAAATGAAAACCTGCTCAAGACCACCGACAATATAAATGGATTCCGTTCAAAAGTGCACCTCTGGCAATACCATGTTGAAAGAGCCAATCTTGACATGTTCCCCCTCACCCAGAAATTAGGAGGAGATGTCAACATTGCTGAACTATGTGAGACAATAGGTAGACACTTAACAACCCACTTAAAGCTGAGCTTTGCTGATTTACCTTTGGACAGTTGTTAGTTGACTGTTGCCAAGGAGTTCCCCATTGTGGCAAACAGAGCAATTTAACAATTGCTCCCATTTTCCAGTTGTGGACCACAACATATCTATCTCTGTAAGATGAGCTTTTGCAGCATGGCTGAGATAAAAACTAATAACAGAGAGAGACTGAGAGCTGAAGAATAGCTTTGTGTGTGCCTTTTTTTCAGTTTCTGCCAGGATATCAGCTCTATGTTCATCCAAACAGGCACAGTTTTCACACTGAGTAAATATCACCACATTAAGAGACTTACATTGTGTGCATATGCTATATTATGCTATAATGGGACCACCTTTCTGGTTGTTGGTGTGCCGCGGGATTTTTTTTATTGTCAAAAATGTGCCGCGGCTCAAAAAAGGTTGAAAAACACTGCATCAGGTATAGGGCTGGGCGATATGGAAATTTCTTTTATCACGTTATGTTTTTCCATATTGATATTATTATTTAGAACAAATCAGTGTTGGCGCTGCGGCACATTAAAACATTAAATAGCCGAGAGTTTTTTTCAGCGTGAGAAATACGATGTATGGCGGAAGTACGGGAGTCTCACGCTCAATGCGTGACACTTGAGAGCCCTGGAGACAGCAGCCGCAGAGCAGAGCAGCGCCGTGGGCCGTCATCACGGGGAGGCGAGCCGGCTGGAAGCTAGCGGCTAGCGGGTTGGAGGCTAGCGGGCTGGAAGCTAGCGGCTAGCGGGTTGGAGGCTAGCAGGCTGGAAGCTAGCGGTTAGCGGGCTGGAGGCTAGCGGGCACTATTAGGCTAACGTTACTATTAGAGATAAGCTCGTTAGCCCGTTTTAAAAGCCAGCCGTGCCACCTCATTTCTCCCTCTCGCAACTGCAGCTACTCTCACGAGGGGAAGTGGGCGTGTTGTGTCCTACCTGCAGACGGCAGACTCCGACACTGTTGTTGCGCTTACTTTTGCCACGTGAGATCGAATACGTGTCATAAGGAGATAATCGAGATCGATCAACATTTTATCGCGATCCCGAATCGAGATCGAAAAATCGCCCAGCCCTAATCAGGTATCTGACTACTATATATATATATTTTTTTATTATTCTGTTTGTACTATTTCTTACTGTATGTATCACGTCAGGTTTTGCACGTGTTGTATGTATTACATGTTGTCCTTTCTGTCTGTGGACCTAACGAAGATTAGCAGCCGCTAAGGCGTCAGCCGATGGGGATCTAGTAAATAAACTAAACTACAGGACCCTTATGGGATGTTGCAGAAAAAAACAGACCTTTGCAAAATACAAAATTGGAATCAACCAAGAGAATTTCAATTGGTACTTGTCTAGATAAAAGCATGTCAAAAGCTTGTAACTGAATATGTATTATCAATGTTAAAAGTGTACCAACGTTGAACTCAAAAACCTACTTCAACTCTGAGACCAAATTTACTGATGCTGTGGTTGGAACAGATTTTGAGCATTTATGAATGTTGATGTGACTGAGTTGCAACAACTGAACCGTCACACTCCGATTAAAAGCAATGGCAGAGTAAATCCAGAGCAATCCTGTTTAGCCAGAAATGTGCTGGTTCATATGGTGTCTCCTCCTCTTCTCTTGTCTGTGCTTCTGTGTAGAGCTGCATAAACACAGATGACACACCTAGTACACTCTCTCTTTGCTTCTGACCCTGCATCTGTGTTCAACTCCTCCTCTTCCTCCCCTACTCCACTTTCTTGCTGGAGGGAACCCAGGGTCCTGTTTTAGAACGTATTAGTTACAGTGCTTTATAATCCATTACAAACGGCAAACATCCAAGATTAATGGCTGAGAAAAAGAATGCCTCAGATTGATGGCTACCATACAGCTTCACACGCACACACATCTCTGCCTCAGTGCAGTGTGTAGGACAAAAAGACTGACCATTATTTTACATCTGTCTCCCTCAGTTGTTCATCAGTCTTTTTTTCCCCACCATTTCTTTTATCCTTCTATCTAAAGCTACAAATGGAGGTCTGAAGGGGGGGAGGTTGCCATAGCAGCGGATGCCAAGGACCCTTTTGGCCAGAGCCCACTGCCGAGCATTCCGGCATCCAAACGCTACCCCTCTTGCCAACAACTGCAATAACAGTCAGTAACAGACAAAGGTTGCCCCCCCCCCCCCCCAGGTTACAGCGTTAACGGTCTAGAAATGACAATCATTTCACATCCAGTTCACACGCGTCAACTGCAGTCTATGTGTGTGTGTGTGTGTGTGTGTGTGTGTGTGTACTGTGAGAGCCAGTTTGAATTTGAGCCTTTCAGCGGACTCAATCTGCACTGCTTTGAGATCTAAGTGTTAATCAGGGTTACTATGTCTCGAGCCGGTAAGTAGGTTTGTCCTTCAATCAGAGGATTGGCGGTACGATTCCCAAGCTCCGATATTCCATGTCAATGTATCCTTGGGCAAGACACGTAATCCCAAATTTCCCACGTATCTGTGCCTACATGTAAATGTACTAAAATGTTAGTTATTCCTGATTGGCAGGTTGCACCTCAGCCACTTCTGTCAGTTTATGAATAGCTGAATGATGTCATGTAGTGTTAAAGCGCTTTGTTTAGTCGGATACTAGAAAAGCACTCAAGTCTATTTAGCCTTTAGTTCTATGTTCAGGTGCAATACAGGAAAAAACTTTATATTACACTTAAAATTTAAGTTTACTCCAAATACAACTGCAATCCAAAATTCCTAGTCCAATAATTGTGACCAGACCAAATTGTTATAATAACTTGTCCAAAAGTTATTATCTTGTGGCAAAGATATGTTTCATCCTTTGCACTTTGTAATACATCATACAGCAAAAAAACGTTTTTTTCTTCAATGACACTTTAAAGACTTAAAGGTTGTAAAGTGACTTTCTAACTCAAATTAGAAAATGCTGCACATTAAATAAACCAGCGGTCAGCAAAACAGATGTCATTGAAAGAGGAAGAAGAGGACAAACCCTCTGAGGCTAATTTATGATTTTGGAATACACAAAATACATTTATTGATAGGATGAAAAGAGCACTAGTGGAGCAGCGTGTCCTTTATGAGTCCTGTTACAGACTTCATGTGGCTGTTTCTCTTACCACAGTGCTCCTAAAGGTATCTTAAACCCACACAGACAAACAGTCTGATGAAAAACATGAAGCTGTCATGTCTGTGGTATCGATGGCTTCTTGTTGGGCCTCATTGGGAACATAGGCCTGCATGGTCCATGACCACATCAGGCTCGGCATTAATGAGATTTCCCCTCCACTCAGGAGCACATGGTGCTTCTTTCTCTAAATCACATAGTGTTGGCAGGGGTAGAGTGCTCTCATAATGTAATGGACTAATAGACACCACTTATGTAAACCTTGTTAGAGCTGCTGTTGCTGGCCTTTGTCACAGCAGGAATACACTTTAGTTCCGTTAAATGTAAAGTTCAACTTGACCTGCTCATTATCACAGCAGAACGCTTCGCTTCACTGATTTGACACACGAACGGCAGTGAAACAATGGCATGTCTGACAGAATGCCACTGAACATTTCATCCTCTGAGGTCTGCCATGGTGTTACAATATTCACAAACAAATGACTAGTTATGTTACTCATAAAGCACAAAGCACAAATAAATGTATTTATTTATATTTTGAGTATTTTTTTTCTGTAAATCAGTAAATTGGTATCTGTGCCTTTAGTTTCCAACTTGTTCATCATTTGTACATAAACACAAAGAACTGTACAAATACTTTTACTAAAACATCTCTATTTACACTTTTTATAAGATCAGGATCCTTATTTTCATTTGTGAATTGTTAACAACGCATTTTAAAATAGAAATGTGTTTGTGTTGGAGCCATGATGTAGTTTGTTCGTTTTATGTTATCTTTGAGGGAAACACAAGATGAATGTATAGATGCAGTTCTGACATTGAACATAGGGTGGAGCATTAATGTAGAAGTGCATGTACTGTATGTTAGTGCCTGTCATGGTGTGCTGTGATGTGTTGATGTGATAGCTTGACTGGCATGCTCAGAGTCATTGGTAACTGAATTGGGATTGAACACTGCTGATTTAATGCTGTGGTAATATGTGAAACTGGATAAATGGATCAACAGATCCAAAGAGATACAGGGCACTGGACAGTGGTTTGTTTGCAGCCTATAGAACACACGTCTGAACAAGTTCTTCCGTTTGCCCCTCAGTGGTTTACAAATGAAATTGGATATTTGTTAAAAGTCACTCTATGTTATGTTGAGGCTGTTTAGTGATTTACTAAAACCTTGCACCCTACTCATAACTCTCTCAGAACCGTTAAGAAATGGAAGTCTTAATATTAATGGAAGCTAACATCCTGTGAAAACCATCCAAAACATTCCGAAGGACATAAAAAGGGCATAAGTGAGAGTCGATATGCAAATATTTTCTTGTCGCTCAGAAACGTGTCTGAAATCAAACTCCATATTCACAAATATGCAGAAGCTGTTGTTTGTGACTGACCCTGCAGTCCTGAGATGAGGTATACCAAAATGGTCTTAGAGAAAAAAATCTCAAATCATCATCTGCATTTTAACTGAACTCAACACAAAGCCTTTCAAAGAGTTATATGGGGAGAAACTGAGTAACATAAGGGCTCACATAATTTCATTTTTTAGTGCAAGTTCATTGATATTGGAATCAGCATTTGATGGAAGGAACTTCTCTCACTTTTGAATATTTTTTAAAGTAATAACATGTCAAAACATGTTGTCCATAATAATAATATCACAATATCATTTAAAATGAAAGGACAACATAAAAAAGAACCGCAGAAATCTGAATGGCTACAGCAGCATGGGCTCCTAAAACAGATTTTACTCATGGGAAATGTATTGCTCCATTCTTCACCTGTGTTTAAAAAAAAACTGAAACAAATCCAAATAAAGTGAGTCTGGGGAGGACGTCAGAGTGGATGTCTGGTAAACACAGGACTTTCACCCAGAAGACATTCACTCATTTTAATGTAATCTTTATTTATTTTTTATAAAAACAGTATTTTATGCCAAACCATGATGTGTTACAAAACCAGAACCAGACATTTATTTGCATTTTGGTTGTTGTTAAAAGACAACATCAATCACACGTTTCAAACTTGGACCATGATCCAGGAGAAAATGTGATTGCCTCTATACTCCTTTGAGAATGCAGTTTCTTGTGGCTTTTCTGAAGACCATGATAAGGATCCACGCTGGAGAAATGGTGACCCGCTATGTGTAGACAGTAGTGAAGGATGACAATGTTTAGCATGCATGGCAACGCTCCTGGCTTGCTGCTCAGCTCCATTCACTCACTCAGTCCCACTGCAGAGCCTCCATCTTAACAGCCTTCAGGCCCTGATCTCTGCTAAAGGAAGAACACGGCTGGAGCTTCAGCTCATATCTCACCCCCACTCTGTGTCTGCTCTTTTTCCTTCCACAGTCACTGCTGCTGTACTGCTGCAAGCTTTGTCTCAGAAAGAGCAGGAAGCTTCCACATGAAGACTACGTTCCTCCACTTGTCCAGAGTGATGCACTTCTCATCTGCTGCCATCAGCTCCGCATCTGAGCTGAGCTACTGCTGGTCAGTTAGCTAAGCTTGTTAAAGTGCCATGAATTATGAGATGAAACGCAGTAGAGAAATAATAGCAGGAAAAAATACAGAGCAAAACCGCTGACTTCCATCAGATTCAGAAATATTTCTTTCATTCACTTCAACACAGTTAATAACATTCAACACTGTGGAAGACATTTAATTAAAAAGAGATGGAGAAAGTTTCTTCAGCATAGAGAAGGCTTTTAATGTAAAACATAATACACAGGAAGTGTTAAAGCGACACTATGTAACTTTTCCCCTGTAGCGCCCCCTTCAGGTATTTAATGTCTGGCTCTCGAGCCATATATGCTTCGTGACTCACAGCTGATCTTACAGCTGATCAATGCACGCTACCGGCAGCGCGTCTCCGCAGCGCCAGCGAGCCGTTCAGCCGCGGCATGTCATTCCGTCTCTACGAGTCGCGTAGCGGAGCAAATAAAAAGTCAACTGCGAGCGTGGACTGGCACTATAAGACGTTACGTAATGACTACCAGACAGCAAGTTGACGTACTTCCGCCGGAAGTACCGGGCGGCTCCCAACATCTTACATTCAGCAGTTTTCTGGCCACAGACCCCCGAAGGCAGTGGCGGAGGCGCAAATCAACATATTAATAGTCATTGTAGCGGCACAATTTTTTTCAAGCTGTTATTTTAAGGTGGAAAAGTTACATTGTGGGGCTTTAAGTTTCATCTTTGGAATCTTAACATCAATCAGTGGAAATGATGGACAACGTACTATATGTGCTCAATAGAGAAGCTGAAAGCAGCAGATATGACATGCAGTTAAATATAGAATAATACATTAGAAAAGAATCAACTCACTAAACTACAGAAATCACAGCCTGTCTCTCTAAGACACATTTTCACGTCTTATGAGACGGCATAGATCCTATCTGCATGATGGATCATCGATGGTCTGGGTCGTGAATTCCTGCCACCAGCTGCGCCGCTACCCTGTTGGGACTCCGCCCACTGTTGAGACTCCACCCACTCCTCCTCTTTGCCTCCATCTGCCTGATGGATCGTGGAGGTCTCCATCGTGGAATATGCCTACTATTCATAAACTCTGTCATATTCATTGAATGTATTTTAACTCTAAATATGTCCTTCTGTACACATTACATCTATTGCATCTGTCCATCCTGGAGAGAGATCCTCCTTTGTTGCTCTCCTGAAGGTTTCTTCCTTTTTTCCCCCTTGAAGGGTTATTTGGGAGTTTTTCCTGATCCGATGTGAAATTTTGGGGCAGGGATGTCTATATGTACAGATTGTAAAGCACTCCGAGACACATTGGTAATTTGTGAAATTGGGCTATACAAATAAACTGAATTGAATTGAATGTCAGAAATGACAGCATTAGATTCATGAAATGTGTTTAAATCATTGGAGAGTTGTCTGTGTAGATGAATTGTTTCAAGAGTTGATTGACTCACTGTGAACTGTGTCATTCCAAAATCTATTAACATTGGTTAGTGAGACATTTTTCAGAAATCTAGATGGTAGTATTGCATCTGCACTGCGTCATTATGGGAATGTGATCCTTTAGTGCTACACTGAGTTTTCATGTCCAGTCAGCCTCTCGGGGTATATATTCACACCACATGAGCCAACAGTCAGACAGCTTCTCACAAGCCTAACAAGCTCTCTGCAGAGCACCAGTGCAGCCGATGATGTCCACTATTTCTTTTCCAATAAAACCCTGATATTCCCTTTGTCCAAATCTCAAAGCCTATTTGGGATCAAATGATAAATGTGACACCAGCTTCTTCAGACAAACTCATTTTTGTGCCATGTTCGGGGCAGCACAGAGACAGCCTGGATCCTTCTGGTCTACATATACGGATGATTTGAAAGAGTACAATTGAAAAGTGGTTGTAACTTCTAATTTCCTAACAAGCTGTTAGTCACTCGCACATGCAATGTAGCCAAATAATTCAGATGTGAGTTGGCCAGAGAAGAAAAACAAATGTTGACAGCTGTTTGGATCATCAAATCATGCTCTCCGAAAGAGAAGAGCAGAATGCATCATTGGGTTCTATTCAGTCAGGTAGCTAATTCCCAGTTAATTGAGGACAGTTCATGCTTTAGGAATTTTAAAACACTGCAGCACCATGTCAATTTCCATGCAGCATTGAGTGAGATGACATTTACACTGTGATAAAAGTACTGCAAGTGATACTAGAATTCCTGAGCTACACACATACTGTACATATTCAAGCATGTCTTAAAGTTGACATATTATGAAAATTCCACTTTTTTAGTGCTTCTATGTGTTAATTTGGGTATCGGGCATGTCTCCCAACACAAAAATGCTGGAAAAAAACACTCACGCGGCTTGTTGTGGTTCCTCTATGTCAGAAACGAAATGCTTGAGTGCGTCGATTGGGATCACCACCACCGTCTACGTAGATGTTGGCATTGAACCCCCCCCCACACACCATTAGACCCACCCAGTTTAAAGACGGTTCGGTGACCTGGCGCCATAAGTTAGGGTGACCAGATGTCCGGTTTTCCCCGGAGTCCTGTTTTTGAGACCTAAAAAATGAGTCCGGCAGGGATTACAAAAATGTCCGGGATTTTGCTTCGTCGGATATTTGTGTTTCTCTGGGTTTTTACAAACTAGTATTTACCCCTTACACGTTTTGGAAATGAGCTCTGACGGTATAGAGAGCAGTCATTGGTCAACCGATCTCAGGGTTGCCAGATACACAATAATTATCCTCCAAATAATACGACCATTTTGAGCCTTTGGTATGATACTTAACCATTTCCAATCTGGCAACACGAAGCACCTCCACCACTCAAAACAGGTCAATCTGTCGGGAGGTGTTTTTGACAGGGTAAAAAGGGTAATGTTTGAAATGATTCTTGGGATATTTTGACCAAAATATGTTACAAACATTACATTAAAACCCCAAGGAACCATATCAACTTTCGGAAAAATGGGCATAATATGTCCCCCTTAAAAACATAAAAACATGGATGACCTGCAAGTTAGAAGTAATTGTACTCGGCCCTGAGCACCTCAGAGATCAATTATCTGGTGATTGGTCACTGGACAGGTCACTGTTCGCAAAAACCTCCAGACACAAAAACAGTTTCTTCCCCCTCGCCGTCTCACTACTTAACAATAACCCACTGTAGCATATATATTTATATATTTATCACTGCACTCCCTGCACTACTGTTTCACAGCTACTGTACATAGCCACTCCGCCTTGTATATACTTTAAGTCACTTTAAAAAAAAAACTCTTAAACGGTTGCACTGTTTTGCACTGTTTTGTTTTGTCTTGTTTTGTATTGTTTTGTGTTGTAATGTATCATTTGTGTAACACACTGAGTCACTTTACCAAGTAAAATCCCTTGTTTGTGCAAACCTACTTGGCCAATAAAAGTGATTCTGATTCTGATTCTGATGTGGTTTCTGTAGATGGCATTGCCCTGGCATCCAACACCACTGTAAAGAATCTTGGTGTTATCTTTCATCGGGACTTGTCCTTTGCCTCCCACGAGAAGCAAATCTCAAGGATTGCATTCTTTCATCTACGTAATATTTCAAAAGGTAGGAAGTGACTTTCAAAAGTAGGTAGACGAAAATTACAGGGTGGCGGGGGGAGATTACAGGGGGGTGGGCCGCCACCCTGTTACAATAGTAGGGGAAACACTGAACTGAATTGAGTTGAATACTGTTACATAGTGGAGTCCTTTATAACACCATGTGTTCTGTTTCATACAGCCCAATCCCAGTCCTAGATACCTCTCTCTCAAGTATCTGTATGGTCATGGCTCCTCCTCCTGGTCCTCCTCTATGAAATGACTGTATGCTAGCAGTCCTGATATGTCACCATCAGCCAGGACTCAGAGGCAGCGCTTATTTCTTGGTTCATAATTCCCTTTCTCCTCCCGTTACACCTGATTATCTCCTGCCATTTCAGTGAGACATTACACGAGAGCAAGATATCTCTTGCTCTGGTATGATATCTTACTGAACTGAACCACACAGAGAAAGGAGAAACGATGGAATGGAGAGACAGTGGGGAAACTGCCGGGGTAATGATCGAGGGAGATAAGAGCAGAGGACATAAGCAGGGCTCTCCCTACCTGTCTGAAACTAGAATGGTTACTTTGACAATCCACCAAGCTGAGGGGGAAGAATCAGAAGAAGGACCACAAAGAAATTATGTGAAACCAGAGCATAACCCCTGTTAGAATGCTGAAACAGCCAGTTCATTGCTACAGATGCACTAACAGTTGACATCAAATGTTTGGTTAGTTTTATGATCTGGTTTTCTTCCTGATTAGAAAGCTTAGAAAATAAATCTAAATTTTAGTCACTTAAACAACTGGAGTTCAGTTGACTTTGTCTGTACTAAGGACATAATAGGTTAAGTATTTAAGTTATTGCCCTTGTTTCATCACAAGTATCCCGATCTAAAGCATCTAAATAAAACATTATAGTGATGACTCAAAATCTTCAAAACATCCACCATTTGTAATAAACATATAGTTAAGAAATCCATCAGTGTTTAAATGCTTCTGGGTTTCCTGACATACGAGCAGATAGCTTTTACTGACATCTGTTACTTTGACTGACTGAAATAGGGACAAGGTGAGAAGTGACTGAGGCTAGATTCTCTCTTTTCATCTGTGTGTTAATATTAATCTGAATTATTCAATTGAACTGTCCTGTCCAGGTCTCACAAAGGACTCCCGCTGTGATTGCAATCGAATCAAACTTGTATTTTACATGTGATCAGAGAATAAATCCTCCCGTTGGAAAGGAGAGAATGAGAGAAGGTCGTTGGCTGAATTATTACTTTACCAGACATCCAATTTTGAGTGACGTCAACATTTTAAGGTGTTTCTAGTACTGAAACAATATGTGGCTTGTTATTTATTATGGCGTATTGCTGCTTAATTTTACACACTTATAAAATATCGAATAGTGCCAGATTAATATAGTCAGGTTCATAAATATTTGGACATTGTCACAAAGTTCATCCTTTTGGCTCTGTACACCACCAAAATAGATTTTGAATGAAACAATCAAGATGTGCTTGAAGTGCAGACTTTCATCTTTAATTTTGAGGGTCTTTACATCCACATCAGGTTATCGGTGTAGGAGTTACAATACATTGTATATGTGGGCCCTCGTTTTAAAGGTTCCAAAAGTAATTGGACAAACTAACATAATCATCATTGTAATTGTCAATTTTAATACTTGGTTGCAAATCCTTTGCAGACAATGACAGCCTGAAGTCTGGAACCCAGAGACATCACTAGAGGCTGGGTTTCATCCCTGGTGACGCTCTGCCAGGCCTCTCCTGCCACTATCTTTACTTCCTGATGCTTCTTCGGGCATTTTCCCTTCAGTTTGGTCTCCAGCAACTGAAATGCAGCTCCATTGGATTCAGGTCAGGTAATTGACTTGGCCATTGCAGAACATTACACTTCTTTGACTTAAAAAAACACTTTGGTTGCAATGTCCAAATATTTATGGACCTAACTGTATAAGAAAGTGAAAGTGTAACATGTCTGGTGGTGTTTAACCGAGTTAGATGATATGGGAAACAGCCCATGCGGAAATGACTTCATGTACTTACATGATTGCAAACTATTTATGAGGCTGCATCCTCATAAAGAGTTTTTGTTCTTAGAGTGTGTATGTAGGTCAAACTGCTTGATGTTGGAGAAACATTGTAATCATATCTTTTAAAATACACTGTTGAATGTTAATGAGTTTCCTAAGCAGTGGTGTCAACCGGCCTCGTACCTTAATGTTCCTTTTGGTGCAACAACATCACACTTCTTCCACAGTCGCTAATTTCAAAGTTATTATTCACAGAAAAAACGAAGTTATTAGGTTGAATTCATAAGAAAAATGTTTGGAAAACAAGCTACACAACAAGGCTTCCAATGAAAAATACAAAAAATGGGCATTTGTGGCGAGTGTTAAATTGAGTGTTAAATTCATAACAGGCCTCTAATTATCCCCCCATCTCTTCTCATAACTCTTACCCAATGATAGTCAGCAACTTCAACCATCATTAGCTAGATGTGACAGCAAAAATCTGCAAATCCAATCTCCAAATCAAAGTTTCTTCCAGAGATGGTATTCTAGACCGGTGTTACTCTGCTGGGACTGTGAAGCCAAAAAAAAGAGCCCAAATAGATTTCTCTTTCTATCATCTACATATGTGCTTCACTTTGTTCCGTTATTCTAAAATAACCTCTGCTGAGAAATCCCACTCTTTATATTCTCTTCCTAAATGTGCACCCAAAACCTCGAAACCAGCCAAACCCACATCAGTCTCCTAAATCAAATCACAATGTGTCATCAAGATATCAACATGTCGTCAGTGGATGTGGGCTATAAGGAGCAACTAGCAGCAGCCTGCTAGGAAACACAAACTACACATGGATGTAATCAGATCACATCTGTGTCTGCTGATATAAAGTGCTTAAACTAGCAGGAGGGGGTTTCAGTCATCTGTGAATGTTCATCAGGATGAACTGAGCTGCTGTTGAAAGAGAAGAGAGAACGAACGGTGATCTATTGATTACTCCTCGATGAACACCAGCAAGTCCACAAGGTTATGTGCTCGGACCAACTGTATTCACTATAAATATATTCGGTCTACGTGCGTACCCTCACCTATCGTCAGGAACTTTGGGTCGTGACCAAAAGAACAACATCGCGGATAAAAGCGGCCAAAATGAATATCCTCCATAGTCAGCTGAGGTGGTTCGGGCATCTAATTTGAATACCTCCAGGACGCCTCCCTTTAGAGGTTTTCCAGGCACGTCAAACTGGGAGGAGACCCCGGGGAAGAACCAGGACACGCTGACCTACCTGTTAGCAAGGTAGTTTAAATTCTTTGCGTCTCTGATTTTGTCCAATGAAACATATATATGTGTACTGCCCTAGCAGAGTGCTAGACAAAATGTTATTAGTATCGCAGATGGTTTTGTTATCGTCATAGATAACTAGCTAATCATAGACAACAGGGCAGTGTGCAGACAATTCCTGCAGCTCCATTGAAGATTAGTGGCAGACAAGTGTAAGACAGAGAGGAGGAAAAGGAGGGGGGCAGGAACTCTCCCTGCAGTGTTGTTCAACTGCCTGTCAGACACTCAGAGCCCATGGTTACCATCAAGTTGCATGTGTGTGCATGTGTGTGTGTGTGTGTGTGTGTGCGTGAATCCACTAAAAGGAGTGAGAGGGGCAGTGAAATGTTAATGAGGGCAGTGGGATGTGAACAAACAGCTTCCAGCCTGATGAATCCATTCGAACAGAGACAGAGACACAGAGACACAGAGACAGGGCTGTTTCAGGGGCATCTGTAGGGGTCAAACACTCTAATTTGAATATGAATGACACGGATGATCCAGTCGCTTGGTGCTTTGTGTGTGTGTGTGTACATGTGTGTGTGTGCGTGTGTGTGTGTGTGTGTGTGTGTGTGTGTGTGTCTTGGATGATTTAAATCTCTAACTAAAATATTTTCTGAATTAATGGAGCTTAAGAACAATTGAATGGCAGCCTGAGAAAAAATTATATCATCATAAGGGCTCAACATGTTTGTTTCACTTCTGCTGGAGCCACGACAGCAGCGGTCTTCAGGACGTTAGCCCTTATCAGGCCCCATTACTAACTCTGCTTTCTCCCCGGAGTCCTTTTGACTTCACGTCTCATAGGGTCCGATGACCCTATGAGACGGCATAGATCCTAGCTGCCTGATGGATCATCGAGGTCTGGATCGTGGAATTCTTGCTACCAACTACGCCACTGCCCTGTTGAGACTACACCCACTGTTGAGACTCCGCCCACTCCACCCACTCCTCCTCTCTACCTTCATCTGCCTGATGGATCGTGGAGGTCTCCATTGTGGAATATGCCTTCTACGCACTATTCATACACTGACATATTCATTGAATGTATTTTAACTCTAAATCTGTCCTTCTGTACACATCTATTGCACCTGTCCATACTGGAGAGGGATCCTCCTCTGTTGCTCTCCTGAAGGTTTCTTCCCTTTTTTCCCTGTAAGGGGTTATTTGGGAGTTTTTCCTGATCTGTTTTGAGGTTTTGGGACAGGGATGTCTATATGTACAGATTGTAAAGCAGTGTGAAGGGAATATATCTGTGGTTATTAAAACAAATTGTTTTAGCTTTATTTTCTGTTCACATTGTTGGGCAGTGAATTAACGCATTAGGATTCTGATCCTTTCCTTCTGTACACATTACATCTATTGCACCTGTCCATCCTGCAGAGGGATCCTCCTCTGTTGCTCTGCTGAAGGTTTCTTCTTCCGATGTGAGGTTTGGGGACAGGGAAGTCTATGTGCACAAATTGTAAAGCACTCTGAGACAAATTTATAATTTGTGAAAAATGGGCTTTATAAATAAACTGAATTGAATTGATCATATTGGGCACTTACTTTTTTTTCCTCTGTCTTCATTTTGGATGTGACAAGATTTGTTTCATATTAGCGTTTCTCAATATCTCCTTTAATATTTGCCTAATGGTTTTAAACTGATTGTGGAAATAATAAACATATAAGAGTCTGTCCATTCTTGATTTACGGCTCTGGTCTCGTTGTCCACTTTTCTCTTTATGGAGAACGTCATGTGATATAACTTCTGACTCATGAACTTCTCCGACTGTTGGGTCTCTCTCCCATCTCTCCCGTATGTGTGTATTTTTGCTAGAGAATGCACATATTTCATTAGCCGAGTTCACGTGAGATGATTTACAACACATGCAATTGGTTGGTGTGTTTTCTGGTGTCATAAAGGCCAAAAAAGCTGCACCAGTTAAAATAGAAGCAGCAATTGAATAATTAGCAATTATCTATTGCATATAAGTCTAGGATACAGCGGCGTCTGGGTCCAGACATGGGCCATGATCCGCCTATTAGTGATTCCTACGTCACACACTATTATTGGCAACTGTTACTGATGAGTCAGTTCCGCATCCACTCTCTCTGTTTAACACTAGTTAGTGGCATGTGTACTTCATGGGTCGTGACAGCCCAATCGGTGATGTTCACTGGACACCGAGCAGTGCGTCAGGGCCGTAAATGTTCATAGTTGTTCCCAACAGACACACTCAAAGGTGGGGTCCATCATAGCAGGGAGAAGCCATACTTTAAACATGGAGAAACATTGACAATCATAGTGATTTACTTGTCCATTCATAAGTAGTGCAGCTCTTGACCTGTGGCTCTTCTCTCTGCTTCACTGGGCGAAAGTCATACTGCTGTACCACTGTAGGTTAGAATAAGAAAAGATGGTAGTTTATATTGAAAAGAAGTCACAACTTCTGTCTCATGAGTCAGGTTTCCCTTTTTAATATTCAACCAAGACCAACATTGTTCCCAAGAGAAGGTCTAACCAGCTTGTACAGTGCGCTGCTGCACTTTGTGGCATCACAAGGGGCCAGGTAGTGGAGGGACGCTACATTCTCACTCAAGTACAGCGGCCACAGGTCAAAATGGCCGCTCGGGCGGAAACTACAGCTCCCAGACTGTCTCACCACTCACCCAGCTGCAGGTGTTTAGGACAGCTAATTGAGGCAGGGCTGGGAAGCTTAGGAGGAGACAGAGGGGAGAGCAGAAGGGGGGAAGGAGCTGGACAAGCCAGGAGTGGAAGGGCCTCTAGGATGAAGACAAGCCCAAATGGACGAATAAGAGGAGGACTTTGTAAAACGGACTTTGCTTAAGATACATTTCTTGTTTAAGGAACCTTTTTCTCCCCCGGGACGCTTTTTGTTGAGTAATGGACTTTTAAAATGTTTTGTTTGAATATATAAATCTTTGTGTTCATTTGACCATTTTACCTGTTTTTACTCCGCCCTTGCACTGCCCCACCCTAGACGGCACTAGGGACAGCCCGTGACGTGACAGCTTGTATAGCAAGTCCCCCGATTTCACTGGGACAGTAGGGAGGGTGCTCCTACATGTCTCCAACAAGGGTGCCTGCGCCAGCCACACAGCTGGTCTGAACCCTGGTGGGCACAAGGCGCTCAGGTTCTCTTTACGTAAGTGCAAACGCCTGCAGTAAAGCAATAGTGAGGCTGGTGGCTGAAGTGCCGATAGTAACTTCCTGAAGAGAAGCTGAAAGAGCAAAGTATGGCATAGGAGGGGGAGTTGCCATGTTGTAAGCACGGTAAAATGGTTGCCTGTGAACCGAATGGGCTCAAGGGCACCAGTCATCCGGCCTCAGAGTCCCCTTGGGCAAAAGACTATGGATGCAATCAGATCACTTGATGGCATGGGACAAAGGCCACATTTGGCCGTGTCCTGCATGAACACCCGGGTTCGGCGATCTGCCGTAAGATGAGAGAGAGCATTGGTGTCTTTGCAGCATGCGTGCAGCTCCCTCAGATAGTCTCTGGAGGTGAGACAGAAAAGGTGGCAGGGCCCCTGAAGAATGCACTAGCATGTGTGGGGTTCCGGCTGCTGTATATCCAGCTGCAGGCGTTCCTGTGCCTTGCAAATTACGAACCAGATTGAGCTGTCGACTGCCCCCTACGAAGGACTATGGCCTAAGGGATGGGAACCAGGCCCGGAAGCATGGGTGGTCCCCTCGTCCCTGTCTACATTAAAGAGATTGGTGGACGCTGTCACTGAGATAATGTCCTCCCTTGGGAACGGATCAGCCGTGGATTGATCTGATGCTTCAGTCCTCCCTGCACTATAATGGAGGGTCAGGAGAAGGGACTTCATCTTCATCTGAGCTAGTTATGCCATCAGCAGATCTACTCTAGAAGCTAACATGCCAGATTGATCTCTGCTGGGGGAGCCCCTGCGGCTCCTGGGGGCCAGCCCTTGTAACAGGTTGGTTGGCTTGGAGCTGACCTAACAGGTGGAGGTCAACCCCTACCCCCAGGTGTTCCAACTCGGCCAATCTAGTGGCCCTAATTGCATAAAGCATAATGCCGCGGTTCCTTCCTGGGTTTTCCGAGAGGCCCTCCCTCACGTGCTAGAGGCCTTGGCAAGAGGGGCAAAGATCATGGCCCCCCTCAGGCTGGAGAGGGGCCATACAGAGCTAAACATCTGGGACTCTGGGGGGACCCAGCTTCCCTAATCTGTGCGGGCTCTTAAGTCAGTCCGGACGGGGGCGCTCTGCTGACTGCTAGAGAGGAGACAGGGAGTGGCACAACATTTAACATTTAAAATAGAAGTGCGCTATACACTACTTTTGAATTAATTATTGGATTTTGCGTATACAAATGCTATTAATCGCGATTAATCTGGGACATCATGCGATTAATCGCGATTACAATTTTTAATCGTTGCCCAACCCTACATATTACACAACTATTCAAAGTACTCAATATTGATCTTTTTTCTTGTCTGATATAGAGCAATCTGGTGTACTTTAAAGTGATTGCAATTGTATTTATTCTATTATTTGAAAAGGCACAGATGCATGAGTCACAAATAGTGATTCTTATATTTATTAGTATTGTAATTATTAAAATCTGAGGATGTCTGTAGAGTTGATGTGAACATAATCGCTAACGGTCTGAGTTCCGAACGAATCCCAGAGGAGAAAACTTTCATGAATACCAAATGCATGCTCGTCAGTGAAGTTGAGAAAATCACCAAATCAAAGTCCAGGAGTCGGATTACTGACAGACAGCTCACACACTGCCTCAGACTAGCTGCCTGTGCTTATGAGCCCAACTACAAGTTCACAGACAGTTTTCAGTCACAGCCATCACACCGACTGGAGTAACATGACTTGATGGCAATGTGATGACACAGAGCTGAACATGACACGAGTTGCACTGACTGATCATGTTGTCAATGTTGTAATGTCAGTTGATAAATAGAAAATGTGTATTGGTAGTTCATCCAACTGCTCATTGCAAATTGTGTGCAGTCAACAAATAATTAACTTTTTATATTGCACTTCAATTCTGTGTTCTTGGTCACATCAATTTGAAAGCTGGACCAAAGAGTTTTGATTTCATTCAATTACTATTAGGTCAAACAAAGCCTAATTTTTTCAATCCAGTCTGGACATTCGTTTTGAGGTCAATTGTGGTTGCTTCTCTGTATTATATAATGAAAGCAATGATAGCATTGTATTCCGTCAGCAGTCATTCTATCTTAGGCAGCAGCTTTCCATCTCCACCAGCAGCATTCACAACTAGAACTTCTTTGGTTCAGTAATGTTTGTTTGTAGACTGAACAGCCGTTGATTCAACTTCATACCTAGTATATTCATAACATGACCACAACTGATGGCAGGACAGTTCTTTCAGTTTATACATTCCAAACCAAGAACAATGAGCAGCTAGAAAAGAGTCAACAATATCACATAAACGAAGGAGCGAGGTAGAACAACGTATATAAATTGAAATACAATCAAAAAGAAAAAATAGTAAAATACTGCAGGATATCAACCAAAGCAAAGTCAGACCAAATAAAAGTCAAAATACAGACTAGCTGAGAGAGGAAGAAGTGAGAGGAAAGAAAAATCCAAAAGATGTTCGGTTATTCTATGAAAAAACGAGAGAGAAGGAAAAGCACTGACGGACCACTGAACAATAAAGGCCATCGGACGTCAAGCTAAACACTTTTTACTTTCATTACTGCAATGGTCCTCAAACTTTTTCTGTCACACCCCACTTTGGAGAAAGAAAAATGTTCATGCCCCACTGCTCCAACAAAAATGTTTTATTCAAGTAACACTTTGAGATTTCTCCATCTGTGCTTTTTCAAATAATAGAATACAGAAAATTAAAATCACTTTCAAGTAGGGCTGGGCGATTTTTCGATCTCGATTCGGGATCGCGATAAAATGTTGATCGATCTCGATTATCTCCTTATGACACGTATTCGATCTCACGTGGCAAAAGTAAGCGCAACAACAGTGTCAGAGTCTGCCGGCTGCCATCTGCAGGTAGGACACGACACGCCCACTTCCCCTCGTGAGAGTAGCTGCAGTTGCGAGAGGGATAAATGAGGTGGCACGGCTGGCTTTTAAAACGGGCTAACGAGCTTATCTCTAATAGTAATGTTAGCCTAATAGTGCCCGCTAGCCTCCAGCCCGCTAACCGCTAGCTTCCAGCCTGCTAGCCTCCAACCCGCTAGCCGCTAGCTTCCAGCCCGCTAGCCTCCAACCCGCTATCCGCTAGCTTCCAGCCGGCTCGCCTCGCCGTGATGCCGGTGTTCAGTCATTTTTTGCTGCCTTGTAAAAATTTGCTACCCGCTGCATAAACTGATAGGTGTGTATCGTTTCATGCTACCCTATAAAGAAAATGCTACTTTATGGTTTTATACATCTGTACATCAAATAAAGGCATAAAGTAAGTATTTTTTTCTGTCATGAGTCTAATTATAAAAAGTGTAATGAAATTGATTTATATCAGGGTTATATCAGGTGATTTCACTCACCGTTATCAGCCATGCATAACATGCATGACGTGCATGCCGTGCAACTCGGAAAATCGACTCGGCGCATGCGCAATACCACAAAGTGACGTCACTCACCGTTGCAAAGACAGGGTTAGCTAAACATGATGGGTGTGTCGGAAAAAACTCGAAAAAACTCGGAAAATCGACTCGGCGCATGCGCAATACCACAAGGTAGCGGTTTTTGACAAGCAGCATTAAATGACAGAACACCGGCCCACGGCGCTGCTCTGCTCTGCGGCTGCTGTCTCCAGGGCTCTCAAGTGTCACGCATTGAGTGTGAGACTCCCGTACTAGCCTCCAACCCGCTAGCCGCTAGCTTCCTGCCGGCTCGCCTCCCCGTGATGCCGGCCCACGGCGCTGCTCTGCTCTGCGGCTGCTGTCTCCAGGGCTCTCAAGTGTCACGCATTGAGCGTGAGACTCCCGTACTTCCGCCATACATCGTATTTCTCACGCTGAAAAAAACTCTTGGCTATTTAATGTTTTAATGTGCCACAGCGCCAACACTGATTTGTTCTAAAGTTGTGTTCTGCGTGCGTGCGCGTGATAACATTTTTTTCCATATCACCCAGCCCTACTTTCAAGTAAACCAGATTTCTCCATCCATAAAATGTGCAATTAGTGTTAGAACAATGCAAACCATCTGTGTAAAAAATAACAAATACTTAGCACAAAAAAGTCAATATATTTTCAAGATAATAACAATAAAGTGCAACCTGTGAAAAACTAAACATACAATATTTAGTAATACTGAGTTGGTTTTAAACTGCATACCATTTCAAAACAACAATAACGTGCAAACTGTACAAAACAAAATGAGTGCAGATATGTGTGAGCCATCATCTTTTACTAGTATTAACTTTCCACTACAAATCTTTTCAAACAAGGGTTACAGGCTTGATGCAGCTACTCTTAATTCATGTTCAATGTTGAGCTTTTCTTTTGAAGGGCGATAACAGAAAAGCTGATAACGCCGTAACGTAAAGATTTACACGAAAGTACAGGCATTTCAACATGTATTTATTAATGACTGTGTACTGTGTACTTTGGTAATATTTAAAGTTCTCAATAAATATGTATTTCTGTATTTCGCCTTGCTACTGCACCCCACTAGACAACAGTGCACTGCATTACTGAAAGTACAATGATGGCCGTGAGCTTGCATGTGTGTATGTGTGCCATCTGTCCTACTGCTTACTATTGCCTGTATTTCATCATTGTGTGGTGAGTGCTTGTTAGCACAAACAGAGATATATTGAAGTGAGTCTTTGCCCCCTTTACACACATCAACACACAAGTGACTAATGTTGAACTCCACAGCAGTGCGAGCAATACAGGAGTTGGTCAAAATAAGAGAAATGCCAGTTTACAACAGAACATGGTTCCTGCTCCAATAAGTGCTTGTGATAAGCCAGGAACCATAGCACGTGGGTTGATATCAGGATTGCTGACTAAAACAGGCCTTTTTTTTAATTAAGTATTTCAAGAATCTGAAAAAAACATTAATTACTTATTCCTGACATTTATATTGTCCCCATATGACATATGCTGAACCATCAATCTCTCAAAGACTACTGTGCAAAACATTTAAGGAGCAGAATTCTTATTCTAAGATGGCCCTTGCTGACCCTTCGTGCACACCAACATGACAAACTTCACAAGAGTCCGATTATATTAGCTGTATATACTAATGTTAATTTCTCAGGTAACTTGACCAATGGCCAAATACATCTGGTTTGAGTACTCTCTGCAAGCTGGTGTCAGGCTGTATCTGCACTCAAAATAGTTTGAGAAATGTTAAGTTGTAATAGTTGAATTTTGATTTTGCATATGTTCAAAGAAAGTCTTATGCTTTAAATTAATACATATAGAAATATATTATAATAGGAAATTATAGGGCGAATATTATTCTGATTGTATTACAGTATGTGATTAATAGTAGAGCATTAGGTAAAGACACTGTATTGACTGTATGTGATGTTAAAATGACAATGGAAATAAGTAGTGTTTATATGTATGTACATGGAATGGATGTTAGTTAGTATTTCAGAATTGCCAAAGCCGATTTAAACCTGTGAAGTGATTTTAATGTGGAGAATAACAGACAGGACTTTTATTGTGAAAATACTTGTTTAGTAACTTGACCGGACGTGACGTTTTGACTCAGGGTTCATGACGTTTGACCCCTTCATTTTGATAGCGGGCTTTAAACCAAAAGGAAGGTGTTAAAGGCCAAACTAACCTTTGAAGAGTAGGTGATTGGCTGCGACTAACTCGTTGTACTGGGGCAAATCGTTTTTCATCTTGACCCGGTGTTCTGTCATTTTTTGCTGCCTTGTAAAAATTTGCTACTCGCTGCATAAACTGATAGGTGTGTATCGATTCATGCTAAGTAAGTGTTTTTTTCTGTCATGAGTCTAATTATAAAAAGTGTCACTCACCGTTATCAGCCGTGCATGACGTGCATGACGTGCAACTCGGAAAATCGACTCGGCGCAATACCACAAGGTCACTCACCGTTGCAAAGACAGGGTTAGCTAAAAATGATGGGCGTGTCAGAAAAAACTCGAAAAAACTCGGAAAATCGACTCGGCGCATGCGCAATACCACAAGGAGCGCTTTTTGACAAGCAGCATTAAATGACAGAACACCGGGTTAGACAGCAACACCTGCTTGCTTCAAGGTTGTACTTGTGAAGCCTGGATCACCACGGAACCCACGATCGTGAGCTTTTCGTTGTTTGTTAAACTTTTGTTTATACTTCTTTCCATTAAAAATTGTTAAATTGATTCATCGCATTCCAGTCCTGATTTCCATCGAGCGCGAGGGGCCCATCAGTCGATTGTTTGAATGTCTCACGTCTAAGTCTCTACATTTAATTTAATATGCAATTCTGTTTATTTGTACAACATCCTCTCCCCGATCAGAAAAAAAAACTTTCATTGGGAAAAAAGTGAAGATACTTCAGGAGAGCAACAGAGTAGGATCCCTGTCCAATGGATGGACAGAAGCGATAGATGCCATGTGTACAGATGAACATTGTTACTAGGCCGCAAGGTGAAGCACGAAAAGTGCTTTAGAAAACGAATCCCGCTCCACAGGCGCGCATCTACAAAATATTTAGCTCATAAAAATGAAAGAGTCGTGCTTTGCTACCAAAAAAAAGTTTGTCGCTGACTTTCCAGTCGATTGTCGATACGACTATGTTTTATGCCGAACTAGTTTCTTCAGAGCGTAATAAGATCTTGGTAAGCGAGTGGTGACACGGTTCAACACGTGATCTTTCTACACCAATGAGGTAGCTGCTTTTGTCAAAAGAATGGCAAGATGGCGTCCTCGAGCAGTACGGAAGACGAAGAAAACACAGCGGAATATCGGAATATATCAAAAAACAAACATTGTTTTATGCATATAACTTCTGTAAAGCACGAGGACGTAGATTATTTCACCACGACACGATGGAATACATACAGGACAAGCCTGCAAACGTGGCTCGAGTTGGAGGGTGAGTCCCGGGACGTGGCTGAGAACTATAAACACTGTGTTGATGTGGAGTTTGACGACATTCCCGAGGATGCTGGATTCCATCGGACGTGCTATCGTAGATTTACGGACAAACAATCCATGGCAAAGGTGGAAAGACGTCTCGCACGTGAGAGACAAGAAGCGACGGAAGACCACGAGGCCATTCCATCGACTTCTAGCGGCACGAGTCCAACAAAGAAACTGCTTTCCAGGTCAGGGCTGCCAATCGCAGGCTCGGGCCCCCTTCTTCCTGCTCTGTGCATAATTTGCCAAAAAAGGGAGAAGTTCGTCAACCGAGCAGGAAAACGACAACGGGATCCTCTGTCAAAGGCTGAAACATTAACAGCAGGTAAACACACAAACACACACACGCACTGTGGTTGAGTGACTGAAAGGTACAATTATGTGTGAGATATGTCAACAAACTCATTGAGCTATCCTTTTTGTTTTGTTCAGGCCAATTGCAGAAAGCTGCCGAGTTGAAGGAGGACAAAAGTATTCTTTTGCATATAAAAGAAAAAGACTGTGTGGCTCTGGAGGTGCAGTACCACAAAAGCTGTTACAATCAGTACACCAGGTTTTTGACGAGGCCTGAAAAAACAGAGAAAGACCAGTAAGTTATTTATTATATTGCATTTCAAGGAGCTACTAACTTAACATTGCATAAGTAAACATTCAATCTGCATTCTGTTGTATGTGCACACAATCACAACACATATTTATTTATGTCCTTCTCATTGATATGTGTTCTAGGAATGAGCCCACGTTTGATGTCGGCTATAGCATATTCTGTGAGAGGATCATACGCCAAAGGCTGCTTGTCAATCAAGAGGTGCTGAGAATGGGCCAGCTGAGGAATACCTTCATTGAACTGGTGAAAGCAAATGAAGGTCTTGATGCTTCAAACTACAGGTAACTGCAATGCATTTGTCTCTCAAGTCGTATTATTTGTCATGTGCAAGTCCAGCTTTACACAACATGCGTGTGACAGGCCTGAGAAACTGTTTTTAATTCTTGCTGTTTGCACAAACATGTACCAGTTGGCAACAAGGAGAAGTGAGTGTGTGCATGCTGTTGTGTGTCTTTCTTGGGCATCTTTGGTGTTACATGTGCTGTATGGCAGATAGGTTTTAACATGTAATGTCTTGTACCATCATGATACTCCTGTGACTCTTAATTGTCACTGTTTTGTTGTGTTGCAGACAGGATATGTTGAAGAAGAGGCTGGCTCTTGATTTCCCCCAGCTGGTGTTTCACATCCCCACCAAGCGCAACATCTGCGAGCTGGTTTTTGCAGAGACCCTGTCAACCGGTACACTCGTGGACATGCTACCTTACCCATCAGGTGCAGAAACCACACAGTCAAGTGAGTTCAGCCAGACAGACAGTGAGACTGAAAAAGGGACAACAGAGTGCCAAACAACACAAGAGGATGCAAGGACACTATATACAGCAGCGTTGTTCTTAAAAAGACATCTTGGTGACACTCCTGGCATGTCATGCCCATGGCCTCCAACCGCTGAACATTTAAATGTCAGTGAAGCACAAACTGTTGTTCCCCTTGCGCTGTACAATCTACTAAACTGGATTATAGGCGCCTCTGAGGAGCCAACACTGGATAATTTTGTCGACATTGCTGAGGACTTGCACTTAAAAGTGTTGTCTGTCTCTCAAGACATTGTGTACCTTGCTTCCAGGGGCCGTAAGCAGACACCCAAGTCCTTGACTTTAGGTTTGACTGTTCGACATTTAACAGGATCATCACGCATTGTGTCACTGCTTAACAAACTGGGACATTGTGCATCATAGGACACAGTTTTGAGTCTAGACACTAGCCTTGCCCAACTGACACTAGAAGAAGGCGGAAACAAAATACCAAAGGGATTCTCAAAGAAGGCACCCACAACACTTGTGTGGGATAACATTGACTTTGGGGAGGAGACTCTATCAGGTCGTGGAACTACTCACCATACCAATGGAATCATGCTCCAGAGTTTGACCATCGAGCCTATGTCCACAGCAGTAAGACGGCCACTAAGGAAGGGTGTTTCTTCATTCAAAGCTCCCCCCAAAATGCCTATAGAACCGTACCATCAGTCCAAAAGGCATGGGCCACAGAACTTGCGTCAACAAGTGCAGGCAGCAACATGCGGAATGGACACCCACTTTGCTGCACAAGCTGAATTGGCATATGTTTTTCTGAAGTCCACAGATACGGATAGATGTGCAATCCCAAGCTGGACAGGTTTCCATACACTGCTTCAAGGTGAAAATACTCTGCAGAAGTCAGCATTGTATTATCTTCCAGTAATTGAGGCCTCACCAACAGAGATGTCAACAGTGAACACTATCCTGAAGCGAAGTGTCCAGATGGCTGATCAGCTAGAACTGGATCATATAGTTTTAGTGTTTGACCAGGCTATATATGCCAAGGCACAACAAATACGCTGGAAGAATGATGACTTTACACAACGTTTAGTCATTAGATTAGGCGAATTCCACACATGCATGTCCTACCTGAGTATTTTAGGCAAAAGGTTTGGAGATGCAGGACTGCAAGACATCCTGATTGAATCAGAAGTTGTTGCCCCAGGATCCATCAATAAATAAATGGTCATCACTAAATAAATGGTCATCACTACAATCGCAGCATGAGGGCTCATAAACTTCTCTATGAGAGTCTGCAGCGCATCAGGTTCATCAGCTTCTTGGACTCCTTGCCACCAGAAGAGAGAGCTGTGTGCATGGATGTCATCACTGACATGAAATGTGTCTTTCCAGATGGATTGATGGATGTGTTGAGTGCAGATCAGAGGTTTGATGGTATATGTTCCAAATACGCTGACTTTGTCCAGAGGAAAAGTACAGAGAATGCAACATTTGCTTTCTGGAGCTCATACATTGACATGATGCAGCTACTCCTCCTGTTTGTTAGAGCAACGCGAGAGTCAAACTGGCAACTTCACCTGTCAACAGTCCGATTAATGATGCCATGGTTTTTTGCCTATGATCGAGTAAACTATGCTCGATATTTACCTGCGTACTGGCTGGAAATGGTGAATTTGCCCATCACACATCCCTCTTGCCACAGTGAGATGAATGTGAAAGGCCAGTGGACTAAGGACAAAGTGTTCATGGATTTGCCTCCATTGCTTGCGACCAGGCTATTGAGCAAACCCTTAACAGAGATGCCAAGACAAAAGGTGGTTGGAGAGGGATCACACAAAATCGGTCTGCAGTGTATCGCTGGATACTGTCACAGCATGAAAAAGCAAGACAGTGTGAATCAATGGCAGGGATATCTCCTGAGCTGAGGACTCGAAAGGACCTTGACAACACACGCATCGATGCTGATGAAAAGGCTGTGAGCAGAATCATTTCCACCATTGATTCCATGCTCAACCCTTTTGATGTGTACCAAGACAGCATTGTGTGTCTTAGCTCTGGAAGAGTGGCAACAGCCGAAATCATTTGCTTGTTGCCTCAGAAAAGGGTGAAAATGCCGTAAAACAATTTATGGACCAGAGACTGTTATCGAATTCAGTTGACATATTTGCCCCCATAAAATCACAAAAACTCAAGACCTTCAATGATCAGGTTAAGCCAAAAAAGAAATCTGCAGCAGGCAAGGAAGTGATTTTGCGTGCTGACAAAAAAACATTTTCCAGGCTCCTCATCCTTGGTCAGAGCAGAAAAATTTACATGAGGGAAATTATGTCATATTCCTTGGGAACTGTGTCCTATCCATTAGCAAGTGCTGATGGTCTACTTGCCAAAACGAATAAATTGTCTCTCATGGATCTGTTGGAGAAAAAAGGTGGAAACTGCTTGGTTGACCACGTTCCAGTGGATGGAGCCATTCTTTTTGATGGCATGGCAGTCATGCAGGCCATGAAATCCAGGCCAGGTACATTTGGAGAGCTTGCAGAGACCATACTGCAGAACATACTCCAGCTCGCTTTGCAGCACAAGTGTACGCGCATTGACTTTGTTACTGACCAGTATCCAGTCATCAGTATCAAAAACGTTGAACGGTCACTTAGAGCTGATGCAGGGTCGCAACGCATTCAAATCTTTGGCCCGGATCAGAGGACCCCAACACAATGGAAAAAGTTTCTCTCGGAAGGAACAAATAAGGAAGCACTTGCAGAATTCCTGTATGTTGCATGGAAAAATGCTAACCTTACAACGGTGGGAAAAAAACTCTGCTTGTACATAGCCCATACCAATCAATGTCACTGTGTGACTGTTAAGGAGGGTGTACAGTCTGTGATCATGAAGAATGTGACACACGGGTATTTTTACATGCACAACATGCTGCACGGGTGCATACAGCTGTCATCATCAAGAGCTCTGACACTGATGTGGCAGTCATTGCTGTAAGTGTGCAGAAAGATTTGCCATGCAGTTTATATGTTTTGACAGGGACTGGCAACAGGACACGCATCATTGACATAACCAAGGTGTCATCAGCTCTCGGAACCAGTGTGTGTTCAGCCTTGATCGGACTTCACACATTCTCTGGGTGTGACACCACAAGTGCCTTTTATGGCAAAGGGAAAAAAAAGACATTTTCTGTTGCATGTGAGAAAGGTGAGTACCTAAAGGCTTTTAAAAGTTTAGGTACTCACTGTCACAGTCAACATTTGCAATCCTTTGCCAATATGTATGCCACTTGTACGATCAGCCAGCCGCCGACAATGTGAATGACGCAAGGTACAAGGCTTTCTGTATGGCATCATCAGCCTTGCCAGAAATATGCATTCCTCCAACTACTGATGCCCTCCATCAGCATTGCAAAAGGGCAAACTACCAGGCTGCAATAATGAGGTCCTGTTGCAAACAAAAAATAAGTGCTCCATCACCTGCTGGGTATGGTTGGGAAATAGAGGATGAGACCTTGCGCATTACCTGGATGACTAGAAATCTGGCACCTGACAGTGTTTTGCATATCATACACTGCGGCTGCAAAGGTGCCTGTGAGACAGGAAGATGTTCCTGTTTTTCTGCAGGATTGTGTTGCACAGATTTATGCCGTTGCTGCAATTGTGCCAACAAAAAAGACCAGGATGAGCTGGAAGACAACTGTCCTGACACCGACAGTGAGGACTGAGCGTCCTGAATGTTATTTCTTTTGTAGTTTTTGTACAGTTTTGTATATAATTTCATATGTTTCATAAAGATCTTTTTATGGTTCATCAGTGTTATTTTTATTTGTGGAAGAATGAATGAATGAACAAACAAACAAATGGTCATTGGTATAAGTACAATTTAAATTTTACTGCCAAAGACTGTACTTCCTACTGACGTAGGAAGTACAGTCTTTGCCTTGATTTTTTTTCAGTGTGTGCTGGATGTTCACAGTCCATGTTAGGTCGTCAGTAAGGTGTATTCCAAGGTATGTCAAACAATCTAAATGACTTAACATAAGCATAACAATCGTATATTTGCCTCATGGTTCTTATTGGACGCGGCTATGTATACAGCACTATTTAGAAGCCATTTAGCCCACTTTTAAGGATGTTCGGGTGTTTTTCTCTTTATCGGCAACGTTGAATCCAACCTTGGGAGCCGCCATCTTGCCGTTCTGTTGACAAAAAGCAGCTCCCTCATTGGTGTAGAACGATCACGTGTCGAACCGTGCCACCACTCGTGACGAAGATCTTATTACACTCTGAAGAAACTAGTTCGGCATAAAACATATTTGCATATTCGACAATCGACTGGAAATTCAGCGACAAACTTTTTTTTGGTAGGTAAGCAGAACACGTTCTTTTTTATGAACTAAAGATTGTGTAGATGCGCGACTGTGGAGCGGGTTGAAACGAAAACAGTGTTCACCTTACGGCCTATACAGAGTCACAACACATTCAATAAATGATAGAAATGTATGAATAATTAGAAGGCATGGACCACGATCCAGATTTCCACAATCCGTGAAATAGAAGGAGGAAGAGAGGAGAGGGCATCAGCAGGGTCAGACCAATGAAGCCAGGCCCTTGAGGTAGGAGGGACAGATATATTATTTTTGGATGCTGATGCTTTATTAAGACAGTAACACCGACCAAAGCCCAGCACACAGTAAGAGTTAAATGTGGGGCAATAGGCTTTGGTTCTCTTTGATCCTTTTCTTTAGTCATGGCACATTGATTCCAGGGTGGGAGGGTAGATTAGAAACCACTTAACAACAGTCATCTAGAATAGGATTTTGCAAGGTAACACTGCAAAAACGAAGTCACCTAGGGAGCCAACTTACTTCCACTACGCTGCTATGCACATCTGAAGACCTCGCAGAATACAGCGTCAGCTCTGGCTGAATCAGATCTATTAAGCTTGCACACACACAGAGATAGGTCACTGCTCTTTCTCACACACATCCAGCTAACTCAACATTCAGAATGAAATGGGCTGACGAGGCAATTTCCACTACTCGGGTCTGGTCTCTGACACACACGCACACACACACACACACACACACACACACACACACACACACACGCACACACACACACACTATATATGGTTGACTAAAGAGAAGACATGCTTTAATTACAGTTTTTCACAGTTGTTAACACCCAAAAAGCGAAAATTCGGCACAATTTGCACAACCTTCTCTTCATGTACCAATCGTTCGACCCAATTTGCCACTATCCAACACTGCCTTATCTGCATTAGACTCTGATTTTCTTTGTTTACACTCTGATTTCACTTACACATCCCTTGTTGTCAAAACACTACACACAATGTTCATTTGTTGCACACACTTCTCAAGTAAAATCTCAAAGCATCAACCTACAACACACAAGTAGTCAAATCTCTAAACATTCAGGTCTTTTTGAGAAATGTGCACTTAGGACTGCAGCATAAGAGTGCCTTGAGCCTCTGTTTGGTTTGATGAGCAATGGAGAACGTGGCAGATAACGACAACCAGAGAAGGAGAGGGGTCAGATTGAGAGGAGGCGAAGGGGCAGAAACGTCATTGTCCAGCGGGCCATTGTTGAGGTCCCCGGTCAGCGTGGTGGGAACATCCCGATGTGTGCTGCGATGAATCCACATGGGATCTTGCACCGTCATGTCCACCTCGGGGCCTGTAGCACCGCCCGTCTCCTCGTCTTCCTAGATGGCCTGCATGACCTGCTGGTACCACCTGGCCAAATAGAGGACCAACAGCGGGTCGACCATGTTGTCATCTGGGACAATGTGAGTCTCCGCCGGGCTGCTCAAGTGCGCGAGTGGTTCCAGGACCACCCACATTTTTCCGTTATGTACCTTCCAACATACAGTTTTGTTCAATCGCTAACAAGCGCTTACCCATACTTGAGATACTTTTTCTAAATTCTTACAGTAACACAGACTCACACCTACAAAGCACAATTGGCCAAATGGATAATTTTCTTCTCAAAAGCCCATTTCGTTAAATATATACTATTGTTCCTTTAAAAAAGTTACAGTAAATCCAAATTATTTATTTATTCATTTTTTATTGTTTACAAATAAACCATGTTTTGGGGCAACGGCTGCAATAGATGATTGAACAACATTCGGTGAGTCATGTAGGCGGTGTCTGTGTGATCAGCATCTCAACCTGTCATAATCTAAATGTAAATTCTAATCCAAAACTTGCTAAAACATATTTCTCAAAAACATTCCAAACTCTGACCTACCATCAGGAGATGTGGAATCAATTGTTTTTTTATTATCAGCTGAGATATATTGTTTTATAACTGATATTATTGCAGAAGAGGTTTTTAGACTGTATCTAAGGTTTGGAATATTGTGTTTTCCATTGTGGGATGTTGTGTGTTAACGTTCGTAAATAATACAAAAACAATCCATTGTTTTGTTGGGAGGTATAGCTTGTCTGTTAAGAAAATGTAAGCATTGTGGAAATGTGTTCACTGACTGAATATTGTGTGAAAACGACATGAAATGTGTGAATGGTACGGCCACACAACACTGATGTAGTGATAATTGTGTTTAGAGTTTTGAAAATGTGACCGCTGATTGGACAAACGCTTGGTAGCGCCTGAACAAAACTGTATTCACTCTTACTGAATCCTATTGAGGAATTATTTTATGCTAAATAGAAACATTTGATCGCAAAAAAAAGAAAGAAGATGAATTCTTTTCAGCTTGGAGGTGGAAGGTATACGAACGGACCCCACAGGACCAGGTCCCAATGCTCAGGCCGGTTTACAGTACTGTACTGTCGTCTCTGTGTACCAGAATAAACCTTTCTTTGTTTCATATTTGTGTGCTGTTTTAAGTTTGACTATGAAAAAGTAGGCTTACACTGAGGCATTTTACAAAAGGAGAAATGTCTCATTCTCCAGAGTCATTGTCATTCGTATGGTGTGTTCCATTTCGATGATTGTGTTTTCAATTTTGCCCTTCTGTGTGCTGTAAATGCTTGGTAGTGTGCAGCAAATGCTTAGCTGTGTGTACTCAATGAATGTATGTGTGTGTCTTTTGAAAAAATGGCTGTGTGTACCAAATGAAAAAACGAGTTCCATTTTGTGAACAGGTAAGAGATTTGATGGCAAAGAGTCATCTTGCAAAGGGAGTGTCAGGTTTAGCATTTTGTGTGTGAGGTTTTCAGTTTTGTGTGTGCAGTTTTGAGAAAGCCGTTAGTGTTTTGAAAAATGTGTGTTAACAATCGTGAAAAACTGTAACGATCACTGCAATTATTTGTTTATTTCTGTTTTTTTCAATAAGTGAAAGAAAAGTTTATATCTTAATTCAATTACATTCCACATTCAAGCTCATCAAGCATTCCCTAATGAGCCATCGATCCCCAAAACGTCACCATGCTCTGTTTTTACACACAGAATCTTCCCATGTCATGCCGACAAAGTCTCTGGCTGTGAAGAAAATGATCAAAGGCAGAACGGCAAATCGGACCTCTGCAGGATTCAATTAAATTCAATTCAATTCAGTTTATTTTGTATAGCCCATTATCACAAATTACTAATTTCCCTCAGATGGTTTAATAATCTGTACACATACAACATCCCTGTCCGAAGACCTCACAACGGATCAGGAAAGACAAAAAAATAAATAAATAAAACTTTCACAGGGAAAAAAGGGAAGAAACCTTCAGTAGAGCAACATAGGAGGATCCCTCTCCCCGAATGGAAGCAATAGATGCCATGTGTACAGAAGGAATCATTACAGAGTTAGAACACATTGAATGAGTATGAGAGAGTGTATGATTAGTTGGTAGTACAGGCTTGGACCACGATCCAGGCCTCCATGATCCATCAGGCAGATGGAAGTAGAGAGGATGAGTGGGCGGAGTATCAGCAGCGCTATGGCATCAGACCCAGCCAGGTCCAATGAACCCTATGAGAAGTGAAGTCACAAGGACTCCGGAGAGGAAGCAGAGTTAATAATGTGCAATGAAGAGATAAAAAATCATCCATAAGTAGAGAAAGAAGAGGAGACAGGTGCTCAGTGTATCCTAAAACGTCCCCCAGCAGCCTATAAGCCTATAGCAACATATCTAGAGAATGGCCAGGGCTAACCTGATTCAGCCCTAACTATAAGCGCTATCGAATAGGAAGGTCTGAAGTCTACACTTAAATGAGGTGACTGTGTCTGCCTCCCAGACTGAAGGTGGAGATGTTCTCCCATTCTGTTGGACAAGTGCCCTGCATTGGAGCCGGAAACACCAACAGACTCACTGGTGAAGTAGGCCGGCTCCATCGTTCGCTGCAAACAAGACAGGTGGTGGAGAGGAGGACACTGAAGAAGTTATTGTCCGTATTGGATAACCCGGACCACCCTCTCTACCACCTACAGCAGGGACGTTCTCCAACAGATTGCTTCAGCTCCGTTTCACAAGGAGACATAGGAGAACATTCCTGCCCACTGTTATTCTCCCCGGAGTCTTTTTGACTTTATAGATCCCATCTGCCTAATGGATCATCGAAGTCTGGATCGTAGAATATTCCTACTACCAACTATTTCAAAAATCAGGCACATCTTGTCTCAAAAAGATGCAGACAAATTGGTTCACGCGTTAGTTACTTCTAGACTGGATTATTGCAACTCCTTATTATCAGGCTGCTCTAATAAGTCTCTTAGGTCCCTCCAGTTGATCCAGAATGCTGCAGCTCGTGTTCTCACTAAAACTAAGAAAAGAGATCACATCACTCGTGCACTAGCTGCTCGGCGATGGTTCCCTGTAAAATCAAGAATCACTTTGAAAATTCTTAACCTACAAAGCCTTGATTGGTGATGCACCATCAAATCTTAAGGAGCTTGTAGTATCATATTGCCACACTAGAGAGCTGCGCTCACTAAATGCGGGGCTACTTGTGGTTACTAGAGTCTTAAAAAGTAGGATTGGAGCCAGAGCCTCAGTTATCAAGCTACTCTTTTATGGAACCAGCTTTCACCTTCAATCCGGGAGGCCGTCACTTCATTTAAGAGTAGACTTAAGACTTTCCTCTTTGAAAGAGTTTATAGTTAGGGCTGAATCAGATTTTCCCTGGTCCAGCCCCTGGATATGCTGGTATAGGCTTATAGGCTGCTGGAGGACGTTTTAGGATACACTGAGCACCTCTCTCATCTTTTCTCTCCTTATAAATGAATTTTCATCTCTCAATCACACATTACTATTTCTGCTTGCTCCCCGGAGTCATTTTGACTTCACGTCTCATAGGGTCATCGGACCCTATGAGACGGCATAGATCCTATCTGCCTGATGGATCATCGAGGTCTGGATCGTGGAATTCGTGCTACCAACTAAGCCACTGCCCTGTTGAGACTCCGCCCACTCCTCCTCTCTAACTCCATCTGCCTGATGGATCATGGGGGTCTCCATCGTGGAATATGCCTGCGAACTATTCATACACTGTCATATTTATTGAATGTATTTGAACTCTAATCTATCCTTCTGTACACATTATATATATATATTGCACCTGTCAATCCTGGAGAGGGATCCTCCTCTGTTGCTCTCCTGAAGGTTTCTTTCCTTTTTTGCCCGTGAAGTGTTGTTTGGGAGTTCTTCCTGATCCGATGTGAGGTTTTGGGACAAGGATGTCTATGTGTACAGATTGTAAAGCACTCTGAGACAAATTTGTAATTTATGAAAATGTGCTATATAAATAAACTGAATTGAATTGCTATTAAACGTTATAATAAATCATATCTGGTCAGATAATTTCACTGTATATACACTTTTTAAATACATTTATTTTATTATTTAATTTTCGTAAATGTAATATGTCCTGCTCTGTCATTTCAATCTATATGTTGTGCTTTTGTTCATATATATATATATATATATATATATATATATATATATATATATATATATATATATATATACACACACACACACACACACACACACACACACACACACACACACACACACACACACAGCCGTCCCCCTGATGTGTGATACTTATTGAGAAAGTGACTGCAACAACAGGTTAACTGATGACTCAGTTATTGTTGCAACTGGGTGACTTGTTCGGAACTTCATCCACAGCACCTCGCTATGCAAGGCATGGATCCTTTCAGTTAATGGTCAATGATCAGTGGAAGATGGATGGCTATCAGTCAGAATTTTAAAAAATGATAAAATTAGCACCCCTCGATTTGACCTTGAGTCCTTAATCAATTTGAGTCCTAAATTCTGTGACTTAAATCAAACATAAGATCAATTGTCAAGTCTCCATTCCACAGCTCTTTGAAGAACAGTGTCCTCTTCCCATTTCATGACAATAAATGGATTTCTCTTTGAATCTTACCAGCTGGAAAACTGTAATGTGCAGGGGGAAGGTCACCAGAGTCCACTGGAAGCACTGCTCCAGACAATGATTTCATGTTGATAAATCAAAAGTAATCTATACATGATTTAATGATTCACTTAAAATTGTCTTAGCTTTCCAGGTTCAAACTATTGTGTCTGTCACACGGTCCACAGCAAGACAAGGAGTGCACACACAGATGGCCAGGACAAAAACAAGACAAAACTTCTGTACCAACACAACTGTCATTCAACAGCATTCTAGGACTCGCTGACAACAATAGCAGGTCCATTCACACACACACACACACACACACACACACACACACACACATACACACACACACAGACACACACACACACACACACACAATTGCAAAGAGTGGGGACGAAACACCAGTATACTAACCCAACCCCCCAGCTTGGATAAAGAGTGGGGAATCTCTGCTTCTGTCTTTCTTACACACAGAAAAGCAGGGAAGGAGACGAGGGGTGCAGAGTACTGGCATTTTGACACAAACAGACGTTCACAAAGCCCTCGGGAACACAGAGATGAAAGGAAAGCAAGGGCGGGTGTTGAAGTGGAGGAGGAGGACGAGGACGAGGAGGAGGAGGGGTTGCAGCGATGCCATTTTCAAGCATGCAGCCTGTGGAGCAAGGCAGTCAGTGAGAAGGAGAACAAAACAAATGGAGGAAGGGCCTCCATCTCCCCCTCCCCCTTCTGCTCTTCCATGAGGAGGTTAGTGTGCTCGGCAGGGAGGTCAGTGCTGCAGCTCTTCTGCAAAAATGTCATCTACATGTTATCTGCAGTGATGCAGTCAGGCTCCAATCAACTGCGGGAGGGGGGATGCCACACCGCTATCACATACTACAACATCTCTCAGGCTACATCCATACCATTACGTTTCCATTTTAAGACACATATCCTTTGCTACGTTTCTCACTTGGGTGCAGAAAACAGATGAGTTTAAAAACACTCCAGAGAACAGATACAATTAAATACTCTGGTGTTACCTTAGCCTTACATAGACATCACGTTGGCTGCTACAACATATCCTTTCCCGATTCATCATCCAACACCACTGTAAAAAATGTCAGCAATATCTTTGATCAGGACTTGTCCTTTACCTCTCAATGACAGCATTTTTACATCTATGTGACATTTAAAAAAATCACGCACATCTTGTCTCAAAAAGTTGCAGAAAAACTGATGCTTCATCCCCGGAGTTTCTATTCACTAAATAACTGGATTTATATTTACTTATTTTATGGGTGTAAATTATGCTGTTTTTCTAAATATCTGGATAAGAATGATTTGAATTCAATAAATAAAATAAGTTACATCAACTCATAACTTGGAAGAATGTTACTTAATATAACACATTTAAACTTAAATTATTAATAATCTTTACATACATTAATTGTTATACTAATGCTCTCGATGTGTACTCACGGTTTCAACACCCAGCATGCAACACTACTGATCACGATGTGTACTCACAATCATGGTTTTGACACCCAGAATGCAACACTATTGATCACAATGTGTACTCTAACAATTGAGTTCAACTCCCATCATGCAATACTACTGATCGCGATGTGTACTCACGCTCATGGTTTCAACACCCAGCATGCAACACTACTGATTGCGAGCTGTATTCCCACTCATCGTGGTTTGGATGGTGCTTGCAGGTTTTCAGAGCTTTCAGGATATTCTGCTTTGATTTTAATCCAGAACACCGGCACTCCGGCAGAGTTGAAAAGTACGTTTAAGTTTAATGTTTGTGGTAAAGTATCACGTAGCCTCTTGTCATGTGTCAAGAGTATGAGGCTCAGATGCACAGACGGATGTATCCGGTCATTTTTCAAAATAAAACACATTTCCGGCCTACTGATGCCACTGATGTTCACACCCCATTGTGTGTTCTGTTCTCTAAATATAGTTCATACTAATTCTACCCTCTGATTGAAGGTTTCTTTATTGTGTGGTCTTTCTCTGCTGACATTCATTCCTTAAGGCTCTGTAGTTATATGTACAACCATTTGATACAAGCCCAGAGTTAAGCATATTCAGCTAAACTGTACCAACCTTGGAGTGTTAAAATAGCCAGTATCATTTTATTTCATGTTTCCATCCAGGCACATTGGTGGAGCCAAATGTTATTAAATTGGATTCAGATCAATCCTGAAAGCTACCCTGAACCGGAGCAGGTTTGCCATTCAGAGTAAGTTACCATGGTAACCTAGCTTGCTAAGAATGAATCCAGCTGTGTGTACCAGTAAGTCAGGTGTGGCGCAAATTACTTGGGCGGAAGTGCACGGCGTTTAAAACTGAAGAGTTCCCATTGAGTAGAATTTATTAATTTTTTTAGATTATTGACTTTACTGATATAATATGATTCAATTCTACTCAGTGATTTTGAGCTGATATTATTCAAACAAAAATGAGTAAAATGCAATTGATAAATAATTCAAAATGTATTAAATCAACATAATAATATACCAAACTGCACACAGAATTTTTTTTAAGTTAAGGTTACTAATATTTATTTTGTAAATAATAATTGAGCTCAGTCCCACTTTTTTGAGTGTAGGGTCCATTGGACTTGGCTGGGTCTGATACCTCCTGCCTGGCGAGCCGGCCGCCTGTCATGGACCCCCAGCTGATGCGGCCTGCCACCCCCTGGCAAATACAGCAAGGCAAGCCAGCAAGAAATCACAGATTGTGTATTTAGACCAGATTCATAATATAATTGCTTCACAAAGAGCACAATGGATACGACTATAATCACATGTGTGTATTTTGTTAAATTAAGGTGTTGCTGATGTATTCTGATCCCGTGAATGGCAATATTTTAGAACTATTCTTTCATCTGCAACTTTGGTGGTGTGAAACAGACTTTGGGGCAAATATATAAAAAACTATACAAAGCAGTAGAAAGATTTCCTTCCACAATTGTACTGCAACACACGGCTCAAGAAGATCACACATAAGTGAATATATGACAAGATAAGATTCTTTATTTGAGCCCAACTGCTGGGTCTTTAGCTAACATAATAAGGCTAAAATATTATCATATGCCATAGGAATACATCTGCAACACATTAATTCAAACCTATGTCAACCATTGACTCATTCACATTGACTACGAGCCCAAACCACAATATTTCCTAAAACAAGTAGTAGTTTTTTTAAAATGTATGTGAACTCGCTACAAAACTTCACTTTTTGAGATACTTAACATACTCAAAAAATAGTCAAGAAATCATTTGAAGTGACATTTTTCTAAAAACGTCTATTTTATATTTCTAAATCTGCAATAACCAACATATAATAGGTCAATCTTTATAGAAGTTCTAAGCATTTTCTTTTTTTTATCTGTTTATGGATTCAAGCCAGCAGTCACCAGATAATGTGCTCAGCACATCCTGGACATATCTCTGGACTCACCAATCTTCACGTCTAAATGTGGGCACGATGGTGAACATCTTCATTTCATAAGTTTGATAATAGAGAGCAGAAGATCTGGTGGTGGTGTAACGGATGTTGTCGATCTGTGATCTGTAGGGACCCCCTTCACGGTTCATCAATTATTTGGATTGTGTGCCTTTCATGAATGAAACCTACAAACTATTATAACAAAGAAAAAGGATAACGTTTATATTTTGATGGTTTACCGACTTCAGAGCAGTTGTAAAGATTTGTGGGACATTTACAATAAAGCCTGGAGCCATGTGTTCCATCTGCTATAATCAAACAAACAAATTTGTATCTGCCCATATGGATCATCAATGATCTGGATTAAGTATCGGCAAAAAGAAGAACAAATAAATCCTGACTTGACTCTGCGCCACTTTTACATATCATCCTTATAGAAAAAGCAACATGAAATAGATTTGAACAAGGGTATGTTCTGAAGCTGGGTTTTCCATGATTTTTCATTGTTTTGTTGTAAAGTTTCAGTTGAACTTTAGCTTGGTTTATCTTACATTACAAGTGCTTGATCCAACTCTTCATTTAAATTACATGATTACAATATTAAAACCCTGGAAAAAATGTTTTTATAGTGGAACCAATCCCACAAAATGGAATAAGCTACAATTTAAATGAGTTAATCTGCTCTGGAAAACACAGAGGCCCACAGTTAACTTGTTTGTATGGCAAGTTGCACAAGCATCTGCAGAGGGCTTACATCAATAACCACAATATTATCAAGGAGTGACAGCGTATAAAGTAAGCATCTTTTAGCATTGTTTAAATTAACAACAATCCGGTGAGGACATATTTGTGAGAACTGCATTCAAGGCCATTCAAGCATCCCCTTGAGCCCTGTTAGACGAGTCTGGAGGAGTAGTCTAGACCACTTGCTTGCGAAGAAACACAAGTCAAGTGATCGGAAATGAAAATGTCAGTAACAACATTGTTACAATATGTTTCACAACTCAAATGGTCCACATGATACTGCATGAAGTGACAGCTAATGAAAAGAGTAGCATCAGAAACCACATCGGAAGCTGGATGCAAGATTAATGTCGTCGTATTTAAGGCTTTCAGTAACGGCAGTGAAATAGCAAAGGGTCAGACATAACTTGAAGGGGCATTTGCTCGAGATATTTTCAAAGATGGGAAAAGTAGCTGAGAATCAACATGACAAACGCAATAACATTCAACCCATGAAAGATACGGTCCTGCTACAGACTGAATAAAGAGTTCTGAGAGGGTTCAATGATCCAAACTCTGTATTAGTGGTAATGTTTTGATTAGGAAGAGGGAAAACTGCTATTCCAACAATAAATGAAAACACAGACATAAAAAAATATATATATTACTGTATATGTTCTGCTAACTACTAAGCCACAATACACCTGAATAAATGCCTAGTATTGCACATAAAATACTGTGATATACTGTGAAACCGATAGAAAATACAGTGATTAAGATGTTTGGTCATATAGGAGCCAAATGACTGGTTTTATTACAACTGGAGGTTAGAGATTATTTTCTGTTTTACACACAGGCTATAATTAACAACAAGAGGGCCAACTCTATCGGCTACAAGAATACACAACAACATATATGGCAGTCTGCAGTAGGCAAGGCAAAACAAAGGAAAGAGAGAATGAGAAGGAGGTGTTGGGAAGAAAGGGAAAGAGGAGGAGGCTTTGGGAAATGTGCGATGAGGAGCAGGATCTGTAAAGCAAGTGAATAGACAGATGTACAGTTGTTTGGCTGCCTGCCTGAAAGAGGTGAGAGGATGAAGCATCCATGCTCCCACAAACACTCAGTAGCAGGCATACACACAAACATACACCCACACACAATAGATGTCTCCAATCTGATGGAGAAGCCCCTGACTGACTGCTTGTAACCATTATGACGCAGTCTTCCTTTTAAGCGAGGCAAACACCCTTCCTATACTACATCCACACTCGTTTGCATGGAATGTAGGACCATTTAGACTAGAGCAACCCTAGTTGTTGTCTGCAGCACCCCCCCCCCCGCGCCCCCCCCGCCCCCCACACACACGCGCACACACACACGCACCTCCAAACTCTATCATGTCAGCACTGCTCATTCCTCTACCCATCCACACTATTTCCTTGAATCTCTCCCAGATTATTCCCACAGTAAATGTGCCATTCTGTAGGGAGCATATTAGGGGAGTAGGCCTGCTTCATCAAGAGCAGATACGGAGGTTCCTGTGCCTAATGCTTAATCGACAACGCAGAGATGCACCTGCATCATATAACAAAATGAAGCTAAACGTCTCAATTACTTCTGATGCCACATTATATTTCACAAAGCAGGTTTAATAGCAAGGAGAAAGCAATGACAGCTGTAGACTATAGCGATTAGGTCCGGATGGTTGCGGCTGGGACCGAAATCTCAGTTGTCCCATGCAACTGAAGCTGGAGGCTGACTGCTGCTCATCTTCAGCAGTCAGCGCTCATCTGATTTCCCTCCACGCTTTGTGCCGGCACTCTGCTAGAGCTGCATGGCGCCACACAGCTGCAGCACATTACACATGGTGGAAACGTGAGTCTATCATACCAGCTGTTACAAGGTTTGGAGTCGGTTCACCTACCTCTTCTCAAGCGGAAAACGCATCAGGCCGAGACTGTGGAAACCCGTTCCCCGCCTTCACATCGCACGTTTGCGCCGCAGACCTCTAACTTTGCTCCCGTATCTCAGCTGGGACTACTGCAGCTCAACCCGCGGGACTCACCCGGCCATGCTGCAGAATATCCCGATGAAAAAGCCCGTCCTACTCAGTAGACTACCATCCATACAAGTAAAATCTTTCCGAGACTGACCGACTGCTGCCCGCTCCGATCCGCGCTCTCTGTAATCTACGACTGCTGTTGCGCGCGCTCACGACACGGCTGAGTCGCGCGCGGGAACAGCGCAGACTATCGGAGACTCTGCAGATTGTAATTCTCGCACTGCGTTTTTATTTCAGGTACTCCTATTCAATTAAGCATTGACTGGATGCTTGTGTGTGCGTGTGTGTGTGTGTGTGTGTGTGTGTGCGTGTGTGTGTGTGTGTGTGTGTGTGTGTGCGTGCGTGTGCGTACGTGTGCGTGGGGTGAATCAATAATTCAATGGGTAGAAAATAATGTCTACATGTCTCGTGACGTTGAATGAGTGAGAGCAGTCGACAAAAATCGTCCCCTACACAACAACTGATGTAGCAACCATTTCCATTTAAATCCACCAGGCAGACTCGAGACAATCAAAGCATCTGCTAGTTCATGTCAATCTGTCTAGGGCAAGACACATAATCCCAAATTGCCAAACTCAAGGCCACATCCGGCCCGTGAATGAATTCATAATAATAATAATAATAATACATTGCATTTATATTGCACTTCATATTTGAGCAATCTCAAAGTGCTACAGAGCAGAATAAAACAACAATAAAAAAACTAAAATGTTAAGATATATTTAAAAGCAAAGCCCATAAAAGATATTTTAGCAGTAAGCTTTCTTAAAAAGGTGAGTTTTCAAGTCACGTTTAAAAGCCTCTGCAGTCTGTGGGGCCCTCAGATGTTCGGGGAGGGTGTTCCACATCCTCGGAGCTGCAGAGAAGAAGGCCCGATCTCCCATAGTGCGGAGCTTGGTTCTGGGGACTTGGAGTGTGTTGTTGGTTGAAGAACGGAGGTTAAATGAGGAGGTCTGGGGGGTGAACAGTTATTTTAGGTATTGGGGGGCATGTCCATGAATGCACTGATGAGTGAGGAGGAAGAGCTTATACTCAATTCTGTGTGGGATGGGAATTATCTTTGGCCCACATGATAAAAATCTATTTACTATTAGAGCTGGCCTGCCGGTGTTCTGTCATTTAATGCTGCTTGTCAAAAAACGCTCCTTGTGGTATTGCGCATGCGCCGAGTCGATTTTCCGAGTTTTTTTGAGTTTTTTCCGACACGCCCATCATGTTTAGCTAACCCTGTCTTTGCAACGGTGAGTGACGTCACCTTGTGGTATTGCGCCGAGTCGATTTTCCGAGTTGCACGTCATGCACGGCATGCACGGCTGATAACGGTGAGTGACACTTTTTATAATTAGACTCATGACAAAAAAAAACACTTACATTATGCCTTTATTTGATGTACAGATGTATAAAACCATAAAGTAGCATTTTTTTATAGGGTAGCATGAATCGATACACACCTATCAGTTTATGCAGCGGGTAGCAAATTTTTACAAGGCAGCAAAAAATGACAGAACACCGGTATATCACAAGCACCAACATAATACTACAAATCCCACAATGCACTGTCTGTGTCGGCACGTCAATCGCAAATGCGCGTCTCACAGTCTGTATCACTTGTGTCAACTTTCAACTATCCCTCTCCCCAAAAAATGGCTGCACGAAATGTGTAATTTGACAAGACAAGTGGGAGGCACAGTATATGTTTGGAGATGTAAATGAAAATGCTGTGTGTACTCTGTCTATTCTGTGGCTTTAATGAAAGAATACAACATAAGGGCGCGATCACACCTGAGGGCTCGATCACACCAGACGTGCCTCTAAAAAACGCAGCTGCACCAAAAACGCCTATAGGCATAAATACGCCGGGCAAAACAGCCAAGAAAACAGGAAGAAAAGCCTCCTGCTTGATCCGATTGGCGGCCTTGTCCGAGTGTGACATTAATGAGCAGCATACATCCGCACCTCGCGCTTAAAGTTGAGAATATTTAAACTTTTAAGCGCTCCTTAAAAACGCGCTGCGTGGCGTTTAAAAGGTTTGTCTGAAAGTCGCGCGGTATTATAGGAATCAATGGTTTTGCGGGCGACGCGTTTTGAGAGGCGCATCTGGTGTGATCGAGCCCAGATGCGACTTTTAAAAGCGCAACCGCTCCAAAAACGCTTTGGCAAAGATGCACCGAATAAAACAGTGCGTTGCAGTCGTGTTTTGATTTAGAATTATAAAGCTCTTAGTAATTAATTACCGCTAATATGAGTGTCTCGTCAGGGAAAACCGGAAGGAAAGTCTGTCTCCTGCTTGATCCAATTGGCTGCCTTGGCCCTCTTGCTTAAAGATAAACAAAGATAAACAAAACTTCACACAGGCCTTGTCTTACTGATAAGCACCTTCACTTAATCCTGATGATTTCCTCAGCTCATAGCCTGACCCCAGACATTGATGCACTTTTATCTAAAATGAGACACCAAGTGTCACACTGCGGTGAGGTTGTTGGGTTGTGTTATGTTGCTGCGTGTTGTTGTTCTGTCATTTCCTGTTTTATTTTGAAATAGTAACTCTCCTCTCGTTTCAGATCACTTGCCCTTCCTCATGTGTCACCGGTCTGATTGTCTCCCCTGATCCTTGATTGTTTTCACCTGTTCCCCATTACCCTCATGTGCTTATAGTCTGCGTCTTCCCTCTGTTCTGTGCCAGTGTGTTTTTTTTCCGTCTATCAGATCATGCCATCACTCTAGCTTTGCCGCGTCAACTACGTCTTGTAAACCAAGCCTTTGTTTATTTGTTTAAACAGACCGTTATCCCTGGTACCCCCTGCGCCTGTGTCCTGTTCTCTGCCTGGGTGTGACAGTACACACTGGCCAGTATGGACGCAGCAGGGGCGCAGCATCTTGCTAATGCTCTAGCCTCTCAAGTAGAGCGCCTCTCCCTACAGGAGGAGTAGATGACTGCGCTTAGCCAGCGAGTCAAGGGTCTGGCCCGAAGCCAAGAGGACTTCAAGGTTAACATGATGGCCCAGATGGGGGGCCTTGTGGATCGGGTACAGCAGCTTCTCAGTACTCCAGAGAGGGAGGTCCCAGTACCCCTCGCACCTGAACCGTCACCCCCGCCCCCCTGTGCCGGAGATGGAGTCCGGTTGGCACCTCCCGAGCGATATTCAGGAGATCTGGGAGGATGTAGGTCATTCCTCATAGACTGTGACATGCATTTTGAACTTTCGTCTCGACACTTTCCCACAGACCGAGCCAAGGTAGCCTACATCATATCGCACCTGTTGGGACGGGCAAAGGCGTGGGCCGTGGGAGAGTGGATCCTTCCTCTGTAATTCCATCCAGGATTTTAAAGAGGGACTTCGAAAGACTTTTGACCCGGTCTCAACGGACCGAGAAAGGGCAAGAGAGCTGAGTGGTCTGAAACAAGGACGTGAATCTGTTTGTGATTACGCCATTCGCTTCCGGACCTTGGCGGTGCAGAGTGGGTGGAACCCCACGGCACTTTATGACGTGTTTCTAAGAGGGTTGGGTGCGTCTCTCCAGGAGCGACTGCTCCCTCTGCACCTACCTCAGGACTTGGATTCCCTCATCGCCCTCGCTATCCGCACGGATAACCGTCTTCGGGATTTGAGGGTTCTCCAGGACGGACGCCAGCAGTCGTCAGATTCCCCACAGCGCTCCTCCGCCGCCCCTGGATCGGCTCCCGGCCGGCCGGCACCAGACCAGCGTCGTTCTTCTCTTCCAGTTGGCGGCGAGGAACCTATGGAGTTGGGCGGTACTCAGCTCTCCCAGGAGAAACGGCAGCGCCGTTTTAGGGAGGGACTGTGCTTCTACTGTGGGGAGCACGGCCACCGGGTAGCAGCATGCACAGCCAAGACCGCTCGGCTTGACAACCGACCCACAGCTTCAGGTTCTGCAGCACGAATTTTGACGTCTGTTAGGGTACAGCACGACACCACAACCTTAACATTGGATGTTTTGATTGACTCGGGGGCCGATGAGAGCTTAATGGACTGGGAATTGGTTAAGAGACTGGGGTTAAAGACCAAGGTTCTTGCACGCCCCATCAAGGCGAGTGCCTTGAATGGGGATGCACTGTTCACTGTAACCCATGTCACAGAGCCTGCGGTACTCTCCATAGACCAGCACACGGAACTGATGGCATTTTTTTCACGCGCACTAGTACTGGGACTTCCATGGCTTGTCAGCCACAATCCCCACATAGACTGGCCTACGAGCAAGATCGTGGGATGGGGAGGATCCTGTGAAGGAGAGTGTCTGAGAGAGACTCCTCACAGATCTGCCAGCGCTGTAATAAACGCTGTTTCCGCTCATGTTGTCACAGAGTCCCAGTACCCGGATCTGACCTCCGTTCCCGCCTGTTATCACCATCTGAAGGAGGTTTTCAACAAGACCAAGGCGATGTCTCTTCCACCGCATCGATCCTACGACTGCGCCATCGAGCTCATCCCCGGCTCCACCATTCCTAAGGGTCGTTTGTACTCGGTGTCCAGACCCGAACGTCAGGCGACGACGGATTACATCGAGGCATCTCTGAAGACGGGGCTCATCCGTCCGTCATCTTCGCCTGCGGGAGCCGGGTTCTTTTTTGTCAAGAAGAAAGATGGGTCATTGAGGCCATGTATAGACTATAGTCCACTCAACGACATTACAGTAAAGAATCGCTACCCACTTCCCTTAATGACCTCTGTTTTTGATCAGCTCCAGCAGGCCACAGTTTTTACTAAACTAGACTTGCGCAACGCCTACCATCTGGTCCGAATCAGAGAGGGGGACGAGTGGAAGACGGGGTTTAACACACCTCGCGGCCATTATGAATATTTGGTCATGCCTTTTGGACTCACGAACGCTCCTGCCATATTTCAGGCCATGATTAATGACATTCTTAGAGACTTTCTTGATCACTTTGTTTACGTTTACCTTTGACATTTTGATTTATTCACCAGATCTTGACACGCACAAACGCCATGTAAGCCAAGTCCTCAAACGCCTTCTCGACAATCAGCTGTATGTTAAAGCCGAAAAGAGTGAGTTTCATGCCAACACTGTCACCTTCCTGGGCTTTATCGTAGCCCCTGGAAGAGTCCAGATGGATCCGGCTAAAGTAAGCGCTGTGGCTGAGTGGCCTACGCCTGATGGCCGCAAAAAGGTTCAGCAATTCCTGGGGTTTGCGAACTTTTACAGGCGGTTTATCAGAGGTTTTAGCGCAATAGCTGGTCCCCTCCACGCTCTGACATCCCCCCAGGTTCGGTTCCACTGGTCCCCGGAGGCAGCGGGGGCGTTCCAGAACCTCAAGCGCCGCTTCACCTCTGCGCCCATCCTCGCTGTACCAGAACCACAGCGTCAATTCGTAGTGGAGGTTGATGCGTCTAATGAGGGTATCGGGGCCGTCTTGTCTCAACGGTCTGAGAAGGATGGCAAGATGCACTCCTGCGCCTTCCTGTCCCGGCGACTAAGCTCTGCGGAGAGGAACTACGACGTGGGCAACCGGGAGTTGCTAGTGGTCAAAGTCGCCTTGGAGGAGTGGAGACACTGGCTGGAGGGGGCACAACATCCGTTCATTGTGTGGACAGACCATAAGAACCTCGAGTACATCAAACAAGCTAAGAGACTGAATTCACGCCAGGCCAGGTGGGCATTGTTTTTTAACCGTTTTTGCTTCACTTTGTCCTACAGGCCGGGGTCCCGGAATGTCAAGCCAGATGCCCTGTCGCGCATTTATGACCCCGAACCTGTTGCCAAGGAACCAGAACCCATCCTTCCACTGAACTGTGTGGTTGGAGCGGTCTCCTGGCAGATAGAACGAGAGGTGACGCAAGTGTTAAGTATTTCCTCTTGCAGCCCCACGTTGGGCTGCAACTGTTAAGTGTGGTTCGAAACTGCGGTCCCGTGCTTGATATAAAAAGAGAATCCGAATCTGATGATTACGTTTTAACAATATTTAATGGCAGAAGCATAAGCAGTAGACTGGGGCTACAATCGTAGGGCCAAGCGGAGCGTTACGCCACAGACTAAAAGCAACGTTGCAGATAGGGGATGTCTTGTAAGCTTCCGACCGTCTCGAGAGTAGACTGAATCTCACCTCACGCACAAGTTTTATCAGTTTCACTTTCACACCTTTCCTCTAAACGTTAGCTCCATTGGTCAGTTCAGCATGCTACGCTCTCGTTGGCTTACGGCCAGCTAACAGGTAATGAGCCGGGTCAAACGTCATGATCCCGCGACCCAAGCTACTTCCGGTCACCTGGGCGACGGAAGTCTCACGTGACACTCCTGCTCCAATCAACATCACGGATTTCCACCGGCTTCCAACTCACGTGGCAACATGTAAACAACAAACTAACTTTCATTCTCATGCAGCATACATATAAACAAACATAAACATACAAGTATTACAAACATATTCATAAACACATAAAAACATTACTTCTGCCATTGACATATGCATAGAGTAGACACTACCTCCATGCTTCATAACACAACAATAACAATATCAATATTCTCCCTAATATTTCTCTAATCATATCTTGCTATATGTATTATTAAAACACAAACGTACTATGTACATGTGCAAAGTCAAAATGAATTATTACAACTTAACACAAGCAAATGGTGGGGCACCTCCACCTCGTGGGTGTCCAGAGCATCGGTTGTTTGTCCCGGCCAAATTGCGCCCACAGGTGATTCATTGGGGCCACACCTCGCTGCTTACCTGTCATCCGGGTGTCCGGAGAACCATGTTTGCCATCTCTCAGCGGTTCTGGTGGCCGTCCATGGAGTCGGGGGTACGGGAATACATCGAGGCATGTTCGGTCTGTGCTCGGAACAAGACATCCTCTGGGTCGCGCATGGGCCTGTTGCAACCTTTACCCATTCCCTTCAGACCGTGGTTTGACATTTCGTTGGCTTTCGTCACGGGGCTCCCGCTCTCAAGAGGTAACACCACGGTCTTGACCGTGGTGGATCGGTTTTCGAAAATGACACATTTCATTGCCCTGCCGAAGCTACCCTCAGCTAAGGAGACTGCACAAGTCATGATGCGAGATGTTTTCAGGATTCATGGATTTCCCAAGGACATCGTGTCGAACCGGGAGCCCCAGTTCATCTCCCGGTTTTGGAAGGAGTTCTGTCGGCTCATCGGTGCCACAGCCAGCCTGACTTCAGGTTACCTCCCGGAGGCCAACAGCCAGACCGAACGCCTCAATCAGCAGCTGGAGACCGGTCTCCGATGCCTGGTGTCACAGAACCATCATGGAGCACCCACCTGGTCTGGGTGGAATATGCCCACAACTCTCTGCCCACCTCAGCCACAGGTCTCTCACCCTTCAAGTGTGTCTATGGTTACCAGCCTCCTGTATTTTCTGACTCTGAGCATGAAGTTTCAGTTCCCTCTGCCCATGCCATGGTTCGTCGCTGTCACCGCATCTGGGCGGCCGCCCGTCAAGTGCTCATCAGACAGGGGGACAGAGTAAAGAAGGCAGCTGACCGGCGACGCCGTCCCGCGCCAGAGTACAAGCCTGGACAAAGAGTGTGGTTGTCTGCCAAGGATCTTCACCTCAAGGTTCCCTCCAAGAAGCTGGCACCGCGGTTCGTTGGGCCGTTTCCCATCTCCAAGACAGTCGGTCCAGCTGCCGTTCGTCTCCGTCTGCCAAGGTCACTTTGTGTTCATCCCACATTCCACGTCAGTCAAGTGAAGCCCACCAAGGAAAGCCCCATGGTTCCACTCACCAAGCCCCCGCCGCCACTGGAAGCGGTCGATGGGGGCCTACTCTACAGGGTCAAGAGACTGTTAGCTGTACGCAACAGAGGCAGGGGCAAACAGTTTCTGGTGGACTGGGAGGGTTATGGGCCAGAGGAAAGACAGTGGGTTCCACGGAGCTATATCGATGACCCTTCATTGATTCAGGACTTTTATAGAGACCACCCTGAGTTGCCTGGACCATCAGCTGTCGGTTCTAGAAGGGGGGGGTTCTGTCACACTGCGGTGAGGTTGTTGGGTTGTGTTATGTTGCTGCGTGTTGTTGTTCTGTCATTTCCTGTTTTATTTTGAAATAGTAACTCTCCTCTCATTTCAGATCACTTGCCCTTCCTCATGTGTCACCGGTCTGATTGTCTCCCCTGATCCTTGATTGTTTTCACCTGTTCCCCATTACCCTCATGTGCTTATAGTCTGCGTCTTCCCTCTGTTCTGTGCCAGTGTGTTTTTTTTTTTTTTTCCGTCTATCAGATCATGCCATCACTCTAGCTTTGCCGCATCAACTACGTCTTGTAAACCAAGCCTTTGTTTATTTGTTTCAATGGATTCCTCCTGGAGAGCGATTATGATTTTGTAAGTTTTTGTAGCGTGGATTTAGTTTATTAGATACGTTTTTAGTTGGTCTTTTTTCAAATAAACAGACCGTTATCCCTGGTACCCCCTGCGCCTGTGTCCTGTTCTCTGCCTGGGCGTGACACCAAGTGGCTGGCTCAGACCAGTGAGCATCACAGAGCAGCAAACGTTGCTTTGACGCATTTTCAGTTTTTTTATGTAGTTTCATTTTTTGCATTATTTTTCTCCTGCTACTACAGGATATTTGATTTTTCTTTGTAGTAAATCATTTTTGCCTGTTTGCCTGTAGAAAATGTTTTTACTTGCAATTACTCTGGAAAAACTGCAGATAGAGCCATAATCAATTAATGAAATAAATTATATTTTATTTATATTTTGAGTTTAACGTGATCGCTTCGCATTTCACGGTCTAATGTGACCGTGTCACGTTTCATGGTCTAACGTGACTGCTTATCCATCGGTGGTCCCACTCGACCACTTCTTAATTCCTCCTCCCTAATCTATATTTGCCTATCGGTCATACTATCTTTTGAACTGGTTCATTTAAACTCTGTATCGAGTTGATATTTACTCATGCTAGCTCTATAACTGGTACTCATGTTAACCATTTCTCTCCTAACTAACTTTTGATTTGCCTAGGCCTTCTCTGTGGCTGTAGGTAAGATATGGATTTATTTTATTCAGATACAATCTCTTTGGGGGATTCTGTCAGATCAGAACTCAGCGTCACCACCCCTTGTTTATGAAAGAGATTGATGATCTATTGCCCTCAACCATTGCCAGCCTGTCTAAGACGAGTGGCCTTGGAAAACACTGTATGCCCTGGTGTATATTTAAATGGCTTTTCTCCCATCAACCATGACCAATTGTCTTCAACGGTTTCTACTTCTAAACCGTTTACCCGTCTCTTAGACCCCATCCCAACAAGGCTGCTTAAAGACATTCTGCCTTTAATTGGCAGCTCTCTATTAGATATTATCAATGTGTATTTGCTAACAGTCAATGTAGCACATTCCTTAAAAGTAGCTCTCCTGAAGAAGCCCACTCTTGATCCAGAAGTGTTGGCTAACTACAGACTGATCTTTAACCTCCCCTTCCTCTCTAAGATCCTTGAGAAAGTAGTCGCAAACTATGGAGGACTAAAAATGACTTAAGTATGAATGAATAAATATAGGAATAAATCCTTAAATGAATGTATAAATGTATAAATAAATAAATATATAAATATGGGAATGAATAAGTTATAAATCAACAGGATAACATTAAATAAATATATTTCTACATTTCTGTATTTCTTTAGTTATTTATTTATTTATTTATGTGTCCACACGTATTTCTTGATTTATTTATGTGTGACATTTACGTGTCCGTATATTCAAATGAGCTGTGCGGTCAGAACCTCTGTCTAAAGCCTGATTGGTCAAGTCGGGGAGCAAGACATAAGCAATCGATCCCTAGCACTTGGATCTGTAGATGAACAGCGTTTATTATGCGTTCTTGTCCGTACATTCTAAATACTGTTGTTGGGTCACGGAATGTAATTTAAGGATGTTTTCAGCCGAGAAGTTAATAGTTTAAGCATCAAATCTGTGGTCGGTTTATCAAGATTCAGCCTGATAAGGATCTGCGACGGAGATTTGAGGTCCTGCTCGGGGACCACGGAGCTCCGCGCGCCGGGCGCTCAGCGCGCTGCGTGGCCGCCGACAGCAGCCAGATCTCGGCAGGACTTTTTGAAATGCTCCGCTGGTTCTGATGTCTCCGTAGTGGCTAAACATGAGATATACATAGGTTTGGGAGGATCTAAAGAGCACAAATAGTTTATTATTTATTAAAAGATAACGTTACGTCAATTTGACTGAGGGTTAAGATTCATAACTTCATATTGTAGCGACCCTGGGTCAGGAAAGCTACGAGACGTTGTATAGTTAATACCGTTTATTCGTAGCCTACGCCAAACGACAGTGAACACCGCAACACATTCTACTCCACTGTAAAGTATGTTACAGTGAATAATTGGAGTAAATTCATGAGCAACAGCAGTTGATGTGGTGACGTCACAAGAGCAGAAAGACCGTCCTGCATCCTCGAGAGTCTGGACTCCCAAGACCAGATCCCCAAGACCAGACTGCAAAAGAACACGAGTCTGTTCTCAGTGTACTTGGATTTGATAAACGGCTGTAGTCAAAAAGGTGTCTCGGCTAACTCCTGCTAACGGTGAGCTGAGCGAGTCAACTTCAGCATCATGTGCCAGGCAGGAGAAGTAGTAGAGCACAACACACCAGGTGCATCACACTCCTGTGACCAATCAGGCTTTAGACAGAGGTTCAGACCGCCCAGCTCATTTGAATATACGGACACGTAAATGTCACACATAAATAAATGAAGAAATATGTGTGGACACATAAATAGATAAATAAATAAATGAAGAAATACAGAAATGTATAAATATATTTATTTAATGATGTCCTGTTGATTTATAACTTATATTCATTCATTCCTATATTTATTTATTTATTTATACATTTATTTATTTATTTATACATGTATTTAAGCATTTATACATTTATTTATACATTTATTTAAGGATTTATTTATTTATTCCTATATTTATTCATTTATTTATTTATACTTATCATTTTTAGTCCTCCATAGCAAACCAGTTGTATGACTTATTAGTTTATTTGAGGGGTTTCAGTCAGGATTTAAAAAACACCACAGCACCGAGACAGCCCTGGTGAAAATTACAAATGACCTCTTAATGGCAGCAGATAAAGGACTCATCTCTGTACTGGTCTTGTTAGACCTTATTACTGCGTTCGACACTATTCACCATGACGTCCTATTACAGAGACTGGATCAGTCGATTGGCATTTCAGGCACTGCATTAAGCTGTTTTAAATCCTATTTATCAGATCGATCTCAATTTGTATTTGTAAACGATGAAGCCTCGATGACCACCAATGTTAGTCACCAAGTTCCACAATGTTCTGTGAATGGATCAATTTTATTTACCTTATATATATATGCTGCCTTTGGGCAATATTATCAGGAAACCCTTCATAAACTTTCATTGTATTGCAGATGATATTTAATTATATTTATTAATCGAACCAGAGGCCAACCAGCTCACTAAAATGCAAGCATGTCTTGAAGACATAAAAACATGGATTACCTGCAACTTCATGATGTTAAACTCTGACAAAACTGAAGTTATTTTACTCATCCCTGAACACACAGAGATCAATTATCTGGTGATGATTTAAAAAATCAGGAACATCCTGTCTCAAAAAGATGCAAATAAAAGTGGTGCTCTTAAGTCCCTCCAGTTGATCTGGAATGCTGTAGCTTGTGTACTCACTAAAACTAAGAAAAAAGATCACATTGCTCCTGTATTAGCTGTTCTGCATTGGCTCCCTGTAAAATCACATTTAACCTTTTTCTCTTAACCTACAAAGCCTTAATTGGTGATAATCCATCATATCTTTGTGACTTCACATCTCATAGGGTCCATTGGACCTGGCTGGGTCTGATGTAATGGCCCTGCTGATTAGCCCCGCACACTCCTCCTCTCTAACCCCATCTGCCTGATGGATTGTAGAGGTCTACAAACTATTTATGCAATCTGTCATATTCATTGAATGTGTTTATGTAACTCTGTCATTTCTGTATACATGACATATATTGCTTCCATCTACCCGGGATTCCTCCTCAGTTGCTCTCCTGAAGGTGAACATTTTTTTTCTATTTCTTGGGAGTTTATCTCGATCTGATGTGAGGTCCTGGGACAGGATTGTCATGTGTACAGATTGCAAAGCCCTTTGAGGTAAATTTGTAATTTGTGATGTTAGGCTATATAAAATGAACTAAATTGAATGGAACTCATACAGACCACACTATATTCACAGTAATCTCATGATACGGGTGTCATATTTGTGAGTTTCTAACATTTAGATATACTGTAATTAAAACAAATATATATATATATATATATATATATATATATATATATATATATATATATATATATATATATTTGTCTCGGAGTGCTTTACAATCTGTATATATAGACATCCCTGCCCCAAAACCTCACATCGGACCAGGAAAAACTCCCAAATAACCCTTCAGGGGGAAAAAAGGGAAGAAACCTTCAGGAGAGCAACAAAGGAGGATCCCTCTCCAGGATGGACAGATGCAATAGATGTAATGTGTACAGAAGGACAGATTTAAAGTTAAAATACATTCAATGAATTTGACAGAGTTTATGAACAGTTCATAGTAGGCATATTCAGGAGGAGTGGGCAGAGTCTCAACAGGGCAGCGGTGCAGCTGTTAGCAGGAATTCATGACCCAAACCTTGATGATCCATCAGCAGATGAGATCTATGCCGTCTCATAGGGTCCGATGACCCCATGTTACGTGAAGTCAGAAGGACTCCGGGGAGAAAGCAGAGTTAGTAATGTGTGATGGAGAGATGAAAATGCATCCATAGGAGACAGAAAAGAGGAGATATAGGTGCTCAGTGCATTCTAAAACATCCCCCAGCAGCTATACACCTATACCAGCATATCCAGGGGCTGGACCAGAGGAGCTTGATAACTAAAGGCTCTGGCTCCCATTTTACATTTTAAGACTCTCGGAACTACAAGTAGCCCCGCATTTAGTGAGCGCAGCTCTCTTGGGGCGATACGGTACTACAAGCTCTTTAAGATATGATGGTGCATCACCAATTAAGGCTTTGTAAGTTAAGAGAAGAATTTTAAAAGTGATTCTTGATTTTACAGGGATCCAGTGCAGAGCAGCTAGTGCAGGAGTAACATCTTTCAACCCTAACAACCCCACAGTGGTGGCAATGCAGCGGCAATATAGTACATTTACATGGAATTTGCTGAGCACAATACCTGCTCTTAGTCCTTGGACTTATTGTTACATGCATCGGAAACTAACCAATGTTACCATCCACCCTTAAAATCTACAAGAGGTTAGTGTTTTAGAAAGAACTTCAAGTAATTATTTAATTAAAATCTCTCCATTATCCAATAGTGCACTTCTCTATGGTTATGCCCACACAATGCAGCGTGTTCTGGCTCTGTTGTGATCGCAGAGATAATCTGCAACTCTAGGCAATGTGTCAATGTCCACTTGATCAGACCACTCTCTGTACACGTCTCTGCCAGTGCAACTTGTGTCTTGTGAAAACATGAATCTTTTATTTAAAAATGCTGACGTCTTCATTAGTTGTTTATTTTAGATTGTATATATGATAAAACTAGTTATCTTTATCTATGTATTTGTACTCTTTTTTTCATTTGTTTCCATGTTTTTTCATCCATTCATGTGTTGGGTTTTGCAACAAACATCTATCAAAAACCTTTATAATACAAAAAAAATACAAAAACATAAAATACAGAAAACACCAAAAACATACAAGAATATGAGCAAAGCATACACTGAAAGAAAAGAGAGGAACATGGGGTGAAACAGGAAGGGAAATACAATGTAAAACACATTTATTTCAAAAGTAATTACATATGGAATGTATATAACCCAAGTACAATGACATGGAGTAGCTAAATTCATTGAATGAATCAAGTAATTCTGCAAGGTACCAATAGCAAGGTTAGATGAAGAGAGATCCCCAATAAAGCTGTGAGTTGATTTGGGACTACCCTGTCGCCAATAATATCTGATATTGTGTTAAACTCATTATCCATTGTTCATATAATTGCAAGGGTAAGAGGTTGGGGAAAGACATTTGAATTGAAGATTGCTGTTGAATACAATAATCGACAGCAGGGAGCAGAGAGCCAGAGGAATCATATTCAATAAAACTATGTCAGGGTTAATATGTAGTGATAACAAGACTAGAAAGGTGCTATATAAATGCAAGTGCATGTCCTAATGATCACTGCAATCAGGCCAGTAGCTGTTAAAATATGGACCAAAGTGCCAGATGGACAGGAAGACTGACATTTTAATCCGGCCTCGCTGCTTCTTCAGACAAGCATCGTCGATGTCAGCTACTGTAGGCAACTACTGTTGTTGAGTTGTTGAAAGACTGGTCCTCACTTTCCTTTTATCTACTTCCTGGATACACTTTTATAACAAAGGCACAGCACATACTTGGCATGATTTAAGAAATATGTCCATTACCCCTGTCAACATTTTACAATAAGGATTTATGTACAGCTGAGTCGGCAAACCTGATCTTTAAATAAAGCTGCTGGATAACAACAGGGTAGAGTGACGTGGTCTATTTTTGTCTCCTCTATCATTATTTTGCAGAAGAAGCTAAATGTCCACGTCCTGCTTGAAATAGCTGGTCGTGTGCTTGCTGAAGCCACATAAACTGAGTGGTCTCTCTCTCTCTCTCTCTCTCTCTCTCTCTCTCTCTCTCTCTCTCTCTCTCTCTCTCTCTCTCTCTGAAAGGAGTGGTGAGCGAACAATTAATAGTGATTTTGCTACCTTTTTCTCTACTGGTTAAAGATATGTTTTGTAAAGTAGATTGTAGGTGTTGGGTTATTTTCAAAACAAAATGACACAATAACCATAAGAACGCTATTAAGGTAACAGGGCATTCAGAGAGATTCCTATTGTTCGGGAAGGAATGGCTGTGCAGAAGGTTGTTGATAACAGCAGTGTCCGCTGCTCGCATTGTCAGCACACTTGTTATTTTTGTTGATAGTGTTGATATGGTGAATATGTTGGTGGTGAACGGGATTCAGTGCCAAACTCTCGCCAAACCGAAGACAAGACAGGTGAATGATAGATTACAGGAGGACAGTCGGATAAGTGAGTCGGGACATTGGGAGGAATGTAGCAGACAGGAGGAAGTGATGTTGACTGAAAGTGAATATTTGGAGTCCAAGGCTGGCAGCCATGGGATCATAAGAGGGTACAGTGTGAGGGGAAATGAAAGTGTTCTTACAGAAAAGTCAGACCATGACTACTTATTTGATAATGAGCAGCTTTATAACTCTGCCTGGCTACATATGAACAGTACGACTGTAAGACATAAAAAACATGGATGACCAGCAACTTCCTGATGTTAAACTCAAACAAAACATAGGCGGAGGGAGGTGCACAGCGGGGGCTCATGAGCGGCGCGGAGCATGTCGGGGTGAAATTCTCACAAGTAGTCTAATTCCCTGTCAGATATCGAAACCGATTGGGGGAAATTGATGACAGAATAATTGTTATTCTTAAATACTTATTAATGAAGAAAAAATTTGTCTCCACCAGAAGGGGCAATTTTCGATTAGATCATTTCCTTCCTAGCCCCCCACGTGACAGATGTGACAATTTGGGGGAATTCTGCAAACCTCTGCTATGTACTACAAAATATGTCAATCTTTTGTAGCTATGGATATTGTCAATTTTTTTTAATTAAAAGTTCTTCCAATATTTATTGTTGGCATTCCAACTATTTTTCATATCTTTATTCCATTTCTTCGTATTTGTTGAAATGCTCTTAAGCATTTTATTTCAAATATTTCAGCATGCCAACAGATTTTTAGCAGGAAATGCATGTTCACATTATTTTCAGTGTTTATTAGCATACAAAATTGATTGGTTGTTAAACCAAACTTGGCTATCATTTCCCCTTTGTTAAGGGTGGTGCCCCGATGTAAATTATTTTGTTCAATATTATTAATATTACATTTTTGATAGCGATTTTAATACATTTTTGCGCTAGAGAACCTACATAGTTGTAGTGCCCTTTTTTATTGTTATTTATTGATAATTGTATTAGTTTGCCTTAATTTTTGCTTAATTCCTAATCTCTGAATGCCAATAACCAGATATGCTCATACATTTCTAGATGGTCATGGAGTCTGGAAGCTAAATCAAAGAATAGTCACTTCCAAGCTTGTTTAGAAAATATTTATTTAATGGAATGTACACTGTACAAAGGCACTAAAGCATGTGGGATACACTGAGATCTCCTCTTGCATCATCACATGTTGTGGAACATTTCTCATGTCTGAAGTTCCTACATGATTTCTTTTAAACAATGTAGATAACTTTTCTTCACAAAGGGAACATTCTTCAAATAAAAACACACATTCATTACCTTTGGGCTGCTTCCTAAATTTCTTTGCTAAATCTAGAACCATTATTGTTGTACACAATGAACATAATACAAAGATTTTCACTTTGCGTAATGATTTAGGCAATGATTTTTCTAAAATAAAAACATTAATCTACAAATCAGCACTCTATCATTTTATCAGTCACTACTCAGCCATATTCAGGTCCGTCTAATGTTCAATAGCTCACTTTAAGATGCGTCATTGTTCAAATAGGATTAAATATATAAACTTTAGCTTAACATTGACAGTGGAATTACACACATCTGCTGGTTTGTTGGGATTTTCAGCACATGTTTCCAGTCTACACTGTAATCAATATGTTATGCTAGTCATCAATCAGCAATACAAAGGCCCTTTACATGAATGTCATTTAAACTCTATCCCATCCTTATTGCTGCTTGCTTCAACACTTTCATTATACCTGCCATTACTACTAATTCTGTTCACAGTGCTGATGCTTGTCAACCTAAAATTACCTGTGCCACAAATAATTCTCTTGGGTGGCGATTCCTATGTAAATGAAAAGACAAAAATCTGATGGCAAGTGACCATTCTAAATATGAACACATGTAAGGCTTTTAACCATTCTATATTTCTTTTGTAATGTATTCCCTACTGAGTCCACACACATGTAGGCATAGTTTACTCTTTGGTCCTCTTTTGGAAATAACTCTTTAAATTTGTGTCACCGATTCACATCAATGATGCATGAAATTATTTTAATTTGTATAAAACCCGAGGTTCATTGTTCTTCCAGCAACATTTCTGTTAATGTCGAAAACATTCTGACCATTCGATACTTTTTAAAGTGCCTATAACTGAAATTAGGGGCCGTCTGAAAGGTATGAAAACACATTAAAGAGAAAACACTATGGTATAGTGTCATGGCCCTTTAAATGTGACCAGAGTTGATTTGGTCTGTAGTAAAGGAATGGTGAAACATCTATTAGCTAAAGATTGTGGGGGTGGTCAGTCACCCCTGGACAGGTTTCCAGTCAATGACTTATAAAGACAAACAACCATTCACTCAAATTCAACCCTCTGAGCAATTTAAAGTTGCATGTCTTTGGACTGTGGGACGAAACTGAAGCCACTGAGGAAAGCCATGCAGGCACAGGGTGACTATGTAAAGTCCATACCGAAAAGCCTCAGCCGCACAGCCATGATCCAACGCAGAACCATCTTTCTAACCACTGAAGTGGCACTTAATATGCTGCTTATTGAAGTTAGAAATGGAAAAGTTTATCACAAGCAACAACTCCATCTGTCTGGTGCCAGTCCGGTATTTCCTATTCATGATTGCTCCCATCAAACATATTTCTTAGTTTGTCACACTACCTGCTAGCCTGTGGGCTAGTATTTGTCCCAGCAAGTATTATATTTGGATGTAATGTAGCTGAATTGGTGGTTCAGAATTTGGAAATATACTCACTACAAGATTAACATGGACTTTAATACATATGCTTTACTTGTTGAAGTTTTTCAAATGTATTATTTGTGATTGATAAAGGGGAAGGTCAATGAATTGAGTTCTACAAATTTGGAGCAAACTGTGAGCAAATGTATTCCTCAAAGTCAAAAACAGCTTTCTGAGATACTACTCAACCTGCGTAATCTCAGGGTAATATTTGACATTCCTTGTTGTTTGACCACCGTGTTAAGCAGCTGCCTAGATCTTGTTTCTTCCACCTAAGAAACATTAGCAAACTGAGATCTGCATTATCAACAGCTGAATTAGAGATGCTCATAAAAAATAGACGGTCTCACATCACCCCATACTCAGATCTCTTCAGTGGCTCCTTGTAGACTAGAGGATAGGATTCACTTTAAAATCCTCACTCTCACTTGAGCACTGCACGGTCAGACTCCTGTATATGTGGCTGAACTACGTTGCCCTTATTTTCCAGCCGTCTCAGGTCCAACCAGCGAATATTCTGTCTGTCCCACACACTTTCACCATAAGACATGTGGTGACCAAGCTTTTGAGACGATAGCACCAAAATTATGGAATGCTCTGCCTGCACCCGTTTGGTGTATTGATTCTGTGACGTCATTTAGAAACCAACTAAAGACTTACCTTTTACTGTATTTGGCTCCTCCTATGGTTACTTTGGTTTAAGTTATGTTTAGTTTTTTATTGTCTCAACCCTTGTAAAGCACTTTTTGACCTTGTCTGTGATAAGTGCAATATAAATAAACATTACTTATTTATGTAATCCCAGGGACTGAGAAAAGGATACAAATATTCATTAAAGTCATAAATTGTTTATGAAAAAGATATTCCTAAATCTTTTCTAAAAATCCCTGTATGCAAGATTAGATTATGGCATCTATTTAAATTATTGTTAAAGTCAGACATGTTGAAATATACAAGGGGGCTTTAGATGAACATTTTTCTTGAAGTTACATTTATAATTCTTTTTTTATCGGCAGTCTGGGGCAGAAAAAAAACTTAATTTGAGATTGCTTGTGACACCACCAATATAACTAAATCCAGTTCAAAACCTTACATGAAAAGTAAGTATCGTGAATTTTGATTATAATCATAAGAAAATTGTGGTTTATTAGATTTTATTTTTGTAGCTCTGGCCATTGTGCTGAGTGCAATGTTATCATACATAAGCAATAGTACCGATGACCAGAGCAACGCAAATAGAAACCAAACTCAAAATAAACTATTTTTGTTCACACTAAATTCCAAGAAGCTGTGTCTCATGGCCAGGCAGTCCAACCAACACAACTGGATATGTTGATTTACATTAATGATTGACAGGAATAATACCCTGGTTGTTGCACTAGGGACTCCAATTAAATGGAGGAAGAAACTGAAGCAGCACCCATATCTGATATACATTTACATTTTTTATCTTAAGACATTTAGATTTAACAAATTTAATCAAGTACCTCCTGACAAAGATATCTACCATTGTTTTACCCAGTTATCACTCCAAAATCCACACCCATTCCTACTCCATCTTGTCGCTGCCATCACCATTGATCTGCACCACACAATCCTTGTTCAAAGGCTCCTTTGAGTGGGCTGTGTCAAAGTGCTGGGTGCTCACCGTGTATCTCCCTTGAGCATCCATCCCCAAGGCAGGGACAAAGCGACGGTCAAACTGAATTTCTTGGCTCAGGTAAGAGGTCCTCTTCTGGCAGGAGTCACCAGTTCCCTCCTGCAAAGCTGAAAGGAAGACCACCAACTCAAAGTGGTTGGACGTGCCCTCACAAAGGGTGGGATAGAGTGGGCTTTGACGGTCTAGGGGGTGGTAAAAGGTGAGTGGGAAGATGAAGAAGGGGCAGGGCTGCTGGCCCAGATGATCCAAGTGGAAGTCTAGAGAAGTCTGGTGCAGGGCCTGACCTTCATGTTCCTTATAAAGCACAGCACTCACTTTTACATCCACCAGAGGTCGCTGCAGCAGGTTAGTGGCTCGTAGCATAAGGCACATCTGGCCCTGGTGTTGGCCCACCACTGCCTGAGGGCTGAACTGGATAGCTCCTGCTCTCTTCTGGGGACGTGCAATCTTGGCAACAAATGCACCTGGAGGTTGGAACAATATAATATGATGTTTTGACTTTGATGCTGCAAAAATATTTGTCTCATGCTGCAACATAAATCAGACTCGGACTATGCACTATAGCACTCTGAGATTTATTAGAATGAAAAGTGTGTTACAAATAAAATTAATTATTATTGTTATTATTGTGATAGTAGAGATAATATTAGAATGTTAATTGTCAACTGTGCAACCTAGCACCTCCCCCACTCATCTCCACACACATTTTGGAGCATTTTCTCCCCTCATTATTGTATTATGATAATCAAAGGCATACCTTTAGCCAAGTCTTCGACTGTGGCCATGAGCACAGCTATGAAGAAGTGTTAAATATTTAGTTGCTTAGTTTGCTTCCAGCATAGACTGTATATAAGAATTGGCCTTTGTCACTCTGATGAGCTGGTGGTGAGATTATTATTTTTTCAATCAAAAACAACATGACAATTAACATGACATTACAATTAAAATCAGATTTTTTTTTACGAGAGCTAAATGTTCCAACACTAACACCCCTGGAGACCAAAGCCGTATTACTGGACCTGCCCGGGTGAAGAGAATCACAGGACAACTATAATTAGGACTGCACAGGGCAGACTGTGAGACCTGGAATTCGTAAATTAATGAGGTTTTCTAAACAAATCCAGAGCTTGACAACACTACCGCTTTTTTGCATAGGGAACGCACAAATCAACACAACATTAACACACCTTGTAAATTATGTAAGCTTAAGTACCAACACCACAATGCAGTCCTGCATTCAGAAATTACGTAATTAATTATTTATTTTTTTAAAGAAAGGTCTCAGTGTTGGAACATTTTTTTCTCCTAAAAATGTCTGTTTTCTCTTGCATTTAATGCCACCCTGATTGTTGTTTCTAATTTAACTTTTTTTTGGTAAAAAGTCACAGGACAACAACATTTTGATGTAGTAGCTGCTTGAGGTGGAAATAGTTTATCTCAGAAAAAAAAACCTTCACAACTAGTTAACTTTTCTGAAATATTAAATAATATGAATTCAATTCCAAGTGTTGCAGTATATGTCCCATTTTGTCTGCATTAAAATAAATATTACCATGAAGTATTCAACCCTTTACTATAGTTTAATTTATCCATATCTCATCTACGGCAATATTGTCTGGGCAAGTACATATCCATCTAATTTACACAAATTACTCATTTTGCAAAAACAATTTGTAAGAATAGCTACCTCCTCCAGCTTTTCGGCTCCTTCTGCTCCTCTGTTTAATAAATTAAATATATTGTCTATCTCTGACATTAACACAGTCCAGACCTGTTCATTCATCTATAAATGCACGTACCTTGCTCATATGCTCCCTACACCTTTCAAAGAATATTTTAAGACCAATTCTCAAGTTCACGATTTCAACACCAGACAATCTGCTAATCTCCATCCTCCCTTCAGCCAACGACTCTCAGCCAGTTCTCCATCAAACACAGAGGTTCTTTACTCTGGAATAATCACATTCTTATTGCTAATTCTTCATCTTCACTCAGTAACTTCAAACATAGATTAAGGGCCAGCCTGGTAAATCAAGCCTTTTCATCATCTTCATAGTGTTTTGTATTCCTTGATGTGTATTGTTGTTTGTTTTAGCACGTTTAATGTTATTCTTGTTTATTATTCATTACTTTAGGTGAGAACCTTGCATAAGCCCTTTGGGTTTCTTTTCTCACCTGCACTAATTTCTGTGTCTTTTTTAATAATGTTACATTTGTTACTTATTTTTGTGCAAATAAAAAAAATAAAATAAAAAAAAGTAACTCAGTATTTCATTAGGTGTTATGCTTTCACAATTCATTAATACAGTTCTAAGGTTACAAACAACCAATGGTACTTTCAAGGTAATAGATCTTACTAAGATATTGGTTTCCTCTTGAAAAAGTGTTTTCCTGCAGCTTTCGAGTCAAGATATGAAGAGGTGTTCAGGATAACTTAACTGGTTGAGGTTTCTGTCTCAAAACTCAAACAACCCCCCCACACTTAAATAAAAAAATATATTTTATACACAATCATGTTTGACCTGTACGGTAATTAGCTTCAGTTTTGGCTCTAGGCTGGCCCAATCTCTGCATTTAACTTGTTATTGAGACTCCTCAGAGTAAATTGTTGTGGTGACAAGGCTTTAGAAATAGGAGAGTCGTACCTGTTATGAATGCTTCCAGCATGAGCCCTAGCAGCATCTGCACAGCCAGCAATGCTATGGCACTGGGACAGTCCCCACTGGGGAACATGGTGCCATAGCCGATGGTAAGCTGTGTCTCCAGGGAGAAAGAAAAAGCAGCAGTAAAACTGGTTATGTGCTTCACACAAACCACATGCCCCTGTGGGGGGGCATCATGGTCCTGCACAGCCAGGTCTCCGTTGAGGTGAGCCAGCAAGTACCACATGCAGGCAAACAGCAGCCAATGAGCCAGAAAGGATGCGCAGAAAGCCAAGAGGACCCATCTCCAACGCAGACCCACCAACAGTCCCCACAGGTCCTGCAGGGCGAGCAACCAGGCTCTTCCCAAGGTCCTGCGCCATGATCCTGAAGAGCACAGAGGTGGACGAAGGGCACAGTGTCCGTCTTTTGTAACCAGCCGTTGGCGGGGTGGAGAAGACAAAAGAGGAGAGGAGGAAGCCTTGCCACCCAGAACGCTGCTTTTGGATTTGGTTGTCATGGTTGCAGGTGGTTCTTAAGCAGTCAGGATGATCCTAAATGGAAATGAATAAAGACATAGTGATGTTTCATGAGAATGTCAATATCGGTTTCATCTCTGTGTCCAGTTAAAAGGAAATCTGAAATAGATTGAGTCTTAGCTGGAGTAAGCTGCTCAAACTATAGCTCTAATGTTACCTGCCAAAACTATATTGACGTTTTTATCGTCAATAAATTATCAAACAACCAACCTTCGTTATCTAAATTTGTATCCAATACTTTGTGTACGATGCACTGTTTTATGACCAAATATTTTCAAAAGCTTGAGCTCTACTTTAAGTTGAACGCAAATGTTAGCATGCTAAACTAAGATGGTGAATGTGATAAACATGACCTGACAAACAACATTATGTTAGCCTATTCTTTAAGAGCATGTTAGCACACTGACATCATCCTTGCATTGACACTAACATATTCTCACATAGCCAGACCTATCACCACACACAAAATAAGCACCAACTGCAGAAAAATCTAAAATGAATTGAGCAGATTGCATAAATGCACTCTACACAAAGCATTCATGCTTGTCATTTAGACTTCAGCTTCCCTTTGACATCACCAGAACATCTTAATTTTGCACACAATAAAACCTATAATATAGTTGGAGGATTGTTAGGACATGTTCTAAGCACATTCTGCTAGAGGTAGGACAATGTCAGAATGTGTGTTGTTTGTAGGCAGTGAAGCAAGACTCCAATGTCTAATTTGTAAACTTTAATCCTGAACGAAAGTGGTAATAACATTCCTGCAAAATATTTAGACACAATGTATATATATATACAAATGTATATTTATTATTGTAAAATAAAGTTAAATAAAATTAATAATGATCTAGGTTAGCAGCTGTTACTATTATTAACCAGGCTATAAACAAATCCAAACCAAACTAATATCCATCTTTTCTTTTTTAAGTTTGGGTAAAGCAATACACATGGTATGGTCATAGTTCCCAAAATGTGGAACTGTTCCTTTAAATCCCAAGGTTAAGCTGTATCTACAAAATGACCATGTATCTCATTTAGACAGGACATGTGTGTAGAGGAAATCTGAGAACCAGATGCATGTGAAGGCAGTCCTGACAGGCAGACAGCTAGAGCCGTGCACTCGTCAGAGTTTCTATTTCTATGTCAATATTGTTGCCAGGAGATTAGAGCAGGTCCCAGCTGGGAATCCGTCTGAAGAACACAGCAACATGCAGAGTAGGAATGCGTCTTTCATCTGCAGGGAGCTTTAACTTACTGGACTACATGGCTCTCCACTCATCTTGTCCCCCAATTATAATATGCATTCACTATTATTTTACCCATGCATTTATTATGCACTTATATCTTCTTATGATGCATTTGCTGAGAACTTTGCATAGGTTTAACATATAAAGGGGGGAGAGTATGGGGGTTAAGGTTAAAACAAAAGCCTACATTCAATGTGATGTTTACATTTTAGAAAATTAAGTTTGATGACATCATAGATTAGTGTTGTTGGGAAACTACGCAACCCGTGAAAAAAGATTGAATGAGTTCAAATATTCGATAGTTTCAAAAGTATGTTTCAACTAAATTAAAGTTTAAAAACATAGATTAAAAAAATTGCTTGCTTTGGGACTTCTAAAAGAAATGAGAAAAAGGCAACTTTATAGTAGGTTCAGTAGTTGTTATTAACTAAAGACAGCATAACCAACATATTACTTTTCTGGGGTATACCCTGGAGCAAGTGTAGGGTGTGCAATGTCTGTCAGCCAAATGTGTACGAATGTTGCTTCGAGATGGATGATGTTTATTTAGTTCTAGTGAAAAACTAAACTTTTGTTTCAAGTCATTGCTTGAATATTTAATCAAGGCCACCATCTATCCTAAATCAATGCAAAAGGTTCAATCAAAATAAATAAACAATGTCATTGTAATAATATTTTCATTTATTGTAATTTTGAGGGTATTATTTTCTTTTGAAAACAAATTTGCAGATGCAAATCAGTAGTATATGACCGGGGTAGTTGCTTGTTTTTTAAACTTAAGACTTAAAAAACAGACCTATCACACACCTTTCGCACAATCCAACTAAATTATACCTTGTTTTTGCATACACAGTAGATTAAGTTGCAGAGTGTGAATTAAACATCTTAAATAATATCTGTCTTGCTGAATCAAGTATGTTATTTTACAACTAATATACCATTAAAGTTGATAAATGAATACGGTCAGACAAAAGTGCTGTACCAAAGTATACATTTTTCAACACTGTCTATGTTTACTTTAACACATATAATTTTAGATTTTATTATGTGCAACTGTTAACACATCCAATCTTTTAAAAAACTAACATTTTAAATCCATATTTTCAACTTTAAGTATTATTCCATAATACATTTAAGACATTAACATTCCTCCCTGTGAGTACAATTAAATTATATTCACTATATTTTATATAGCCCAATATTACAAATGATGAATTTGCCCCAGAGGGCTGGACAATCTGTACACACACACATGTCCCAGCCAGGACCTCACATCGGCCCAGGAAAAACTCCCAAGAAATAGTAGTTTGCAAACAAACAACACTCTGTGTAACTGTAGGGTAAAGTCCTTGAAGCTGGTGGAACACTTAGAATTACTGAAGTCATAATGATGGCTACGCGTGACGATGCCTAGTCAGCCATTTCCCTGTCTCTAAGGTATCTGTGTTAACGTAAAAGTTAAGAGAGCAAGTTAGTGGAAATGTCTCTTTGTCACCTACTCAGAGGCGTGCAGAGGGGTTTATGTAACATTAAGTTTTCAGCTATTAACTTCTTATATTCCCTGTGAACGCCACTATATTGCAAAACATGAATGTCTGAAAAAGAAAACAAATCAGTTTGATTATGTGTTGAATACAATTGTGATTACAGTAATTCAAATATACTTGTGTTGCCATGACTTTCAAATGCCCTTGTAACCAGGGCTTGCATGTTATCTAGATCTGGATTAGCAACAATCTGTTCACCACCTCTGGTTTGTAGAATAGTTTTAGCTGATGAAACACGTTAGGAAACAATTTCTTTACTGCATCTTATTGTATTGTTAACGCAGTTGATAAAATTCACATCATTTATGAATCCATCCAAATCCTGACAAATCCATGGTTCCTTAAGCAATATAACTTTATTGCTTAAGCGATCCCCAACACTGATTAGATCATGGTTGACCATTCCCTCATTCTCCTGGTATCAGTGACTCAGCTCTGCCCAACATCACATGCTGGAGTTTGTACTCACCTCGTGCTGCAGTGTGGGCCAAACAGGGGCCCTCTGACCTTGTTCACCTTAAAGCTGGTCTGAGGTCTCCTAAGTGGGCAAAGTGGGGCCGAGCCAGATGGGCAGACAGCCAATAGGAGTCTTGGAGTACGACGTGTAAAATTCCAGAGGAATCCCAAGCAGAAACTGGTAGTGTCACTCCAAAGAAAATGTTCTTGTGTAGGAGCCAGACTGAGCGCAGCGCTCTCAGCTCCTCTGATCTGCAGCTTCCAGCTCCAGGGCGAGGATGATTCAATTGGTCACTTTACCCTGCATGGAGCCTATTAGTGTTCCCGGAAGTCATAAGAAAGAGGGGGGGAGGAGAGAGAACAACAACTTGTCACAGTTCATTCAAAGAGATGCTTGTTTCTGGTTGGTCTCCTGCAGCTGCTGCTGCAATGAATTGAGATTGCTGATAGGGTTAGGGTGTTGCATCTGTGTGTGCATGTAAAAGTGTGTGCATGTAAAAGTGTGTGTATGCACTATATATATATATATATATATATATATATATATATATATATATATATATATATATATATATCTCTGCTAGCATCTACATGTTTTGTACATCTTTTCTTCTCCCTTATGTGTGTGTTTTTTGTCCTATTTTATCAAAAAGTAACCTAAACCAGGCAGATAAACCTATTTGAGATTAGAATTAGCAATGTTTTACAAATAATTTCAAAAACATTTTCCTTAGGTTCAGGCATTTTGTATCTGCAATATTTGGTATATGCACTCAAATCTCAAAAGGGTGGGAATTATATTTGGAAGAATAGTTAACATATTAACCAAAGAGTCACAGAGTGCTTCTTTGCTTCACTAAACAATAGCAGATCCACATGACTAGGTTAAAAGTCAACAGTGTTTTTTTTTAAACCTTTGAGCAGCAGGACAGCAACGTTGTCCAACACTTGAAATCACATGAAATCCACTGTAGAAAGATACTTTTGGTTTCTTATAATCATGTTCGCCATCATTCCTATTGGTAATAAATAACACTAGGTCAAATTAATGTGTGTTTTTCATGCTTTATTCAAAATTCCTTCAAGTAATGTGTTTTTGTTTCGCAGATTAGAGACACTTATTTGGCAAATATACTGGTCACTGTAAACATCCATCACACACTTTGTAAGACACCTGAACTTAAAATTCAGTTTGAAAATGATACATGTCCACTCTAGCATTTTCAAATTGTGTTTGTGAAGATCTCTTTCAACACCGAAATGCATAAACAATAACAGAGCAGTTCATCTTCCTGTCTATCCCCTTTCGGTTGTCAATTAACAGGCAGAATCTGGCAGCATTAAGGCACGGTAGGGTGGGTCTATATCCTGTTCTGTGTGATCACCTACACTATGTTTTATTATAATACGGGTAGATGAAATCAAGCATTCTGATTGGTTGAGAGTGAGTCACGGGGTGCGGTTTAATGAGCCATACAGTACTGTACGGCCTGTTAACATTTACCTTAAAGGGGAGCGTTCCATATCAATGCGCACTAAAAATAACGGTTAGCTTTTGCGCGACCGTTAGTTGTCATTTCAAGCTTGACAACTAGCAAACATGTTTTGTGTAAACTTTGATCTTTTGGGGGGAATGACTTTAGATGAGTGGTTAGCCGAAGAGGATCATTCAGGTGGGCGTCATGCTATTATAGATAAAAAAGAAATTGAGTTCTATGAAATGTTGCGCAACGAAAGAAACACTGTCAGCCAAACTAAGTGGGCAATTAACTGCTTAACCAACTGGTGCGAAGAGATGGGGAAAGCCATAGACCTGAAGACCATAACCAGGAAAGAAATTAATGACATCCTCCGGGATTTCTAAGGCACTGTGCACAATGGAAAGGGTGACCACTACGGGATGAGCGGTTACGTCTGCCTGCGTTCGGGACTGAACAGACACTTAAATGATACATCATTGAGTCGGTGCTGGTGTTTAATGAAGGACAGCGCGTTCACGTCCGCAAACAATGTTTTTGTTGCCGTTATAAAAACCGCTAGACGACAGGGACACGACAAATCACAACATCATAGATCAATACCAACCTGCGATCTGACTACAATAAAGGCCTCACTGGATCCAACAACACCAGAGGGTCTAGTTAGAAAAGTCTGGTTCGATATCCAACTGCACTTTGGACGACGAAGAAAGGAGGGTAACCGCCAGCTAACCACAGGGTTGTTCGCTGTTTTTGCTGATGAGAATGGACAGAAGTATGCCAGCATGACATTCAATGAGGAGACAACAAATCACAAAGATCCACAGGAGCGCAAGAAGGACAGTTGGCATGGCTACATGTATTCTCTTCCAGGAAACCTCCACTGTCCTGTCGCCTCCTTGGAAAAATATGTCACTCCTACCCCCCAACGCACCTGCATTCTACCTGCATCCAAAGAAGAGCGCTGCCTCTTCGGATGACATTTGGTAGGTATTAGCTTTAGTAGGCTACTCTTTATGTGCTTTAGCCAACCCTAACATGCATTAATAATAATGTTTTTTCTCTGCCGCAGGTACAGAATGGAGCCAGTGGGCATAAATTATCTCGGAACAATGTTGCCCAGGATATGCAAGGCGGCGGGCACAATTTCAATTCAATTCAATTCAGTTTATTTGGATAGCCCAGTTTCACAAATTACAAATTTGTCTCAGAGTGCTTTACAATCTGTACACATAGACATCCCTGCCCCAAAACCTCACATTGGACCAGGAAAAACTCCCAAATAACCCTTCAGGGGAAAAAAAGGGAAGAAACCTTTAGGAGAGCAACAGAGGAGGATCCCACTCCAGGATGGACAGATGCAATAGATTTCATGTGTACAGAAGGACAGATTTAGAGTTAAAATTCATTCAATGAATTTGACAGAGTTTACCAATAGTTCATATTTAGGCATATTCCACGATGGAGAGTTTGGAGACCACCATCCATCAGGAGATGGAGGCAGAGTGGAGGAGTGGGCGGAGTCCCAGCAAGGCAGCGGCACAGCTGGTGGAACGACCCAGACCATCGATGGTCCATCAGCAGATGGGATCTATGCCATCTCATAGGGTCCGATCAGCCCATGAGACGGGAAGTCCAAAGGACTCCGGGGAGAAAGCAGAGTTAGTCATGTGTGATTGAGAGATGAAGATTCATCCATAGGAGAAAGAAAAGAGGAGAGAGGTGCTCAGTGCATCCTAAAACGTCCCCCAGCAGCTAGAAGCCTATACCAACATATCCAGGGGCTGGACCAGGGCAAACCTGATTCAGCCCTGACTATAAACTCTGTCAAAGAGGAAAGTCTTAAGTCTACTCTTAAATGTGGTGACAGTGTCTGCCTCCCGGACTGAAATTGGAAGCTGGTTCCATAAAAGAATAGCTTGATAACTAAAGGCTCTGGCTCCCATTTTACATTTTAAGACTCTAGGCACCACAAGTAGCTCCGCATTTAGTGAGAGCAGGTCTCTGGTCAGGCGAACCGGTACTACAAGCTCTTTAAGATATGATGGTGCATCACCAATTAAGGCTTTGTAGGTTAAAAGAAGAATTTTAAAAGTGATTCTTGATTTTACAGGGAGCCAGTGCAGAGCAGCTAGTGCATGCGCTGTTTAGTTCCCCCTGTCTGTTGTTTCAAAGTCCTGGGACTGAAACTCTCTGGACTACAACGGGGTGAGGATCTAAAGAACTTCAGACAAGTGGAAGAAGTACAAATCTTGCCGCAGTTATCTAGCTAAGAGCATGAAGCTAACCCTGGAGAGCAGAGCAGCAGTAGGAGACCGAACTGCATCGAAAACACACCGAAGAAGTTCTGAAAAACAGATACATCCCCTCCAGAATAATGAAACAGGTTGGTCACAGACATGATGGACTTTAACCAGAGTTATGGAGAAGTTTGACCACTTTAAAGAGAGGAGGGATATTTGTATTTACATGCAGTGGAGCTAATCTGTCAAACACCCGATGTAACACGTGATCTCTGGCTGACTCTAGAGTGTCTGACTCTAGTGTGTCTGACTCTAGTGTGTCTGACTCTAGTGTGTCTGAACCTCTTTCATGTGAGGTGAACCTCTTTTATTCTGTAAACTTCTGAAATCCAGCCCCATGTTTCTTTCTGCCCTGACCCTCTCATGCCCAACGTCTCAGTGTGTTGATAGTTGTTGTTGGACCGTGTTGAGCACGCTGTGTTTTGAAATAAAGCTTTGTTTTTACAATATTCTACTCAAAACCTCTTTTATTCTCATTTTTGAGTGCCATTTAAACCGTGTCGCCCAACTGCGCCCCCCCCAGCCGCCACTGGTTGTAGCAGAGGGTAGCCTCCCACTCTGGGCGTCAGCGCGCCTTGTTTTGGGGCAGCTGGTAAAAGTGACGTGGAAGTGTATGGTTTCCCCCTTGAAATAAAGCACGGCTTCTGCCAAGTTTGCGGACGCGTTGGGCTCCCCTCCTCCTTTACGGAGGTTCATCTTTGGTGCGCGCTGAAGGCAGCTTGCCTCCTCCCACCCTCCAAGTGGAATGCTCGGAATGCCCCGCTGATCAGTAGGTGACTTCCGGGTTCCGGTTCCCGTAGCGTGAGAGGGATCGATATGTTTTTTTGACGGACTTTCGTCCTTTAATTTTAGGAGACTGTTGGCCGGGTCGGCGGAACACTGCCACTCCATAGGGGCCATCTGCTGTTTTGCCTAGGGTCGATTTACCCGCTGCCGTGACGCTATTTAGCGTCCACAAACACTATGAGAGCTGAAGCTGTGGCTGCGTCATGCCTGTGAAGTCATGTAGCTCCTTGTTTTAGTAGGAGCCGTGTACTGGAGTTTATTCTGTTGTCCTGTGTTTATCTGTTTTTGGTTTCTCATTTGTCTTCTGCTTATTAATTGTCTTTTGGTTGTTTTTGTTTGTAGGTGCTTGCAGGCCAAGGTGGCGGTTGTGGTGCTTCCGGGATTTGGGGTCTCCCTTTTGTGTGTGGTGTTGTTTTGAGTTATCCCCAGTGTGTTTGTGTGTGTTGAGGGCACGCACGAGTGACTGGGGTGCTTATTCTTATTTTGAGACCCCACCCGCGCTGGTCAACCTCATCCGCCACCGGTCAGTCCCCGCCCTACACCTTTATTTTCAGTAAACAGCTTTTTTTATTATTACCCTGCATTTTTATACATTGTGTGACAAAATAAATATAAATCATCTGAATTGGAACCACATCTCGCTACTTGTTGTATAACGCGACCAGCGTGTCCTCCCAGTCTAAGATCCGGGGGACACTACACCGGTCACCACATATGGATGAATCTTCATCTCTCCATCACACATGACTAACTCTGCTTTCTCACTTCACGTCTCATGGGGTCATCGGACATGGGGTCATCGGTCTGCCCACAGGAGTCACAGAGAGGCCATCTAATGTAGCCACAGTGGGATCTCGGTCAGCTCTTCCAACAGTGACCGATCAGCTGAAAGCCCTTGACCTGTCATCCTTGTCGCTCGAAGAGAAGGAACAGGTGATGTCCCTTCTTGGCAAGTACCCCTCAGTATTTCCCGCTTATGAGGGGGACTTGGGCTGTACTAACTTGATAGCCCATGACATTCCGCTCTTAGATGACGTTCCTGTTAGACAACGATACAGGCGTATCCCTCCATTAGAGTATGAGGTAGTAAAAGAGCATATTAATCAGCTACTGGAAAGCCAAGTGATCAGGGAGAGTAGCAGCCCCTATGCCTCGCCCATCGTTCTAGTAAAGAAAAAGGATGGAAGTCCCCGCCTGTGCGTTGACTACCGCCAACTTAACAGCAAGACCAGAAAAGACGCTTTTCCTTTACCTCATATTGAGGAATCTCTGGATGCACTGACAGGTGCCCGCTGGTTCTCTACCATGGACCTGGCTAGCGGATACCACCAGGTCCCAATGGCTGAGCAAGACAGTCTGCCTTTTGCACCCCATTTGGTCTGTTTGAGTGGAACCACATGCCCTTTGGCCTCTGCAACGCCCCCGGCACCTTCCAAAGGTTAATGCAACGTCTATTTGGGGACCAACAATGTCAGTCCTTACTACTTTACCTTGACGACATTGTGATCTTCTCTTCCTCAGTAAAACAACATCTGGAGAGAGTGGAAGTGGTGCTCGGTGGGCTTCAGCAGGAGGGTCTTAAGGCGAAACTCTCCAAATGTGCGTTTTTCCAGAAGGAAGTGCGGTACTTGGGCCATGTCATCTCCGATCAGGGTGTTTCCACCGATCCGAGCAAAATCGAGGTGGTGGCGATTTGGCAGCCGCCTTCTACAGTTTTAGAGTTGCGATCGTTTCTGGGGTTTGCCAGCTATTATCATCGCTTTGTAGAGGGTTTTGCCGAGTTGGCAGCCCAGCTCCATAAGCTGGTCGCCGAGCTTGCAGGCACCAAGACCAAAAGGAGGGCAGCGCCAGAGATTCTTGAGAAATGAACAGAGGAGTGCCTGCGTAGCTTTGGGGCGTTAAAAGTTAAACTGACCACTGCACCTGTCGTAGCCTATGCTGATTTCTCCTTGCCCTTTATCCTTGAGGTAGATGCAAGCTTTGGTGGAGTAGGGGCGGTGCTCTCACAGGAACACGGCGGCAAAGGTTAGACCAATAGCATATGCCAGTCGAGGTTTGAAACCCACTGAGCGCAACATGCAGAACTATAGCTCAATGAAACTTGAGTTCTTGGCACTAAAGTGGGCCCTAACCGAGAAATTCAGGGACTATTTGTTGGGCCACAATTGTGTTGTTTACACAGACAAAAATCCATTGAGCCATTTGTCCTCTGCTAAACTTGGTGAGACCGAACAACGGTGGGCAGCCCAACTTGCATGCTTTGACTTTGAGTTAAAGTACAGGTCTAGGAAAAGCAACCAGAACACTGACGCCCTCTCCCGGCAACACCCACCAGAGGAGCGGGACATGGACGCCCTGGTCCCGGCCACCTTGCTCCCAGAACCATTACAGTGGGCGTTGCAGTTGGAGAAGCTTGAACTAAGAAAAGAGATCATATTACCCCTGCACTAGCTGCTCTGCACTGGCTCCCTGTAAAATCAAGAATCACTTTTAAAATTCTTCTCTTAACCTACAAAGCCTTAATTGGTGATGCACCATCATATCTTAAAGAGCTTGTAGTACCGTATCGCCCCACTAGAAAGCTGCGCTCACTAAATGCGGGGCTACTTGTAGTTCCTAGAGTCTTAAAATGTAAAATGGGAGCCAGAGCCTTTAGTTATTAAGCTCCTCTTTTATGGAACCAACTTCCAATTTCAGTCCGGGAGGCAGACACAGTCACCACATTCAAGAGTAGACTTAAGACTTTAGGGCTGAATCAGGTTTGCCCTGGTCTAGCCCCTGGATATGCTGGTATAGGCTTATAGCTGCTGGGGGACGTTTAGGATGCACTGAGCACCTCTCTCCTCTTTTCTTTCTCCTATGGATGAATCTTCATCTCTCAATCCCACATGACTAACTCTGCTTTTCCCCGGAGTCCTTCTGACTTCACGTCTCATGGGGTCATCGGACCCTATGAGACGGCATAGATCCCATCTGCTGATGGACCATCGATGGATGGGTCGAGAGTTCCTGCCACCAGCTGTGCCGCTGCCCTGCTGGGACTCCGCCCACTCCTCCACTCAGCCTCCATCTTCTGATGGATGGTGGAGGTCTCCAAACTCTCCATGGAATATGCCTAAATATGAACTATTGATAAACTCTGTCAAATTCATTGAATGTATTTTAACTCTAAATATGTCCTTCTGTACACATGACATCTATTGCACCTGTCCATCCTGGAGAGGGATCCTCCTCTGTTTCTCTCCTGAAGGTTTCTTCCCTTTTTTCCCCCTGAAGGGATATTTAGGAGTTTTTCCTGATCCAATGTGAGGTTTTGGGACAGGGATGTCTATGTGTACAGATTGTAAAGCACTCTGAGACCAATTTGTAATTTGTGAAACTGGGCTATACAAATAAACTGAATTGAATTGAATTGAAACCCAAGCTGAGGTCACTGTCTTGCCTAATCGCACCCTGTCTGACCTGTGTTCTCTCCAGCAGGCTGACCCAGTTATCCAGGAAGTAGTGTCATTCTGAAGACAAAAGCAGCGTCCTAACCAGGAAGAGCGTAAACAGCTATCTCAGCCCGCATTGGTGCTACTGCGACAATGGGACCATCTGGTTGAGCAGAACGGTGTCCTTTGTCGGCGTATTTTCCACCCTGATGGTGCAGCGGCAGCATTCCAACTACTACTGCCAGCTGTCTTAAAGAACGAGGTCCTAACAGGGGTTCATCAGCAGCACGGCCATCAAGGCGTGGAACGAACGTTGGAGCTCTTGCGAGCTTGTTGTTACTGGCCAGGTATGTCCTCTGCAGTGACAGACTGGTGTCAGGCCTGTGAAAGATGTGTTGAATTAGACTATTTACTAAAGCGATATGTAAATTAGGATTTACTAATATACCATAACTTCATACATGATGTTATGGAATGTGTTATTGTTTAGTAATTTACAATATTGTTTGGTAAATGTCTGTGGATTATTATTGAATGGATTACTGTAACTGGTAAGATGCATCTCATTCTGTGCCAAGAGACGGATCAATTGCACCAAGGGATTCCCCTTTCCCCCTACATGGAGAGACCCCTTCATGATGCAGATTGGGGCCTGGAAGGAAGTTCACACCTGGCTCGGATAGTCTGAGGAGCAGACTGAGAGGCATCCTGAAGGACCCCTGCGATGCCATTCAGAACGACCACGCAGAGGAAGATGAAGATGACTTCAAGTGTCAAGGGGTGTGGACACGCTTTCCACACCGACGGACAGACGATTCAGCCAATGAGTCGATGAGGACTAATGTTTTACCTTGACTGGTTAACCAACGAAAGAGTGGAAACCTCCCCTGGGACCGGGACGTCCGGGAGGTATAAAAGCAGATGGGTTCCAGCAAGACAATGCTTTTTGACCTTTGGATGACAGAAGAGATGCACTGCATGCAGGGTAGCTGCAATGCAGGCCGTCTATTCTGTGAAGAAGCCCTCGGCGGAATATTAGATTTACTGAGCTTGACTTACTGTTAGACAGTTAACTGCTTTGGCGGTCTGTGGACACAGTGATTCATTCTCCCTCAGCTGAGTTATACTCTGTATTGGATCAGTTATTAGTTATTATCAACAATTGGTAATACTTTTATTAAATACATATTATTAGAACTTTTCGACTCCGGACCTTTTCTTCGGTTCAGCACCAGGGGATTTTTGAATACATAACAGATGCCAAGTGGCCAAAGACACCCAGCCAGCTACCCGCAGCTATTTGGGGCATTTATTGGCTTCACGGCCTAATGAGATTGTGGCCATTGATTACACTGTGTTGGAACCTGCCCAAAATGGTTTGGAACATGTTTTGGTTATGACCGATGTTTTCAGTAAATACACCATGGCTATTCCCACAGGTGATCAGCGGGCATCTACAGTAGCGCAGGTTTTGGTCGCAGAGTGGTTCTACAAGTTCGGTGTCCCCGCCCGTATACACTCGGATGAGGGCCGTAACTTTGAGAGCTCCCTGGTCCAGCAGCTGTGTGGCCTTTATGGCATTGAAAAGTCTCGCACCACAGCCTACCACCCGGCTGGTAATGGGCAGTGCGAACGGTTCAATAGAACCCTCCACAACTTGCTGTGCACTTTACCAGTCTCTCGCAAGAGAGATTGGAATTCTTGCCTGCCCCAGGTATTATATTGTTACAACACCACTCCCCATCAGGCAACAGGGGAATCCCCATTCTTCCTCCATGTTTGGTCAAGAACCTTGGCTGCCCGTCGACTTCCTGCTGGGCCGAGTGTCAGACCCGGTTACAGGAAACATCCATGAGTGGATGCAGGCGCACCAGACTCGGCTGCAGGTAGCGTTTCAAGGGGCTAGAGAGAGGTTACGGTTGGCAGCAGAGCGCCGAAAGAAGAACTATGACCAGCATGTTTGCGATGCCCCTTTGACCTCAGGGCAGCTGGTGTTGTTGAGGGACTTTAGTACGAGGGGACGTCACAAAATCCAGGATTTGTGGTGCCCTGGTGTGCATAGGGTTGTGAAGGCACCAAAGGATGGTGGTCCATTGTACACTATTGCACCGGTGGAGGACCCCAGTAAAACCAAGCAAGTCCATCGTAACCCACTAAAAGCACTGGTTAGAGCAAACTCTCCTGGTCACATCTCCACCATTAGCCCGTGTTCGAGAGACAGGCCGCTCTCTGAAGGGGAGTCCTCCTTTGAGGATGACTTGCTGCTGGTGCAGCAGCAGCAAGGCCCTCAAGCAACCCCATCCATCCCTTGGCTGCTACCCCCACCAGCGGCCCCTGACTCCATGGTGCCTATTATTGGCACAACAACATCGTCCTTTTATTTTAGGAGACTATTGGCCGGGTCGGCGGAACACTGCCACTCCATAAGGGCCATCTGCTGTTTTGCCTAGGGTCGATTTACCCACTGCCTTGACGTTATTTAGCGTCTACCTGTGGTTTTCCCTTCATGGGGAACCCGGTTTTGTTATTTAATTGAGTTTGTCTTTTGTTTTGTTTGTAGGTGCTCGCAGACCAAGGTGGCAGTTGTGGTGCTTCCGGGATTTGGGGTCTCCCTTTTGTGTGTGGTGTTTTTGAGTTATCCCCAGTGCGTACCCTCGCGTGTGTTTGTGTGTGTGTTAAGGGCACGCACGAGTGACTGGGTTGCTTATTCTTCTTTTGAGACCCCACCCGCGTGGTCAACCTTATCCGCCACCGGTCAGTCTCCGCCCTACATCTTCATTTTCAGTAACGGCCCTTTTTATTATTACCCTGCATTTTTATACATTGTGTGAAGAAATAAATATAATCATCTGAATTGGAACCACATCTGAAATACAGTGCACTGACATCTGCAGTGCACTGCGTCCCTGAGAAGTGCTGATATCAAATGGAACACTTACGTTAGCCACATAGCGGAAGTGACGCAAATCTGTTCACAGCACCCGCGAAAATAAAAGCCGGGAATCAATTAGCAATTGAACACACAGGCATATTAATTATTGTTACAAACATGCATCAATTCTAATATAAATCAGAAAACACAATAAAAGACTCCAAATCCTCAATGACAACATTTTATTGATAAAATGACTTGCATATTCAGATAATCTTCCCTTCAACTCCCCACACACTCTTCAGCAGCCACCCAGTCCCAGGCGGCGCTGCCGTATCAATGTTGCAATGCTACTGCTGGCATTGTATGTTGATGGCCACAGTGACATGAGGGTGGACTTCAGGCTCATGGCTGTGCTGGGCACTGACTGTGACCACAGTTGGGGCCCAAGATCTTCCGTCTAGTTTTTATTTTTTGGCTTACCAGCGCCACCTCCTATCGGGTGATGGCCGCCCTGGCCATCACCCAATAGGAGGTGGCGCTGGGGGCAGGCGGCGGGCTCCAGGCGCTCGCTCCAACGGCCAGTCCGACGACAGATAGTTATGTCAGTCATCGGACAGTGTTAAACAACGGCTGTTCTGTTAAACAATGGCTGTTCTGTTAAACAATAGAAATGTTTGCCCACACGCTTCCCGATCATTAATACCATTACGATAGCCATCTAAGCTTGTCCTTCTAGAAATAATTGCCCCTTCGACATGCCACCGTTCACCGGCTGGTGCTGCCTGTCAAAGGCGAGGTGTGTTGTGGAGAGGTCCTTCGGGATACTGAAGACGCGATGGCGGTCCATCTTCTTAAGGCCCTGGAGGTGGATGTGAGGTTTGTGCCAGAGGTCATCGTCTGCTGCACTGTGCTCCACAACGGTGACCTGCTGGAGCCAGATGCAGATGTCAGCAGGGCAGCAGAGGACCAGCCAGAACAAGCACCAGCACCTCCAGGAAACGTCTCTGGGGCAGAAAACTGAAATAGGATAGCCATTCAGTGCCATGTCCCAGACCACGATTACATTTAAATTAATATTATATATGTATAGGGGGTTCTGAACACCAGAATTCCCCTATAATTGGCAAACAATTTATGAGTTTGTAATATTTCACCATCACCATTTCACTTGTTATCCAAATTGTTTTGTCAATATGCTTCGAAAATTCCACAAGAGACTACCCACAGAAACCTTGAACCCTTTTCTTTTCAAATGTATGCAGTTTAAAACTAAAATATGAATAAGCATTTATTTATTAATTAAGGCCCTCGTCTGTCCCTAGACATGTGAAATACCACGACATTAAAGCTACAATTATTTCTAGAAGGACATCTTAGAAAGCTATCGTAACCGTATTAATGATCGGGAAGCGTGTGGGCAAACGTTCCCGGTGTCATGTTAACCCGTTATTAAACTGAGCATATCCATTGTTAATCTATTATTAAAATTGCTATTTCAATCGTTTAACAGAACAGCCGTTGTTTAACACCGTCCGATGACTGACAGCTATCTGTGGTCGGACTGGCCGTTGGAGCGAGCGCCTAAAGCCCGACGCCTGCCCCCGCTTGTCAAGCGAAAAGTGTCCGATAAAAGTGCACCAAATACTCATGTCGCTGGCTTTAATCTGAGAATGGCATGTTGGTAGTACATTTTAATATCAGTACAATGTTTAATTAACGCTGATACTTACATTTACGGTCTGCAGCTTCTTCTGCCGAGTTGGCTACCGTCGCAAACTCGTCCGCCATTGTTTTGGAAATAAAATGAAAAGCTGGCGAAATGGCTCCTCCTTTTCTGCTACGTAGTCAAGATGGCCCCCGTTTGGGGCGAGTAGTGTCCATCGTTTTACACTACATTTTTTGCCCATTTGCAGTGCGCTATCCGGGTACTTTCAGTGCACTGAATTCTGCCGTTTTTTTCAGTGTCGCGCCCTAAGCACTCAAAGTCAGTGCTCGAAGTGCGCAAGTGCGCGGTAGTAGACACACTGATTGTGTGAAGAAATAATTAGAACCATCTGAATTGGAACCACATCTCTCGCTACTTGTTGTATAAAGTGACCAGCGTGTCCTCCCAGTCTAATGACTGGGTACACTACACCGATCACCACACAGTGCATGCTACACAGAATTTGATAGATGCTTTCAAAACTTTGCTTTACTGGAGCCAGTCGCTACACACATGTGCATGTATGTGTGTGTAAATATATATATATAAATATATATATATATATATATATATATATATATATATATATATATATATATGTAAATATAGTGCATTCTTGCTCTGCTCCATAGTCCATATTACACAATTAAAAGTAATACATGGTTAACATATCACTGGTGAGTTCTCACTTCTTTTCACAACTTCTAATTCTGCAAGAACATTCTTTTTAACCTAATTTCTAAATCACACAAAGGTTTAGGACCAAAATCTTTCTAATCTTGTGTTAAAAATTCTCTACCGACCTCTGAGCTTGGTTAGCAATGATCTGCTGTTTTATCAAAGCATGCTTACATAACATACACAGATGGAAATGAGATGACAATCTGTCACAGAAGAGGAACAAACTATCATAAGATATGGGACCCTTAAAAATAAATTATTTAATTAAATCTATTATTACCTAAAATCTACATACTATTTTTACCCACATTTTAAAATTCCATTTCATGTAATCAAATGTTTTATTTTCAACTTGTATGCAAACTTTATGATGGCAGGATTTATATAAATATACATAGGCAACTTCTATTTAATTATCCTGCAAAATAATGATTTATTTCAGTGACAAGTTATGAAATGGAAGCAGTAATTCAAAAATGATTCCATATAATTTCATGAAGAAAGAAAATTCAATCATTTAGGTAATATATGTTGATATATTTCAGGCACCAAAAAACATGTCTATACAATTATAATTGTCTTTATTATATAGTGGTACATTTTAATTGTGTCAATTTTTTAACATAAATAACTATCTTATAAAAATGCTAACATAATAAATAGTTTAAATTTGGTTAGTCCTTTGAAAGTTCAACTGCACCCAAAATCAAAAGAAACTACCTCGAGCAAAAAGGTTTTTACTTATTCATTTTAGCTTTACTGCTCTTGAGATCATTAATAGGAAAAACAAGTTTCACAAAAAATCTACCTCAAGGTTTTGCTTAAAATGAAAAAGGATAACAATAAAATACTCAATAGTACCGTCATAAATGTGTCCAAACATGCACCTTTATGGTTGAAGATTGATGGTTAAATATTTTCAGATTGACTATGAGAAATAAGCATTTCTTAAACCATGGATAAAATAATGCATAAATAATTGGATTTAACGTTGAATTAAAGTAACCCAACCAAACAAATGCTTCAAAGACAGAAGCCGATGTACTGAAGCCAGTGTTTGCATCAATTATAGAATTGATAAAAAAGGGCATCCAACAACAGATGAATGCACCAAGCACAATACCCAGAGTCTTTGCAGCTTTATGCTCAGACTGTTTAATTAACCCACCTCTTCCTCCCTTAATTGAAGTTTTGCTCATATCTTCAATTTTTCTTACATGCTCTTTAGCTACAATAAATATGTTTGTGTACAGACAAACCATCACAGTACAAGGAAAGAAAAAGAAGAATACATTGTCCAAGAGTCCCCAAAGGGGGTTAAAGACAAGGTCACAGCTACCAAGGCAGTATATTGATGCCATATAATCTTCAATCCCTGCTATGTTGGCCTTTGAATAGAGCAGTCCATAAGAGTAGACAGCAGCCAGAGCCCAACTGGTACATACCATAATCCAGGCCACTGACATTGTGAAATTCATAGAATAATGCAGAGGATTACATATTGCTTGCTGCCTGTCTATAGCTATGCAAATTAGGTGCAAAATAGAAACAGTGGTCAGGAACATATCAAAACTGGAGTGCAGCAAACAGAAGTCATCCCCAAAGAACCAGCAGCCATGAATGGTCCGGATAGCGCTGAAAGGCATCACAATAACACCGACAAGAAGATCCGCAAGAGCAAGTGATAAAATAAGCACATTGGTAGGATTATGCAACTGTTTGAAATGACCTATTGATACTATGACAACTGAGTTCCCTAAAATAGTAACAAGCATGCCTAAAGAAAACAATAAATAGAGCGAAACTTTGATCCCCACACTGAACTGTGCTCTAACACATGAGACATTTGAGCCAACAAAACAGTATTGCTCTTGAGAAAACCCAAGAGACATAATTAACACAGATCTGTACCAACACGTCTACAGCGATACACAGGTTTGTTCAAGGGTGGGATACATCTCTGTCTTTATAACAAAAGACAGCCCTTCACCTACAAATATGACACACTGAGCTATCCAATCAGTGGGTCTTTTAAAAATATACGCCAGTGCTTTGGTAAAACTGAGTATTTTCTACTTTTAGGGGAATTTATTTTTGTTGAAGTCATTGATAGCTGTCATATTGCAATACTACAACAATTTTAAATTAAATACAGAATAAATAATAACTATGACACACGACCATACCACAAAAAAGTGACGACAAAACAATCACTATGTAGCAAGAATGCACTATTCTATAACCTCTCATAAGCTGTATGTATGTGTTTCCTTAACATGGCGGATAGGTTTTTGTGATCAATAAGAGGAAGTCTTGGATACTGTGAAGAGAGGAGCAGAGCTGTCAACTGATCACACCACCTGGTAGTGAGTTGGGTAGAGAGCAGGGTAGGCTGCTCAACCAACTTGGTACAAGTGTAAGGGTAAAGTGGCTGTAATAAAAAAATCTAAATAAGAAAAAAGATTAGATCAGATTACTCCTTTTTAGCTTCTCTGCATATATAGCTCATTGTAAAATCTAGATTCAAATTTAGAATTATTCTCCTCACCTATAAAGCATTAATTGGTGACGCACCATCATATCTTAAGAAGCTAGCATATTAACTCACTAGAAAGCTTATAGTACCATATTGCCCAGAACTAGAACACGATTGATAATCTCTTGCCTTCAACTAATACCAATCTTTCCTCAAGTGGAGTGGCCTTGGAAACCCCTGTATGCCCTGGTATATATTTGGGTGGCTTTTCTCCCATCAACCTAGACCAGGGGTCGTCAACCCAAAATGTTGAAAGAGCCATATTGGACCTAAAAAAGTATGTCTGGAGCCGCAAAAAATTAAAAGCCTTATATAAGCCTTATAATGAAGCCAACACATGCTGTACGTATCTATATTAGCTATATTAGCCTACTATCAAAATGACAAAGTTGGCTACAAATACATAATGAGCCTTCATGATTAAATGTTTATTTTCCCTGCGGTGCATCCTGTAGAGAATAACGCACCACGTGACTACTCTGTTGTACGATGCCTCCACAAGTTTAACTTCATTACAATATTAATGAGTTATGTTTCATTGTTTTGATGAAATTAAAGAAATGCAATAAAGAAATCTGATTTTTTTATGTCATTTTTATTTTGAGGATTCGAAAAAACAACAACAAAATTGAACATGCATAACGTGCCCCTTATCTGGGCAACAAACAGAGTGCAATAAAATGCAACCTGCATTTATAAAAATAAAACAACAGCCTTTTGAAAAGGTAAAGTATATTGTGGCAGCTCTCCCCAGTTTGGCCTCAGCTGCTGGCTGGTTGACAATCAGCTGTTCTCACTGATTGGCAATCAGTCAGCAGCCGATGCTGCTAGTATAAAAGGGGCAGAGCTGGAAGAGAAGGGAGAGTGGTACAAAGACGCATCAAAGAATTCAGAGAATAAGGTAGGAATAGCAGTTATAGTGCCAGAATTTAATATTAAAATAGGTAAAATGATCACAGAGGGGGGCTACATGGTGGTGTAGTGGCTAGCACTGTCGCCTCACAGCAAGAGGGCCGTGGGTTCAATTCCCGGTCGAGGCGGTCCTTCTGTGTGGAGTTTGCATGGTCTCCCCGTTACAGCGTGGGTTCTCTCCCGGTTCTCCGGCTTCCTCCCACAGTCCAAAGACATGCAGCAGGTTAATTGATCTCTAAATTGCCCATAGGTGTGAATGTGAGAGTGAATGGTTGTATGTCCCTATGTGTGCCCTTGATGGACTGGTGGCCTGTCCAGGGTGTCCCCTGCCTTTGCCCTATGTCAGCTTGGATAGGTGACCCCGCGACCCTAATGAGGATAAGTGGATAATGAGGATAAGCGGTATTGATAATGGATGAATGGATTACAGAGGGGGTATTGGCGTACACAGGGGAAATGCTGGCAATAATGTTTGCACTACAGTGGATTGAGGACACAAGACCACTCAGGTCAATCATTTGTTCAGACTCCAGTTCATCACTTGACAGCTTACAGAACAGTCATTCAGACAGCAGACCGGACATCCTCATTGAAATGCAGCAAACACTATACAGGATTCAAATGATGGGTTTGACAGTGGTGTTAGTATAGGTTCCTGCACATGTGGGGGTTAAAGGAAATGAAATGGCAGAGCGGCAAAAGAAGCCGCAAAGAGTGGCTCAAAAGTGGAAGTCAACTTTAGTAAATCAGAGGCCAAGGGGATTATTAAAATTGAGGTTAAAGGAAAGGTGGCAGAAGCAATGAGAGGAGGACAGAAAAGGGTGATGGTTGTACAGAGTCCAGATGAAAGTGGGGGGGAATGAGTTGTGCAGGAGGGAATAGGACAGAGGAAACCGTCATTTCAAGGCTGAGATTTGGACACACTGGGTTGAACGGCATGTTGTGGAAAATGGGGAAACACGACACAGGAATATGTGACTATTGTGGGCAGGTAGAAGCCATCGAACATGTTCTGATCCACTGTCAAAGGTATGTGAGTGAAAGGAGACAGCTTGTTGGAAGCCTCGGCAAGGAGGGGGTACGGTTGGATATGGGGTGTGTGCTGCAAGGAAACTCCAGTGGGTGCTATAAAGCACTATTGCAGTATCTCAGAATAACAAGGATTATTGAGAGAATATGAGCCCTAGGTTATTTAGTCTGGTTGGGTAGTTATGTTTTGTTGAATATATATATATATATATATATATATATATATATATATATATATATATATATAGTGTGTGTGTGCGTTTTGTTATATTGTGTTTGATTTAGTAGTGTTAAATATTGATAGGGCAAGTCTAGACATCATGATCCACACTCCATACCAGTTGGTGGCGTAATGCACCAAACAGTTTGCCAACCGCCAATAAACCTCAAAGAAGGAGAAGGGAGAGTGAGCAGACGCAAACCCGTCACACTGGAGCCCAACGTGGGGCCCCCCGGAACTCAGCGCCTGGAAGTGATGCAGCCAGGAGGAGCTGATGAGTAGCTTGGGCCAGATTCTGGCCTGGATTGAGGAGATGCGGAAGGAACCGCCGGTCCCTGGACTCCCTTCAAGGTCCGCCGGTGCTGCGGGCGACGCCAGAGCCGTCGGAGGTGCGGATCCCGGAGGTCCAGGAGCTGGCGGAGCTGCAGACCCCCGAGGTCCAGGAGCTGGTGGAGCTGCCGACGACCCCTGTTTCCCGAGGCTTATCGGCTTCTCATTAGTAAACCAGTCTAGGTAAATCATTAGTCCTAATCGACTCATTGGCTGAATCGTCTGTCCGTCGGTGTTGAAAGTGTGTCCACGCCTCTTGACACTTTAAGTCATCAGTCCCTCTTCCTCTGCATTGTTTTGTCCTCTGTTCCGAATGTCATCGCAGGGGTCCTTCAGGATGCCTCTGTCTGCTACCCCCTGCTCTCCGAGCTAGGTGTGAACTTCCGGCCCCAATTCGCATCATGAATGGGGTCTCTCCATGTCGGGGGAAGGGGATCCCTTGCTGCCACTGATTTGTCTCTTCGCACATAATGAGATTCATCTTACCAGTTACAGTAATCCATTCAATAATAATCCACAGACATTTACCAAACAATATTGTAAATTATTGAACCATAACACACATTCCGTAACAACATGTATGAAGTTATGGTATATTAGTAAATCCTAATTTACATATTTCTTTAGTAAATTGTCTAATTCAACAGTAGCTACCAAAAAATACACTGGTAAAAAGCGATTGATTTTCGATTTGTCCGCCCCCTCGCACGGGGCTAACATCCAGCATCAATAGTCTCATTCCTTCCGAGCCATTCTCTCTTCACTACTCCACCGTCGACAACGCTCATCAAACTAGCCGGTCAGGGCGCCTGGCTCTCCAAAACGGATATTCAATTCAATTCAATTCAGTTTATTTGTATAGCCCAGTTTCACAAATTACAAATTTGTCTCAGAGTGCTTTACAATCTGTACACCAGGCCTATACAAATAGCGGGCCGGATGCGGCCCGTTTGAATTTAACTCCGGCCCGCCAGACCGTCTGCAAATCAGTATAGCTTGGTAAGAAAAAATAAAACTGACGGACACGGCACTTTTATACATCGAGACATCTAACCCAGAGCCGTTGAGTTTCACTGTTGCCTCCACCAAACCTGTATGGTGACATCGTTATGTTACGCCCCGTGTCGGTTGCCGTAACCCACTCTCACCAGCGCTCTGGTCTGACCACTGAAACACCGGTGCTAGCTGACGCTACCGTTAAGCTGCAACACGTCTCTCTCAAAGCCGAAGCGTCGGGAAAGTTGTCTGCAGGGCTCTCAAGCCTCACGCATTGAGCGTGGGACTCACGCATTTCGGTCTTAACTCCCGCACTCCCGCACACATCGTATTTCTCACGCTGAAAAAGCTCTCGGCTATTTAATGTTTTAATGTGCCGCCGCAGCGTGCAAACATGAGGTGGGGAAATCAAGCACTCCTCTGGAGGTCAGCTGTTAGTTGCCACTTATCAGCCAATCAAAAAATAGAAGTGGGCTACACAACAGCCAATCAGAAAACAGCAAACGTATCTGGGTAATATTTAATCCAGCAACCAATGAAAGTAAAACATCCAGGCATTCGCGCGACTGAACTCCTAAAGTTTCGTTCTGGGGGGGGGGGGGGGGGGGTATTTGATCAATATTCTGTGCGGCCCTCACACACCCCTTGATTTTCTTATTCGGACCACTTGCTACTGAAGTTGAATAGCCCTGCTGTACACATAGACATCCCTGCCCCAAAACCTCACATCGGATCAGGAAAAACTCCCAAATAACCCTTCAGGGGGGAAAAAAGGGAAGAAACCTTCAGGAGAGCAACAGAGGAGGATCCATCTCCAGGATGGACAGATGCAATAGATGTAATGTGTACAGAAGGACATATTTAGAGTTAAAATACATTCAAGGAATCTGACAGAGTTTATCAATAGTTCATATTTAGGCATATTCCACGATGGAGAGTTTGGAGACCTCCTGAGTGGAGGAGTGGGCGGAGTCCCAGTAGGGCAGTGGCACAGCTGGTGTCAGGAACTCACGATCCAACCATCGATGGTCCATCAGCAGATGGGATCTATGCCGTCTCATAGGGTCCGATGACCCCATGAGACGTGAAGTGAGAAAGCAGAGTTAGTCATGTGTGATGGAGAGATGAAGATTCATCCATATGTGGTGACCGGTGTAGTGTCCCCCGGATCTTAGACTGGGAGGACACGCTGGTCACGTTATACAACAAGTAGCGAGATGTGGTTCCAATTCAGATGATTTATATTTATTTTGTCACACAATGTATAAAAATGCAGGGTAATAATAAAAAAAGCTGTTTACTGAAAATAAAGGTGTAGGGCGGGGACTGACCGGTGGCGGATGAGGTTGACCAGCGCGGGTGGGGTCTCAAAATAAGAATAAGCACCCCAGTCACTCGTGCGTGCCCTCAACACACACAAACACACTGGGGATAACTCAAAACAACACCACACACAAAAGGGAGACCCCAAATCCCGGAAGCACCACAACCGCCACCTTGGCCTGCAAGCACCTACAAACAAAAACAACCAAAAGACAATTAATAAGCAGAAGACAAATGAGAAACCAAAAACAGATAAACACAGGACAACAGAATAAACTCCAGTACACGGCTCCTATTAAAACAAGGAGCTACGTGACGTCACAGGCATGACGCAGCCACAGCTGACAGTCGCTTCGGCTCTCATAGCGCTTGTGGACGCTAAATAGCGTCACGGCAGTGGGTAAATCGACCCTAGGCAAAACAGCAGATGGCCCTTAGGGAGTGGCAGCGTTCCTCCGACCTGGCCAACAGTCTCCTAATAATAATAAAAGGACGAAAGTCCGTTAAAAAAACATATCGATCCTTCTCACGCTACGGGAACCGGAAGTCACCTACCGATCAGCGGGGCATTCCGAGCATTCCACTTGGAGGGTGGGAGGAGGCAAGCTGCCTTCAGCGTGCACCAACGATGAACCTCCGTAAAGGTGGAGGGGAGCCCAATGCGTCCGCAAACTTGGCGGAAGCCGTGCTTGATTTCAACGGGGAAACCTTACGTTTCCACGTCACGACGCTGACGCCCAGAGTGGGAGGCTACCCTCTGCTACACATAGGAGAAAGAAAAGAGGAGAGAGGTGCTCAGTGCATCCTAAACGTCCCCAGCAGCTAGAAGCCTATACCAGCATATCCAGGGGCTGGACCAGGGCAAACCTGATTCAGCCCTAACTGTAAGCTCTGTCAAAGAGGAAAGTCTTAAGTCTACTCTTGAATGTGGTGACTGTGTCTTCCTTCCGGACTGAAATTGGAAGTTGATTCCATAAAAGAGGAGCTTGATAACTAAAGGCTCTGGCTCCCATTTTACATTTTAAGACTCTAGGAACTACAAGTAGCCCCGCATTTAGTGAGCGCAGCTCTCTGGTGGGGCGATACGGTACTACAAGCTCTTTAAGATATGATGGTGCATCACCAATTAAGGCTTTGTAAGTTAAGAGAAGAATTTTAAAAGTGATTCTTGATTTTAAAGGGAGCCAGTGCAGAGCAGCTAGTGCAGGAGTAATGTGATCTCTTTTCTTAGTTTTAGTGAGAACACGAGCTGCAGCATTCTGGATCAACTGGAGGGACCTAAGAGACTTATTAGTGCAGCCTGATAATAAGGAGTTGCAGTAATCCAGTCTCGAAGTAACGAACGCGTGAACCAATTTCTCTGCATCTTTTTGAGACAAGATCTGCCTGATTTTTTAAATATTACGTAGATGGAAGAATGCAGTCCTTGAGATTTGCTTTATGTGGGAGTTAAAGGACAAGTCCCGATCAAAGATAACGCCGAGATTCTTTACAGTGGTGTTGGATGCTAGAGTAATGCCATCTACAGAAATCACATCACCAGATAATTGATCTCTGAGGTGCTCAGGGCCGAGTAGAATTACTTCGGTTTTGTCTGAGTTTAACATCAAGAAGTTGCCGGTCATCCATGTTTTTATGTCACTAAGACATGCTTGAATTTTATTGAGTTGGTTAGTCTCCTCTGGTTTTATCGATAGATATAGTTGAGTATCATCTGCGTAACAATGAAAGTTTATAGAGTGTTTCCTGATAATATTGCCCAAAGGAAGCATGTATAAGGTAAATAGAATTGGTCCAAGCACAGAACCTTGTGGAACTCCGTGACTAACGTTGGTGGTCATCGAGGCTTCATCGTTTACAAATACAAACTGAGATCGATCTGATAAATAGGATTTAAGCCAACTTAGTGCGGTGCCTGAAATACCAATCGACTGCTCCAGTCTCTGTAATAGGATGTTATGGTCAATGGTGTTGAATGCAGCACTAAGGTCTAACAAGACCAGTACAGAGATGAGTCCTTTATCTGCTGCCATTAAGAGGTCATTCGTAATCTTCACCAGTGCTGTCTCTGTGCTGTGGTGTTTTCTAAATCCTGACTGAAACTCTTCAAATAAACTATTCTGATGTAGAAAGTCACACAACTGATTTGCGACCACTTTCTCAAGGATCTTAGAGAGGAAGGGGAGGTTAGAGATCGGCCTGTAGTTAGACAAAACCTCTGGATCCAGAGTGGGCTTCTTCAGGAGAGGTTTAATTACAGCTACTTTGAAGGAATGTGGTACGTGGCCTGTTAACAAAGACATTGATAATATCCAAAAGAGAGCTGCCAATTAAAGGCAAAACGTCTTTAAGCAGCCTAGTCGGGATAGGGTCCAAGAGACAGGTAGACGTGTTAGAAGTAGAAACCATTGAAGATAATTGGTCACGGTTGATGGGAGAAAAGCCATCTAAATATACACCAGGACATACAGCGGTTTCCAAAGCCATTCCACTTGAGGACAGATTGGCACTGGTTAAGGGCAAGAGATTATTAATCTTGTCCCTAATAGTTAAAATCTTCTCATTGAAGAAGTTCATAAAGTCAATACTACTAAGGTCTATAGGAATACTGGGCTCCACACAGCTGTGACTCTCTGTCAGCCTGGCTACAGTGCTAAAGAGAAACCTAGGGTTGTTCTTATTCTTCTCTATTACTGATGAGTAATATTCTGCTCTGGCATTGCGGAGGGCCTTCTTATAAGTTTTAAGACTATCTCGCCAAACTAAGCGGGATTCTTCCCGATTAGTTGAACGCCAAATGCTTTCAAGCTTTCGTGACATTTGCTTTAATGTGCGGGTCTGAGGGTTATACCAGGGAGCAAACCTTCTCTTCCTCACTGTCTTCTTCTTCAGAGGGGCTATCGAGTCCAGTGTCATTCTCAGTGAGCCTGTGGCACTATCAACAAGATGATCAATCTGGGACGGACTAAAGTTAGACCAGGAGTCCTCTGTTATATTGAGACATTGTATTGAATCAAGTGCAGAAGGAATCGCTTCTTTAAATTTAGCTACAGCACTGTCAGTTAGACATCTGGTGTAGAAACTTTTGACTAATGGTGTACACTCCGGTAGTATAAACTCAAAAGTTATAAGGTTGTGGTCTGACAGAAGAGGATTCTGTGGGAAGACCTTCAAATGCTCAATGTCAACGCCATATGTAAGAACAAGATCAAGCGTGTGGCCAAAGCTGTGAGTGGGTTTCTGTACTCTCTGACGGAAGCCAATCGAGTCCAACAATGAGATGAATGCAGTACCTAGGCAATCATTATCAACATCCATATGAATATTAAAATCTCCTACAATAATAACTTTATCAGTTTTAAGAACCAAACTTGATATAAATTCTGATATAAACTCTGAATATGGACCGGGTGGCCGGTACAGAATCACAAATATAATCGGCTGTAATGTTTTCCAGGTTGGATGTGAAAGACTAAGAACAAGGCTTTCAAATGAGTCGTAGTTTAATATAGTCGACAGGTTCAAAATCATTCAGATACATCCTTCTCAGTGGCACCTCTTCGGGGTCAAGTGGGAATCCAGATTGTACTTTGCAGTGCGTCTTGCGTTCGGGTGCAAAAGCAGCCCCGCCATCTTCAATTAAGTATCCGAAGCCCTCTGCTTGATTCTCCTACACAGTCAGAGTCCGCTCTCTTCTCCATCTGCTCGATTTATTTCGGATAGACCCACCGCACGATAATTCAGGAGCATCCCTGGAAAAACTTAAACTTGTCTTTAAACATCTCGGTGTTCCACTTTCCGACGAAAAAACATCCGGCCTGTCAACCCGTCTTGAGTTTCTGGGCATCATGCTGGACACTGTAGAGATGAAAGCTTCTCCCGCTGCAGAAAAACTCAAGCGCATCGGCGACATTTCCCAGTCCTTCACTACATCCGACGTAAAAACAAAACAGGATCTACTCTCCCTCCTTGGCCATCTAAACTACGCTTGTTCATTTCCGGGTTGCTAGTCCTGGCTTCCTCTGTGACAAATTTGCATGACATCATTTCTCTAAACGAAGAATGCCGCGCCGACCTGAGGTTCTGGGCACGGCTGCTTAAACACTGGAACGGGGTTTCCTTCTTCTACGACGACGTGGTTAATTCTTCTGACTCTTTAAAAAATGTTACCGACGCCGCCGTACTTCCAAGGGCAATGGTTCGCCAGCAGGTGGCCCCAGTAAATTCCAAAGCTTGATTCCTATTCCGTGCTAGCCAAAATATATCCCATCGCCGTAGCTTGCCACATCTGGGGGAAATCTTGGAGAAGCAACCACATTGCGGTGCATTGCGATTAGGGATGTTTATCTTTTGGGTTTTTTTCCGATACCGGTGCTAAACCGGTACTTTTAAAACGATACCGGTGCCTAAACGGTGCCTGAACCGATACTTTTCTTTTTAAAACGCACAATGAGGACATAAAAAAACTCTTTGGCCATATTCCCTGTAGAAGCCGTTCTCATGGAGCACCGACAAACAACGGATATCAGACTGTTAACATACACAATCTATGTTCTCCATTATATGATGTGATATGTCATGTGCAGACCTTATAGGGTTAATCATGTCACTGTGTTGATGGGCAAAGAGAACAACCAATCAGAGGTCCTGAAGATGACATGTGACACAACAAGTTTTGCTTCTGACAGCGAGAGTTACACTGAAACAAAGTGATGCCTCGAGGTCTTTATTCCTCCGTTATTATATTCCCGGTAACACCAGGTATACAGACGGGACCGCTGTACAACAACACATCTGCTAGCAGACTGTCGCGCACGTAGCTCGCGCTAGCTCGTAGCTAGCGCAAGCTACGAGCTAGCTTAAACATGGTTATAATGGTTAATTTATTATTTCATGGCCTACTTTTATGAATGCAATACTTGCAATCAACGTTACGGTACTAATCTGACTTCTGGCTGCTCTTTTATTCATCGGTCTCCCCGTGTTCAGGGGGACTGCTGACGGTCTCCCCGTCCGTCCAGCCTGAAGCTGGTGTGCTCCGCACGGGTTCACGTAGTCACACACGGCGCATGCCTCCGCTGTCAAAGTTAAATGTGATCCGCTGACAGGGCGGAGTCAACAGAGAAGTTCAAAACAATAGTTTTTAGGCCGGTCATCCAGCCCCGACATCATGCCTTTCATGAGGTGCATTTCATGGCTCTCCGTCACGCACAATTTCATCATAACAGCTCGCTTCGTGCCAGGTTGCACCAACGTCATCGCTGATGCATTGAGCGAGCTATCTTAAACCAAGTGTCCTCCTATCTCCTCAGCAACAACCTTCTTGACCCTCACCAGTCTGGATTCAAGGCCGGCCACTTAACTGAGACTGCCCTGCTTGCTGTCTCTGAGCAGCTTAACACTGCTAGAGCAGCTTCTCTCGCCTCTGTCCTGATCCTTCTAGACCTTTCTGCTGCATTTGACACCGTGAACCACCAGATCCTTCTCTCTTCTCTTCAGGACCTGGGGATCTCAGGCACTGTACTCGCTCTTTTCTCTTCCTACCTCAACGACCGCACTTACCGGGTAACTTGGAGAGGATCTGTATCCGATCCTTGTCCTCTCACTACTGGGGTCCTTGTGACTCCTCCACCTCGAGATAATCATTAGAAATCCAGACTATTTGCTGTCCTGGCTCCTCAGTGGTGGAACGAGCACCCCACTGACATCAGGACAGCATGGAGTCTCTACAGCTTCCGCCGGAAACTGAAAACACACCTTTTCTGACTATATCTGGATTAAAACACAGATTTGCACTTCAGTGGCTCTTAAATAGCTCTTATTATGGTACTTTCGCAGTTCGACTATGTTGAGGAAATGTTACTTTCTGTATTCTTGTTGTTCTTAGTTTGGTTAAAATGCACTTATTGTAAGTCGCTTTGGATAAAAGCGTCTGCTAAATGACATGTAATGTAATATAATACATTATCTCGTTTTAAATTTCAGGTCTTCAGGGGCCTGTGCCCAGTAGCTGACTCATCCCCAACAGCCGGGATGTGGATTCTCTTCTGGACAGCTGCTTCTTACTAGCCTTCTACGGGTTTCTAAGGAGTGGAGAATTCACCACCGCCACTAATTAATTCGACCCAGCCATGGACGTCACCCAGTCAGCCATAACTTTCCACCCATATTTGTTCAGTCTTTCGCTCAAACATTCCAAAGCAGGAAAAGCTTGTAAGATCATAATCGCCCGCCTGGATTCCCAATTCTGCCGTTTTAAATCCATGTGTAAATATCTCAAAAACAGGGCCGGAATAAATCCCCCTGCCCCCCTGTTCCTGACCCCCAACGGTAATCCCATGACCACGTCTTGGTTCAGCCACCACCTGGAGCAGGTACTCCTCAAGAACAAGCTAAACCCAACACATAACTCAGGTCACTCTTTCAGGATAGGCGCCGCAACCTCAGCAGCCCTACAAGGCCAATCTACGACTTCAATACAACAATTAGGGCGCTGGTAAAGCAAATCTCAAGGACGGCATTCTTTCATCTACGTAATATTTAAAAATCAGGCACATCTCGTCTCAAAAAGATGCAGAAAAATTGGTTCACGCGTTTGTTACTTCGAGACTGGATTGCTGCAACTCCTTATTATCAGGCTGCCCTAATAAGTCTCTTGGGTCCCTCCAGTTGATCCAGAATGCTGCAGCTCGTGTTCTCACTAAAACTAAGAAAAGAGATCACATTACTCTTGCACTAGCTGCTCTGCCCTGGCTCCCTGTAAAATCAAGAATCACTTTTAAAATTCTTCTCTTAACCTACAAAGCCTTAATTGGTGATGCACCATCATATCTTAAGGAGCTTGTCGTACCATATTGCCCCACTAGAGACCTGCGCTCACTAAATGTGGGGCTACTTGTAGTTCCTAGAGCAGTGGTGCCAGGGTTACGGCCCGCGGGCCGGACCCGGCCCGACTGTATGTCTCATCAGGCCCGCGGGTGATAAGGGGAGAGGTTTTTTTTTTTTTTTTTGGTGGAATCTGTCGACTGCACGTCACACCCGGTCCGCGACAACTCTTCTTTGCGGGCCGCAGCTCCGACTCACACTAGCCCCCAAATCCCCCCCCCGTCAACAACTCTGGTGTAGGCGCGCGCCTCGCTCAGTCGTGGTGCGCACACAGGTGAGCTCTCTCACTAGTGGTTCACTATTTGTAATTTGTGAAATTGGGCTATACAGATAAACTGAATTGAATTGAAAAAGACTTCAAGAAAATATTTTTAATTTGATGATAACAATGATGTCACTGATAAGACAAATAAGACCATATAAAATACTCCATCTTCATTCACTCTTACCCTAACATATAGATAGATGATAGATAGATACTTAATCTCCAAGGGGAAATGTGTCGTCACAGTAGCAGCACCAATAAACTAAACACACAAGAATAAAATATAAAATAAAATATAAAAAACAGGGATAAAAGATATAGAGTATACAAGTAAAATAAAAAATACAAAATGAAGCATATATGTATGTAAAATGAAACGAATGAAACATGTGTATATATATATATATATATATATATATATATATATATATATATATATATATATATATATATATACACCCAAAGAAATATAATACAATGACTGTGCAAAGTAAAATATAAAATACAAAATTATATATATATATATATATATATACAAAACATACATGCATACACAAATATAATACTAGTGACTAATGACTGATATATAGACTGATATGTACACATCTGAACAAAATAAAAACATTTTTAAATGGGTACAAATTTAAAAATGATTAAAATAGCCCTTGTGGTTGCAAAGATACAGCCTTTTTAATTTGGGTATGCAATTTTCGGAGCAGAGGCCTACAAATAGCAGGGTTGTTTTTGACTTGCTATATGAAATTGGACACCACATTCTTAAAAAAATATATTTTTAAGTTGCCTTACATTTCAAGCAGCGACTCACTTGACCGCAGTTATAGGTTAAAGGGCTGTTGGGGGATTTGTTTCTGAAAAATACAGAAACACCTGATATATATATGGATTGTAAAGCCTTCCGAGGCCGATGGTCCCTGTGAGTCATATTTGTAGTTTGTGATTTTGGGCGACACTCATTGAATACATTATAAACCTTTTTTTTTTAAAGCATGAACATGTAAACCAAAGCAAAACCAATTTCAATAATTTCCGTCTTTAGTTTATAAACCACCACTGCTATCTTTACACAATCACAGAACATACCGAAACAGAAGTAGTCTAACTGTATAGTTTGCAGGCTGAGACAAAGGAGGACCGAGGACAGGAGGATGATCTGATAGTGATTAATGTTTTGGTTGTGCCTCAGCAGTAAAGTGATGGAAAATGAGGGAAATCAAGAAACTATGTATTCTTTAAGTACATCCATATATTTTGGGAAGCATAACAAAAATGTGGAAATCCAGCTTTTAGGCAGTAAAGTTATGAAAGTGTCAGGTGTTCAGAAGAATCTCATGAAACGTGTATGTCTGGTGTTCTGAAACATTTAGAGGAAAATTAGGAAACTATGTATTCAACAAAATCTACTTTGGGCCTTTTTGCAGAATAAAACCTTGTTTGGAAGCATAGAGAAGGTGGAAATGCAGCTTTGAGGAAGTAAGGGGATACAAATATGACATTTTTAAGTGTGGGGTTCTGAGACAATAAAATGTGTGTTATTCAACAAAATCGATTTTGGGCTTCTGCCCATTGTGAAATGTCAGCTTTGAGGTTGGAAAGTTAAAACCCCACTATGTAACTTTTCCACCTTAAAATAACAGCTTGAAAAAAATTGTGCCGCTACAATGACTTTTAATATGGCGATTTGCGCCTCCGCCACTGCCATCGGGGGTCTGTGGCCAGAAAACTGCTGAATGTAAGATGTTGGATAGTGTCGCTTTTAAGCACATCAGGTTTTCAAGAACATATTTTAGAACTTGTAGTTCTGGTTTTCTGAGACAATTTGTTGGGGAACAATCAATAAACTATTTATTCTTTAAGAAAATCATCTTTTTTCCTCTTCCCAGCCTGAAACTTCTTTGGGAGCATGAAGAGGTGTGAATGCAGCTTTGAGGCAGTGAAGTGATGAACGCATCAAGTTTACAAGAAAACATCATGAAACTTGTAGGTCTTGTGCTTCAATTTATTCTGCGAAAAGGGTTGTTTCGGATATGTCAGCTTTAAATATTTTACCTGATATTAATAATCTAAGTGCCTTCCTGAACCAACTATAAAAGAAAGCATATATTAAAGGATTCACAGTGGAATTTATGTAGCCCAACCATCCAAATATTTTATACAAAGTTGGTGGTATGATAAACGGATCAATTAGGCTACAGACAAAAAAAGGAGTCCAAAAAGAAAGAAATGTCCCCATTATTATAGCAAGTGTTCTAGTGGCTTTTGTATGGCTTGGCTTAGATTTTTTTTCTGCCCTCATGGTGTGCGACTGTTTCCGTGCCACGATGAAAATCTTAAGGTAAATGGCAAGCATTATTATTGCTGGAATATAAAACATAACTATTGCGGTGACTGTACTTGACATTTGACTCTGAAACAACATACAATCACCTTCACATGCAATTTCGCTATATAATTCCTCAATCCCCAAAAAATTAGTCTGAAGATAAATCATTCCAAAGCCAGTGAAAGCTGAAAGTGTCCAACTGATCACAATCATGATCAACACAACATTTACAGATATTTTTCTTCTGTATAGCAAAGGTTGGGAAACAGCATAGTGGCGGTCAATTGAAATAAAAAACAAATTTAGAATTGATGTTGTACATAACATGACATCAGAACTCATGTATATTTTACAGAAGATGTCACCAAAAAACCAGCAGGTTTCTACACCCTGAACCATACTGGGGAACATGACTAAAATCCCTAAAAGAAAGTCAGACGTAGCCAGAGAGGCAATCAAGTAATTGGTTGGAGTATGAAGCTGCTTAAAATAGGCAATTGAAACGGTGACCAACATATTTCCACACACTGTTAGAAAAACAAAGACTCCTAGAATTGAGTAGATGGTGAAGTAGATGGGCAAAGGATAGACGGTCCTCAGACATGATCTGTTACTGGACTCGTAGCAGAGCGCTGACTCCATCTGTTGGAGAGAGGCGAGAATGATAAGGTAAATACATTTCATTATTTTAAATCCAATCAATGTTAATTTATTTAAGTGTATCAGTCAATCAAGTTAAACTTTAGTTTATTGTAATGTAGTGCTGGTAACTGTATGGCCCTACTGGATATAAGGGCTGAGATATATTTGTTGACATCAGAATTCATTCATCATTATCAATAAATGGAACCCCTCTCTACCGGTCTTCGATAAAACCTTTTTACAGTGGTGTAACATTACTCCAGACATCACAAGGTACTTATCTATTCACCCATATGTGCAGATTAAATTTGTTCACAAAATAATTTGACAAATCGGTATAACATTGGCTGAGGTAGAAAGGGTGGCATAGTACCAAGTCTTGAGGACTATACTGTAAACTGAACTCGAGGAGAAGTACATACTATCTCCTTAGCACAACACTTTAAAATGTAAATCAGAATCAAACTAAAATGTTACATTAAAAAATTAAAAAAGATAACAATATGCTTGTTGGTTTATGTTGGCTACTCTTGACGAATCCATTAATTGCTTTATGCTTTAGAAGTGCAGTTATGGCACTGTCATTGATGGTTATTGTTGCGTTTGCCAACTGAAGTCTAAGGGAAGCGGGAAGTAGCAATACATGTGACTGACCTAGAGAGAATGACTCACGGGCCACGAATGGATAAACAAAAGTGGTTAAAGAGATAAAATAAGATAATCCATTATTAGTTCTGCAGTCATGAAATGTACTCACCATAAACACACAAAAAAGAACTACTTCCTCATAGTGAGGAAGCGACACTATTAAACAGCAATAATACAATAAAAATGAACACTACAACAATAACACACTAGCAACCACGCTGGAGCGTCAACAGCACTGACTCGCAGTTTGGGATCTGCTATGAGGTTCACAGGGTTTCTCTTCACCACCTGCAGCTCTAATCAGCCAACTCTCTTCAGCTGCAGGCAGGGTCACAGGCGGCACTGGGGGTGGAGTGAGAGAGAGAGGGCGTAGCGACGACGCACGTAATACACCTTCCCATAAGACCCAAATCACTGTTTGACCACAACAAACCTCCATTAACACCCTCTATAGGCATCTACCTATACACACAATAAGAAAGAACTATCTCACCCACGAACAAGAACATCAGCAACCACATTGTCTGCCCTCGACTTGTGTTTTATGTCGACGTTGAAACCAGTAAGTAAGTAACGTTTATTGATACTGTATTTTTGACAAACAAAGGGTCACAAAGTGCAGTACAGAAGTCCATTAAAACAAATTGACTATAACAGGGGTCAACAACATTTCAAAAGTTAAAAGAGAAAAGTAGGATTCACAGTAAAAGATGGTGCAGTAAGAAACACTATTTTTTTTAACAAAAAAACAAAGCAGGTCATAGAATATGTAATTACCAAATGCCAGTGCCCAGTGTTAACGGACATGTCTTGAATTGGTGTCTAAATGCCACCATTGAATGAGCAATCCTTAGTGGTGTAGGCAGAGCATTCCACAGCGTTGGTGCTACTGCCTCAAAAGCTTGGTCACCATGAGTATTAAGGCGAGTATGTGGGACTGACAGAACATTTTGGAGGTTGGATCTGAGGCCACATTTTACACATAGCCGGGTATTTACAGAAACAAATATTTCTGCCACTCCGTTTTCAAAAATAACGTTAAAGTTTCTGTTTATGTCATGACTTTGGATTTCTGTTTGCGCCACTGGGGTCATTGGCGACCTCTGGTGGCCTAAAGACATTATCTCTGGTCCACACCTGTTCTGCATTTGGCAATCAGTCCAATTAACTTTGTTTGACCAGGATATAAATTCCTGGCAGTGTGCTCGACACGTCATCGCAACATTTGTTTGATGGTGTCCTCTGAACACTCTCAGAGCACTTTCTGGTTTGCTATCGTGGTTCTCGGCCGCTGTTTCACTGCTTCTTCAAGCAGTGATCTATGGACACTTGTTTTTTGGATTCTTCGCCCCATGGTGAGCAAGAGCTATACTATTATAGCTTCCTAAATTAAACCTTTTTCATATAGACTTTGTTTGGATTACTACCCGTTTTGGATTTACCTCTTTGTTTGGATTGCTACCCTTTTGGATTTAACAACCTTGTTTGGATGACATAAATTAATTAAAATTTCCTGATATTTGAGCCACCAACGTGTGTGGCGCGGCAACATTTTGGTCACCCCCGACAAAATCTCACTCAAAGGTTTTTTGAAAAGTTGGCAGCTCTGCGTAATACGAAAAAAAAGAAAATGCTAGCAAAGGCATGAGCTATAACAAACCACAAGGTAGCAAAAATGAGAGAAACAAAATAAATGTTTTTGGAGAGCTTCTCTGGTGAAGGGGGGAAAGGCCAATAAAGAGACGGAAGAAAAGCCTCAAAACAAAGCTTACGTTCAAAGACATGAACAGGAGTCTTAAAGTTTGGGTTTATCGCTGCAGGCGAGGCTCACATGCCGGACCCTCTGCTGGCGGCACATTTCGATGACAAAGGATGGGCCTTAAAACATATTCAACCTGATCAATGAACTCTGTCACTGCAGGGGAAATGACAACTGTCTTAAAGCTGGCCGATAAAGTCGCTGCTGTGGGGATGGGGGAATATGAGACATTTTTCAAACATTGAAAAAAAAAAAAAACAAGAGTCTGAGCCATAGTTCTCCAGCTGGAGCGCTATCACTTGTCTTTGTTTTTAAAAGAATTTGAGCTGTACTTCCCAACCATAAACCACACAACTGCAAAAGAATAGACCCATGACTAATTTCTTAACAAACACACCAGGGAAATCGAGCCCATCCGAGCCAGAAGAAGATCTGCTCAAGATTAATTGGGCGTAATGGTGAGTTGTAATTTGTCACTTTATGCTGTCCGTAAAATATTATCACGTCATATTTATTACATTATATCTATATGGCCCGTCTTTGAAGATAATTTCTGACACTAAACCAGTTCGTGGCTGAAACCATTTTGGGGACTGCTGCTCTACAGGGAGCCAGTGAAGAGAGCTGAGTATTGGGGGTTGATGGTTGTGGTTGCACAAGCAGATTATTATCGGTGAACACATACACTTCAAATCGCTGCAGGACAAGAAGCAGGGCCAGTGTCTCCTTCACAATGGTGGAATAGTTCAGTTGGTGACGCTTGCACTTCAAAGTATTAGCACACAAGATGGCCCCGCATCTCCCTCTTGGCCGCACCACCACTCGGCTCCAGAAGCACTGTCGTTGACTTCCATCTTAAAGGGCAAAGGGAAGTTGGAAGCAGACAACACTGGGGGGGAACCCACGGGTGGTGGCATGAAACCTGCTACTCCGTTGCTTTACCAAATTCACCCGTCGGCAGGTTCTGGGTTAACAATGCCTCAGCAAGGCGCTGGAACTCAGAACTGCCATGTGGTCTGCCCAGTCATCGGAGTGCACCTCAATATGGTCACACCGTACACCATGCACGTTCGCTCCGCTCGGCAACAGCCAACCGACTTGTGACTCCTGCACTTCGAGCTAATCACTCGAAATCCAGACTGTTTGCTGTCCTGGCCCCTCAATGGTGGAATGACCTCCCCACTGACATCAGGACAGTAGAAAGTCTCTACAGTTTTCGCCGGACACTAAAAACGCACCTTTTCCGACCTATATCTGGATCAAAACACAGATTAGCACTTCAGTGGCACTTACATAGCTCTTATTATGGTACTTTTGTAGTTTGACCATGTTGAGGAAATGTTACTTTCTGTATTCTTGTTGTTCTTAGTTTGTACTCTAGGTTGAATGCAATTATTGTAAGTCGCTTTGGATAAAAGTGCCTGCTAAATGACATGTAATGTAATATGAACCAGATTCACATTACAGTGGGGAACATCCCCTGGCACTAACTCC